>OX421476.1:19037279-19370009 GCA_949126895.1 Eilema caniola | reverse complement strand
CCCTGCAGTATCCGTCTCGCAGGTGAGTATATTTTAGGCGTGAAGATCTCTGTGCGAGTTCTATATACCCTTAAACTTACCTTAAGTGATAGTGTGCTAGTGTATGCTTATGCTTAACATTAAGCCCATGTTTGTAAATGGACCAACAAAAAGCCCGCAGAGTTTCTTCTCAGGTAGAGCCGCGATTCGAACTGTTGGTCCACTGTTAAACAAATCTTAAATATTTTTAATCTTGACATTTTGTAAGTCGGAAAATAGTGATCTTTTATTTTAACTTTGAGTTGACATGTCAGGTCTAGTAGCTCTACATCGCGGTGTGTAGTAGAGGCAGCGACCCGCGATAGAGTCATTTCCTGATTTTGATGTCGCAATCCAATTTTCAATGCTAGTATATAGAAAGATTTAACATTAGCTTGTAAATATAAATATATTATAGACATGATAAAAAAAAAGTCTGTTTGAATTACTTTCCGTGTAGCCACTTCTCACTATGAGGAATGCAAAAAACGTATTTATTTTTATTTCCTAAAATTCCAATTTTTTTAAAGAACGAGCAAGAAAGCATCATTCAAGACCATCTATAATTCGTCGTATATACTAGGTAAATATTTTCTATTTGTGATACTAGAAATTATTTAAAAATAGTGAAATTAAAAATATATATAAAACTGGTTTGCTATAACCATCAACTAATACTCAACTTTTTGTAACTATTATAAATATAATAATACAGAAACTCGCAGCCTAATGATGCAGACACTGCGGGGAGGGCGATGAAACGATGAAACACATACTGTGCGAGTGCCACGCCTTAAGAAGACATCGTATGGATCTTCTCGAGGATTCGAGAGGATTACAGTCATCTACAATTAAGAGGAAAAGCCACGTTAATAGAGAGGGCTATCCCTTCTCAAACGTAGGGGCCAGGTTGGAGTTGACACAAAAGATCCAATAGGGTCGAAGTGTCCGCGATAGCTCCAGAGCACGCACCCCAATAGCATAAGATAAGATAACATAACATAACATAAACTCACGCCTATATCCCCGATGGGTTAGGCAGAGGTGCTAGCACCCCACATTTCGCCAGTTTATGTTTAGGTCCCAATGTAATAGGTGGCGAGCAAATTGCCATTAACCGGGCACTTATGAACCTGCGATAAATACACACATAACTTCGAAAAGCATCGAAAATTCATTGGTGTGTGCCATGGTAAAACCTGGTATCGAACCCGAGACCTCGTCTCCGCAGTCCATTACCCATACCATTAGGCTACGCCCCGAGGAGGGCCAGACCGAGAGGAATGGCCCAGGGATATGTCGCGAGACAACCTCACCTTCGGCCTAGCACATCGACCCACAGACGGCGTGCGGTTTAGTCGGTTCGAGTCCGACATAACCTCCCCCTCCGGCTCCGGGGTATCCAAGGGGATTTCCCGCACGTAAAAAAAACCATTAGGCTACCGATAAGGCTACCGAAGATAAGATAGGTGCCAAAATAATGAGAGAATTAACTAGAAGGTCGTCATTAGTGCCATTCAATATCATCATTATCAACATTCTCACAACCTTTTCCCGACTCAATTGAGGTCGGTTTTCCAGTCTACTAGAGACGCAGCAAAACTTCGATATTTTCCATGAAGTGACTGCCATCTGACCTCCACAACAGTGCTTCCCAATTTAATACCAGCAAATGTGTAAAATATACGTCATAATTATTCATTAAGCGAGGCATAAAAAATCTGGTCCAGCTAAATGCTACTATTGTTAACATGGTACGTGTATGTAATGGTGACCCTCATTCCTGAAACTTTGCCTTCAGCTTACCATCGGGCGAGGTTAAGTCAAATTAACCCAAAATAAAATAAGCGCCATCTAGGCATCACAAGCCGAACTACTTCGGAACTACTGGTATATATCACCCTTAATGTTTGCAACTGTTGCAAACATTCATAGGGCTTTAGTAACAATAATATTATCAATGCTTGAAGATATTTGATTTTATTACTTAGATAGGGGACGTGAGAACCTATAGTTAGCCAGCCGTCAAAAACTAAAAAAGCACAGATATATGAAAAAAAACATTCATAATTTTTAGTACAAATATATAACAAACCTTTGTTAAAGTATTTCTATTGATTATGAAACTAAGTACTTATCTACTTAAAATTGTGTAAAATAATCACGTACTTTTGATGCTGAGTGAACCTACTATTGTGTTTGGCTTGTCTAGGCTATAAATAGTACTATAATATTTCATAATCAGTATTTTAACAATAGCTTTACCGTAAAATCACTCAATACAAATGCTAAATTACTACTTAGCAATAAATGATTGCAAACAAGTGATTACAGCGTTCAATATTGAGCTAATGCGAATCATTTGGAGATTATCACACCGCTTTTATTCGCGAGAAAGGCTCAGCGGGATGTTGCGCCGAATGGCATTTAGACTTAAGTGCTGTAATCTTATTTTATTAATTTCTGATAAAGTGTTTAAATATACTGTACTCAGAAGCTTTCTTTCTTTTCGTAAATGTTATTTTTTTAGGCTTAAAGTGAGACATGCCAATCGCGTCGTATCTTGTGTGAGATTATGAATGTAATTACGTTATTTTTTGGGAATTTTATTTTAAACTTAATTAGGAGTTGTCAATCTATACTATACTAATATTATAGATGCGAAAGTAACTCTGTCTGCTGTCTGTCTGTCTGTCTGTCTGTCTGTTTGTTACGCTTTCACGCCTAAACAACTGAACCGATCTTGATGAAATTTGGCACAGAGATAAATTAGAGCTTGGGAACGGATATGGCTACCTTATATAGCGAGAAAAGCTGTTAAAGGAGGAGGGGTAATAGGGGATGTAAGTTTATTTTTAAATATCCTTATGATATATAGTATAGAGATGGATTCGAGCTAGGGAACGGAAAAAGTCTACCTTTTATCGTGAAAAAGGGGTTAAAAGAGGTGTATAGGGCTAGGGGATGACAGTTTGTAATTTTTAAATCGCGCGAAAAATGGGGTAAATATGGAACAAATAGTATGAATTTTTTTAGAAGATATCCTTATGAAATTTAGTACAGAGGTGGATTAGAGCTAAAGTAACGTAAAACCGTAACGAGAGTAACGAGCCAAATATAGGTGCGAGTAGAGATCATTATAGGGGCAAATGGATAGGCGTGTAGAGGTCAAATATAAAGTCGAGTAATGCCGAGGCTAGGGGCGACTAGAGAAGCCAGCAAAAGGCGAGTATAGAATCAAATAGAGTCCAGTACAGAGTCGAGATCGAATAGACAGTTGAGTAGAGATTATATATATGATAGAGAAGCGAGTGGGAAGGCGAGTAAAGAAGCGAGTGGAGACAGTCAAGTCACAGAATAGATAACAAGTATAATGGCGAAAAGTGAATCAAGTGGATGGGCGAGTAGAGAGGCCAGTGAAGAGTCGAGTATAGAGGAGAGTACAGAGCCGAGTAAAGAGAGGAGTAGACAAGCCAGTAGAGAGTCGAGTATAGTTTCAAGTATAGAGGCGAGTAGAGGTGAGTAGAGAGTCAAATATAGAGGTGAGTAGAAAGTCGAGAACATAGGCGAGTAAATAGTCGAGGCCAAACTTGAGTAGATATTGTGTAGAGATTGCTCAATAGCGTCGGCTCAACACTAAGCGATAACCGACATCAACGCGGGCGGAGCCGCGGGCAAAAGCTAGTTTTCTCATATTTAATTATGTGGAAAGTTTTGAGGTCTCCTTTTTATAACAAAATGTAGGTACTTTTACGTTAGTGGTTCTTAATCGAACATTTGTACATACGCTCTCGCGTTTTTTTCTCAGGGGTAGGCAGAGAAACTAACCCGCAATCTGCTTCTATCTTTGCAAATTTTACGAACTTCCTCTATTTCCTTCTGGAACAAGCGATAATTTATTTTGATAGATTACATTAAAAATGATAATACCACTTAATTTTATTACAACATGTTGAAAGTAAACTTATCCAATAAAATTGTCAAAAAATGAATATTTTTTTTTTGTAATTTATTATTATTCATTGTTTATCTGAATCTATAACATATACTTCGTGATAGCAACAGCTCAAACGAGGATGTACCGGTAGAGGCGATGCCTAATTTCATCTAATTTCATCCTACGAGTATAAAGTGACGACCAACTTATTGTTGCGCTCGACAAACTGATACCTACGGCAATTAAACAGAGATTGTAGGCGATTGGTAAGCGGTCACCTTCACCCTTAGATGATCAGTCGCCAATTCATAAATGGATGAAATACCTAAGAGACGGTAAGGCTTAATAGGATTGAAGCTACCGAGTATACCTATAAGAAGAATGAAGATTGAATGCGGAAGGCGGAGGATCGGTTACTATGGTGCGTATTAGGGGAGTTTATGTCCAGCAGTGAACTATAAAAGGCTAATTTATTAAAGTACGAAGAATCTGATTTTATGGGTAATACAACATAAAATTGTGTACACTGACTTACGGAATTCCGTTCATCCATTTATAGGGTTGTCACCTTGCAAGTGAGGTTGTTAACCTCTGAAAAAAACTTGTTAAGGTCCTCCACTAAACTGATATTCTACAAGAGGATCAATATATATCTGTTATTTCAGGAGATATATTTTAGGAGACCAGGTGGATTTGTCATCCATTTTATACTTAATTTGGGTTTCAAGATTTGAATGGATTAGGAATTGTCTTATGTTCCCGGCGGTGAGTAGGCTAGCCAGAGCTCACTGGAGAGTTTTTGTGCTGTGAGTGAGAATACCAAAGGCTTATCCAGCTTTGTCTTCTACGCTGACAGCACAGAAACTCTCTGTGTTTACAGGGTCGGCAGCACAAGTGTTACTCCCCTGGTGTTGTTCACGTCCATAGGCCACGGTAACCACTTTCCAACACGTGGGCCGTGTGCTTGTCTGCCACCTTAGTGGTATAAATAGTTCAAATTTGGAAACAGGGAACAACAGATCGATTTTTTTGTTTTGGTTGCTCGACACCCGAATGAAACCAGCGCTAGAGCCTTGTCCGTCCATCAGCAAATATAGCAGCTTACACACTAGGGCCTTGAAGGCTTTGGGGGTTCTCAAAGACCCAAACGGAGAACAATCAATTATAATAGTCGACAGTACACTGCTTGACATATAAGCCTCTCGAAAGTTTGGGAGACTATGGCCTAAATTACAATCTTGATCTGAATATCTTCAATGAAAACACTTGTACTATTCCACATTATTTATTATTATCCAGACCGGTTTGACCCTGAAAAAACATGTATCAACCTTTGATAATGCCGTAAGGCGAAACCGGTCAGGATAATAATAAATAATGTGGAATAGTACAAGTGTTTTCATTCAAGATGTGCAGCAAGTTCCACCAAGTGCCATCAATCAACAGTATAAGCAACTTGATCTGTATAATTTCCGGATATTTTTCCATAGCTATAACAGTAATATGGGAGAGTATTATGTATAAAAATGATTTTTTTCTCTTAAATATACAAAAACGGCACAAATAAGTTTGTCCAAACTATTTTATGATGGCCAGAATGTTACATTGTGTGGTGTGCCGTGGTGCGTGGCGCGGTTTGTATTTGACTCTATTTATTTGTGACTATTAGGCTGTGCTACACTGGTGACATTAATTTAACTTTTTGTGACTATATTTTTGAAGTGAAAACTTCTTTAGCGGCGTTGGATGGGTAAAAAATGTTAAACTTGCGTGTCAGGATCACTTGACCTTTGACCCGTAACCGACGACTTTGTAGGACGACATGACGTCATACTACATTCGTAGCTACAGAGAGGTACGCTAAGAAGCTCCGTAGCTTAGCGATAAGCGCTTCGACTGTAAGTCCTTATGGTTTCAGATAGGGTACTATCTAGACTAGGGTTCGAACCTGGGCTCTTGACACTTTTTGTGATTATTTTTTCTGTTTGTAATTTATTAATTTCTTCTGACAGAAAATTAGCAAAAAATTAGTGATAGGTTCTATAATTGGCGCTATTTTATAGGTATGGTATGGTATGATATATTCTTTTTATCTTTTTCTCTGTATATAACGAAGAAAAGAAGTTTTCACTTCTGCTGGCACTCCCGGAGTGCAACCTGTCTTTTTTTAAATAAATAAATACCCAGGTGTCACACTCCAAAAATTATTTCAACCGTATTTCACATTTTACATTTCTAGAACTTTTCGGCCAGAAGAGGTCTACGTATATGACACCAACTGGATGAGTAAAGGGACAGTGGTCTGTATTATTCTATTTTTTTGGGAACCTATCACTGGAACTTATAATTTTAGCAACTTTTGTAACCACCATTACAGACGTAAAAAAAAACCACCTAGCCGCAATACACTCACCAGCAGAATTAGTGGAACACGAAAAAGGAGAGTATAAAATAGTTAGCTTTATTCTGAAATAAATAATAATTAAACATGAAACAACAACAACATGTTTAATAACGAGTGTTTCCCCCTCGTGCACTGATTAAGGTTTTCATCCATCTGGGCATGATCATAATTTTGCTAATTTTGCCGGTGTGTGTAGAATTGAACCGCTCAGGTCTACAACCACCTGATAAATCATGCAACGTCGTTGGGACGACACCAGTAATTTTCTCCCAAATTGATGGGATCTAGGAAAGTAGAGAGAAGTGAAGAAGACCAAAAAAATAAAATCCAAATTATATTGTCGAAAGTTCACGCGAATATGAAATAGAACCACTTTTAAACAGATTCTATCGAAATTTATGGATATACTTCGCAGTCATGGCCGCAGTGTAACTAGTAAGTCCGTTTTGTTCATATACTTATACCAAATAAATCGCGAAAAAAGATGTTCAAAAGTAATTATATTCCAAAAAATATCAAAACTGAAACCCACTATTGAGCACACCCCCTAATCCCGAACCCATGCGTGCACAACTACAATACTATAGCTAAGCTCTTTATCACAGAGATGTTATCGCGAGTACTCGGCCAGTACAACTTAGCATCTAATTATAATATCATTAACCTTTCGGCGGCGTATCTGACGTTACACTATATAGCCCAGAATTACGCCGGAATGAAAGATTAATTGACCACCAGAAGATTTAATTGCCGGTTGCTTTATACTTAGTTAAATTCCACGCACACGCTCACAGTATTTAACCGACTTAAAAATCGATGGGTTATAATTTAATGGAATATATTTTTCAATTTTAGAAAAGTTTTTGTGCTGTCAGTGGGAATACCAAAGGCTATTCCCGCTTTGTCTTCTATACTGACGGCACAGAAACTCTGTATTTACAGGGTCGGTAGCAGGAGTGTGACTCCCCTGGTGTTGCACACGTCCATAGGCCACGGGTGAGCAGTGTGGTTGCCTGCAACCTCAGTACTATAAAAAAAAATCCAGATTGGCCTATGAACATGTGTAACACCAGACACGTCACACTCATACTGCCGACCCTTTAGGAACATATTAAACTGATCAAAGCATAATGCTCTGGTTTTTAGGGTTAGGTCCTTCCAACTCTAATAACAAATGACAGTGGGGGTCAAATGACAGTCACTAACTCATCCTGACACATTTTTTGGTTTTAAACAACTTGTCTAGTAGATTAGTAGGTAGATATAATCTACCTACCCTGCGCCCAATTATTTGGGGTCGGTACAACATGTCATTTTTAGTAGGTATATTGTATTTTAATTTATATTTTTTAATCCAATGTACAATATGAAATATTGATTATGTAATCAAGAAAAAAATTTGATGACATAATCTATATGAGGCCGCCAACTAGTCCGTCCAATTAACTGCCTAGGCAGTTAACTAAACCGCACCATTCAATTAACGGCCTGAATATTCAGACGTCTCGTTTATTACATCATTTAATAATCTGGCTGGCTAATGCTTAGGCCAATCGTTAGATGGGGCACTACCTCAAAATAAGATAGAAAATTACATACATACATAGACTTACACCTGTAAATGCCCAAGGGGGTAGACAAAGGTATATTCACAAAAAAATAGTGATAGGTTTATTGTGATAGCTGCGCAATTCGACTTGGCTAGGTTAGGTTAGATTTCGTGGTTATTTTTTTTATAACGATGCAGAAATAAGTCAATTTTCTAACTGTTTATTTAAATGGCTATGCAAGTAGTTAAACGTCATCGAGCCAAGCTATTTGGCTAGCCGTTTTATTAAATGGCTGAACAGCATTCGGGCCGTTATTGAATACCGTCGTTTAGTTAACTGCCTAGGCTGTTAATTGACTGGCTGATTAAGCTAGTTGGCGGCGACATATTTATTATAATTAAATTAAACTTTACGAATTCCATTCTGAGTCGTGTGCAACAAGCTTTAGCAGTAATATAAAGATACGGTACTTGTGTTATCTCGAAGCATATCTCTGACAAGATTTTGGTTAGAGGCTATAGTTTTAATGCTTTTTTACTATTTTTGTTATAACCGCTAAAAGCAGTTATTCTAATATTTCTTTGACAACCATTAAAACTAAAGGCATTCATCATTTTCTCTATGGGTCTTAAATACCATGACTTTACACCTCTGTTATTTTTGAATAGTTTGAGAATCGTCATATTGGTTCCCCGTGGAGTAATAGTTCCCTGTGGGTGTCCTAATAGGCAACTAAGGGATAGGGCTGCTCTCTATCCAACAGTAAATATAGAGTCAAGACAAAATGTCCGCTAGACTGCAATAAGCTCACCCGGTATTACGTGAGACCGAAAGTCATAGTTGGCGAAACGTGGGTGTTAAAACACCTCTGCCTACCCCTTCGGGGATTTACAGAGTATATGTATGACAAACGTCATGCATCGACGATCAGCATAAATTGGGTGCTTGAGTGGGATATAATTTTTTTTTATATATATATTTAGGTCATCAAATTGAGTGTACGCCGCCTGATGGTAAGCTGGGGTGCAGACCAAAGAATAGTGGTCGACAATACAGGCGCTGTCCTAAGAATGGCTGTCCCTACATGTTGTGGATGTTTTGAATGTTTATCACCTATAATATCGCTGTAGCCAGTAGCCAGTAGTGTGGATAAATCGGACTCGCGCCCACTAAAACCGCACGCCGTCTTGGGCCATTTTTTGCCGAAGGTCCGATTACCACTGGCATATTCCTCGCACCTCGGCTGGCCCAGAGCCATCGAGATTCCCTGGTATGGGACCACGGTGTCCTCATCTTGTCCTGGGTATGGGGAGATGTGCATCGCATTACCACCTCGTCCTGCTTCTGTTAAGGTGACAGGCGGCTCGACCTGTCACCCTCAGGCGAGCCTGTCACCCTCAGGCTTGCATACTAATTGGCCTGGCTATTATTACTTAATTAAACCCATTTACCTTTTAGCCACGAGCCTCAGTCGTACAATAGAACCACCAATTAGGAATCTTTATTAAGCACTCCAAACTTATAATTTGTGCAGATAATGTACCAAATACAATATACAGTCAAATTGCAGACACACTAATGTGCAGTCGCAAAAAAATTGCTAAGTGTTATAATGGACGGGTAGAAGCAATTTGATACCATGATCTGATTAAGATTGATGGCTTAATAAGAATGATTAGCTATTGTAGTTCTTTATTGTGTGCTTGCTGTTAACTTCGGCTTCGTCTGCGTTGAAATCTGATCCCATGGGATGCTATTCCAAGAATAATAAGTAGCATATGTGTTATATCTATCCCTAAACTACACATATGCTAAAATCTATTGTGACGTAAAGGTACTCATATTCGGTGCATGAGCCATATTGGTAGAAATTTGATGGCACAAATTTATCACAAATTTCGGCCGGGTGGGTACCACTGTACACGATTGCGAAATCATCCATCCATAGTAATCCAATCTGTTCAGGCAGGAGGGATTGTGGTCGCAGCACTAGTGGGACCGGTGGGTGTCACGCGTTGCTGCGACGACAATCCTCTTTAGATGAGGCCGTGTATGTAATGTTCACCCTCTTTCCTGAAACTTCGTCTGCAGCTTACCATCAAGCGAGGTAAAGTCAAATTGACGAAATAAAAAAAGATGATTGGTGTCATTTGTGACCCTAAAATGCCGGTTAGATTGAAGGGACAAGTCTATAAAAATATCATCAAGCTTCTCATCTGACGACAACAAAGCGTGGCCGCTGCTGCAAGTTAAGCTGGAGCACACACGTGTGACGCGTGTCACAGAGATGAATCCAACGAAGGTGAAGCTTGCAGAGCTTCGTTCGTCAACCAGGCGTAGGTGGCGTGGGCGCCATTGATTCTGATAAGCCCTAAAAACCCCTCACCATACAAATAGTTTTTCAAAACTCACTTAAAGCACCCGGAAATGTAACAATAAAGCTACACGCATGTTATCAACAACAAACAAAGGATGTACTGAGCCCATTCATTATAATTATATTCCTTGTATGCAACCCATCGCCCTGTATCGTTTAAATCATAATGAAAATCTTAATAATGTATTGTAAGAATGTTGTTTCTCGAAAACACGACGAACAAAGGCGAGAAGCACGGAATAATTAATCTACAATTAAGTTAACATAATTAGACGAAACTAGAAGTGAAGCAGTGGAACATGTAACGGTGCTGCGCAACCACTGAGCCACTGCGACACAGTCGAGAGAGCAGATAAAGTTATCGTAGGGAACGTACGCACATAGGGTATGGTTCTAGTATGAGCGAATTATGAATAAAAATAAAGGTATCTATAGGACCGTACTTTTATATGATGTACTTATATATTACACGTATTGCATGATTAGCCCTACCTAGATCACCAGGGCTCAAGGTAACCGCAAGCCAGTTACCCCTGCGAATTGATGGACGAGGCTCTAATACAGGTTTTTCCCACGGGTCTGAGTAACTAGATAGCAGTCGCTCCCGTAAAAGTAGCATAAAAGTCAATCGAAGTAAATTACAAGAAGAAGAAGTATGGAGAGTATGTTTCAGAGCTCCAAAGTGCAAGTTTTAAATGCAATCGGGCAGACACTTGGATCAAGAAAATTCTATCAAAGCCAGTTTAGTTAAGCACTTCTATTGCATTCCGTATTCAGTTAATTTTAACTTATACGGGGATTAATTCTGACTGAACTCCCAACTAAGAGAGTGAAGTCTACGCTAAAGCCTCGTCTGTTAATAAGCAAGTTTCAAGTAACTGATTAGGAGACTTTAGGCCTCAAAAATCTTGCACTATACACCCAAAAGAAACGCTAACTAAAAAGTCACTCGCTGTCAACAGAACCGCACGATTCCTAATTAAATAAACGCACAGAAGCGAAGATCGTTATCAGCTAACAACCACCCAGGTAAGTGCATAATCATTCATTGTTTGATTTCGATCACCAACACACATGTAATTACGGACACTAGTCACTTTTATAACTTATAATTTCAGCTCGCTTCAGAGTCCGAAAGCGTTTTGCGGAATTTTCTTCGAGTGCACATCGTGATGCGCTTGCTTACTGATTTTTAGATGATAGTTTAGACATTTTGAATAAATATTTTGTCATTTTTCGTGCTAAATAATGATATCGAATTAAAGAGAAAAAATTGAATCGGTCTAGGCGGTGTTTGAACCAGCTTAGTGGTCAAAGCATTGCCATTGTAAGGCAAAGATCGCGGGTTCAAGCCCCGCCTAGACCTATTCAATTTTTACTCTTTAATTCGAGTTTAGATATTAATTATTTTTGTCTTTGAACAAAATACATGAAATTCAAAGCGTGTGTGTAAATGCCAGTGTACGTCAAGAATAAATAAAAATATATATTATTAAATAAAAAATCCCAACTGATGCTTTATAGCAAGCGGGGCCCATTAATTTTCATCTTTCTTCATTTTGATACCCCACTCGATAAATTTGAGTGAAATTTTATTTTTACCTCATTCATTTTGGCGCCAAAAAACCAACATATAGCTTTGTTTCATATTTTACGTACCCATGAACACTTGGGCAATAAAAACCTTTCATTTGAGACATGAATCATTGAAATCCGTACCCACCGTACCGTTCAGAAGATATGAGGTAATAAAGAATATTACAAACATATATATATATATAAACACATACGTACAAAATACGCCCGAAAAACATGGCCCCTTCTTGGCCATGGGTAATAGTCTTTTTCGTGAAGAGGTAGAAGATTTTGTGGTTATACTTATATCAACTGATACTGAATAGAAAAGGTTATTTTAAAAATCATGTTACAAACTGTCATTATGAGAGATATCCCTTCATCTGAGGGGAAGGAGGTCCGTTTTTAATTGATTTATCGTATACGGCTTTTAAGGGCTTGGCTTGGCTTTTTTTTCTAGTATTGAGCAGACAAGCACTCGTGCTCATGCTGCCGAACCTGTAAACATAGAGTTTCTGTGCCGTCAGTATTGAAGACAAAGCGGGAATGGCCTTTGGTCTTCCCACTGACAGCAAAAACTCTCCAGTGAGCTCTGGCTACCCTACTTACCACCGGGAACACAACACTGTAGGGCGGAGGTACTTTCCCAGTCGGACTGCTCATGCAGACGGGAATACCGTCGAGAAAACAACGCGTACGATTTTTTTACGGAGTAGACCGACTTGCAGCTTGGTTGGCCTGAGCCCAAAAGGTCTGTAAAATAATTTATTTAATCTCCATAATAAATAGAAGCATTGAGAAAGTCTTCTTTCTCCAAAGTCAGGTAAAACCTACTTATTTCAAAGTATTTCATCACTCACTGCGTACCTGCGTACAGTTAAGATCGTTGATTGGTTAAATCAAGCGATAATAGACAGTCTGTTAACAGTGAATGAAGTACCGTGAGAAAGTGCGTGCAAGAGAAATATTACATCAAGTTCGTGAATATCTTGTATGTATGTTTGTTTGTCCAAAATGTGAAAACGCCTGAGGTTAAACGAATTTTGTTTCTACATTTGTTTGATTTAATTGTAATGAGTTTCACTTAAACTGTCTGAATTCCCTAAATTTAGATAGTAGTTGGTCATGAAATCAGAACTTCTGACTACATAAAGGAATGAGAAATTTGTATTGAACACAATATAAGTATGCATGTTATATTTTATATTCGGCTGAACATAGTATGTACCATAAGCACCCTGTAAATATCTATTTCAACCTATGTTCTTGAAATAATAATATCTAATAATAAATATTCCACAACATTTCACACTACGCTATCTAGACCCATGGTAAGCACAAATTGTTATGGAATCTAGAATAAATAAATGAATAAAGGAGGGTGCTGTCCAGCTTTATGTAGAGTGATGTAACATTTGTTACAAAGCAAGCATTCGGTCGGTGTTCGCTTGGAATGCAACCACGGACAAGTATTTAGGGGAGGGTAACTACTAATTTCTTTTCCCTAAAGTCGGAAACCTCAAACTGCCACAATTTAAAATTTCTTAAAAAGGAATTTTATAATATTATTCGTTGCTTTTAAATTATTTAGTAGATACTTATTAAAATAAGTTCTAATGGTTCACATAAGATGTAATGTAAAATTTTCCCTCTGCCTTCTTAGTAAGAAGAATTCCAAATTCCAAGATTGACGATCAACAGTTGCTATTAAAGTGCCCGCCATGATATCGAAACTATCAATTTGTGTCAATCCAAAATGAGTAAATGAGTATAAGCTCAGTACATAAGTACTACGTGTGATTGTCGCGTTCATTATTACTATTAAATGATTGACGTTTTTTAAAATACCGGTCAATGTAGAAAGGTTAGAATAAAATTGGTCCCATAAAAGGCCAACCATTAGTGAATTAAGTATGGGAAGTTCCATTGATAATTTATGTAGTTGTATTTGATAATAAAAGTACATCTAAGTTTCTTTAAATATTTTTATTATTTCCCAAACTTTCTTTTTTAATATAGGAGTCGTCAATTACACTTCACGGCCTCTGTGGCGTAGCAGTAGAACGTTCGACTGCTATGCAGGAGGCGCGGGTTCGATTCCCGCTCAGTGCAAATATTTGAATGCATCAATATTCGCATTGGTCTGGATGTTTCTGTTTAATATGTATGTATTTACAAAAAAAAGTATTTAAGTATGTTTATCCGCATTCTAGATTCCATAACACAAGCTAGTTAAGCTATGCTTACCATGGGTCTAGATAGCGTTGTGTAGAATGTTGCTGAATATTTATTATATATGATTATTATATTTATCTCGCCTGATTGTAAGCTGAAGGCTATCTCAGGATAAAGGGAAGCCATTATAAACATATACCTACAATTATTATTAAAGTTTTCGGGCTATTTACCATGTAATGATTTGAACCGATAATATACCTACAATGTTAACAATGGTGGCACGCAGCTTGATGGCCTCGTCAGATGCTTTCTCAAACCACGTGTAAAGGACCCGGGACTGGAAAGAAGGGAATACGTTAGCTGGCAAGGAGTTTCAGGAGTTGGAGATTGAAACAGTTGGCTTCCATCATGAGTAGGTGCGCGGATCATCATTCTCTGAGTTATTTCCGACTCAATGCGGTCGGCTTTCCAGTCTAACTGCATCTGCATGAACTTTGATATTTATCGTGAAGCGACTGCCATGTGACCTCCACAATCTATTGGCGATATCAAAGATCTGTAGTTAAACTAGTTGGACTTTGGAGTGGAAGGAATATATAATAAAAAATAAATATTGAACTCAATTTGACTTTATTACATGCTTGTACAAATTGTTGACCACATAAGGCCGTACTAAGATCCTAATTAATCCTAAGATCTAATCCGTACTACTGTCTCTTGTAATTTAATGTTGGTGTACAATAAAGAGTTATCTATCTATCTATCTATCTACTAAGAGACAGTGGTCAAACGGTGTGGTCAAATACACACACCAGTAGAATTAGCGGAACATAAAATTATGGTCTGGGGAGGGATATGTTTGGGAGCTCGCACGGAGTTAGTGGTAGTCGACGGCGGAAATCTGACTGCTAATCGGTATATCAGGGAGGTTTTAGAGGAACATGTTGTGCTATTTGCACCATTTAATGATAACGACTTAATTTTAATGCAGGATAATGCTCGGGCTCACATTGCTCGCTCAGTACAGGCATACCTAAACCTGGTGTTACGGTGATGGAGTGGCCAGCACGGTCCCCGGATATGAATCCGATTGAACAAGTTTGGGACTTGCTAAAGAGGAGTGTCAAATCAAGAATGCCACCTCCTAACAATCTGGGTGAGCTACGAAACACATTAGTTGAAGAATGGCAGAGGTTGACCCAAGAAATCATTGAAAACATCATTCGCAGTATGTCCAGACGGATGGAAACCTTAATCAGGGCACGAGGGGGAAACACTCGTTATTAAACATGTTGTTGTTGTTTCATGTTAATTAATATTTGTTTAAAAATAAAGCCAACTATATTATACTCTCCTTTTTATGTGTTTCGCTAATTCTGTGTGTATTAATAATGAAAATTAATTACTAATTTTGAAGTCACTTAATAAGTATTCCTTCATCTGCGTCTTTCTGCGTAAAAAGTAACATTAACAATTCAACGTAGTTCGGGCACTTTGAGATAACTTACACTTCTGACTATGTGACAACTACCAAATTTAGTCTTCACGTGAACATGGCTGCTGAAAGGTAGCCGAAACGTCGGGCTGAGTATAAATAATAAAATAATACCAAGTAAATCGCGAAAAAATACGTTTATAAGTGATTTTATTTTAATGAGTGATTTTCACGTAACCTTCTAAAAGTTTATCATAATAATCCAGTGTGAATGTTACAACGAAAATAACAAATCCCACTCGTCATCACTTCGTCACCGTCTTCCAGTTTGTATGTACCAGTCGCTATGTTTAAAAAGCACGTTATGTTTAATTCCATTATTAGATATAACCATCACTGTGGGCAGTCTCTTGGTGATAATTGAGACTTCCGAGACCTTCATCCTGGGTAATGATACCAGCCTTTTTAACGAGTACATCAACCAGTTTGATCGTTCATTTGTGGACGTAGTGGTAATTGAAATTTCCTATTTGTTTTGTACATGACGTTCTTGACAGGCTATACGACCCGTTAACTTGAAGTTTAGACTTGGCTAAATATTGAATCGGTCAAGACGTATATAAAGGCGAAATTTGAATTGGTTTGGGCGAGGTCTGGTAGACAGGAGCAGTGGACTAATATAGCCTGATGATGATGATGATGATGATGAGGTCTGGTAGCTTAGTGGTCAAACTTGCCTTTGTAAGGCAAAGATCGCGGGTTCAAACCTCTTCTAGACCAGTCCAAGATTTTTCCTTAATCGATTTTAGAATTTAGCATGCAAAATGTTTCAAAATTTCGTTCAAATTTTATGTGCGGAGTAGCCAAAAATCAATGTTTGAAAAATCATTCATTGGTTTCGATAGTTCGTGAGAATATCGGTAGACCCAACACCGTCGCCTCAAAGACGGATATAAAGGAGATATTTAGATTGGTTCGGGCGAGCCCTGGCAACTTAGTGGTCAAAGCAATGCTTAAAAATTTCGTTCAAATTGTATGGGTGGAGTAGCCAAAAATCAATGTTTGAAAATGATAAAAATCATTCATTGGTTTCGATAGTTCGTGAGAATATCGGTAGACCCAACACCGTCGCCTCAAAGACGGATATAAAGGAGAAATTTGGATTGGTTCGGGCGAGGCCTGGCAGCTTAGTGGTCAAAGCAATGCTTAAAAATTTCGTTCAAATTGTATGGGCGGAGTAGCCAAAATCAATGTTTAAGAATGATTGAAAAATTATTCATTGGTTCCGATAGTTCGTGAGAATAACGGTAGACCCAACACCGTCGCCTCAAAGACGGATATAAAGGAGATATTTGGATTGGTTCGGGCGAGGTCTGATAGCTTAGTGGTCATTCAAACCCCGCTTAGACCATTTGATAACATTTCAAATATCTGAGGTCATGAAAATAATAGTACCGTTTCTTGAGTTTTCTATTCTGATGCCAAAACTCGTTTTTTCCCATTTTTTTGGAGAAAATTAAATTTATTCAAAAATGGGGTTGTGACGTCATTCATACGGCTCTATTAGTTGTTATCCTTGCCCGGTCTGTTTAATATAATAAATTATTAAAAAAAATATAATGTTCATAATTTATTTTTATGTGACCAACTTATTATGACTGTAGGTATTATGCGAATAAATTAATAAATAAATAAATCAAGACACAGCTGAGAGGCATTCTTGAAATAATTACTTGCTTTTACTATTACCTGCATTTATTTGCCGGCTTTCGGAGAGAAAGATTTTGGGCACAGTCGCTTGGAAGTATTATTTAGAATTTCTTTTTTGTTGCTATGTATATATTTTTTTATGAGAATAATATATAGATGAACGGAATTATTTATAGGAGTTAAATTTTTTTATGGTCGCTCATTTCCCCATAATTTCAGTCATCATCGCATCCATAAAACATGACAATGTTGCATACCTGTTTGTTAATTTATTGTGCAGAGTGTCCCCGGGACACAAACCCGTAACAAAATACCGGATGTCACGTGGGCGGTCACTGCACATTGTCATACAAAAAGCTTGTGAAATTGTAGAAGGACCATGGTTCTGTGGTTTTAATGGATATTGTTTTTTTTTTATATAGGTAACGTCAACTTGACTTTACCTCGCCTGATAGGTAAGCTGAAGGCAAAGTTTCAGGACAGAGGGCCATGATTATATACACGTGCCATGTTAACAATGGTGGCACTCAGCTTGACGGCCTCATCAGATGCTTTTTCACGCCCCGCTTAAAGGACCCGGGATTGAAGGAAGAGGGAAACACGTGAGCTGGCAAGGAATTCCAGGTCTTAATGGTGCGACAAAGGAAATAGTCACCGAACCGCTTGGTTCTTGAAGGAATGTTCTGCACCGTATGGGGGTGACATCTAAGTCGTGCACGTGTCGTCCTGTATAAGAAACGAGAGGGTGGCACTAATTGGAATAGCTCATCAGAACATTCACCATGGTAGAGACGGTAAAATACTGCCAAGGAAGCAACATGTCTACGCATCTGCAGAGGCTCGAGGGTACGCGTGACCTCAGGATTTCTGATAATGCGGAACGCACGTCGCTGCAACTTGTCGAGAGCATCTAATAAGTACTTTGCGGATCCATCCCAGAGTCTTGTATAAAAGACACCGTTGCTCCGGCGTGAAAATGAAGTTATTTATTATGATGCCGAATATGTTTCGGTTGCTTTTCGGGAGGCACGGGGGTATTTTAACTATTATGTTATCTTGCCATCGTGCGCATGAGACTAAAAATACCATTTGGTGGTATATTAAAAATTTCGGCCGGCACGATTGCGAAAATTCCTTCATTGTTATCCAATCTCGGTTAGATTGCATTCACGTCACTACCCCGCCATGCACTTCCTGATAAGTGCCTGAAAATTCCTTCATTGTTATCCAATCTCGGTTAGATTGCATTCACGTCACTACCCCGCCATGCACTTCCTGATAAGTGCATGGCGGGGTAGTGACGTGTCTTATTTAGAAGAAAAATCCCCTTTAGCCTCAAAGACAGATATAGAAGGAGAAATTTGAATTGGTTCGGGCGAGGTCTGGTAGCTTAGTGGTCAAAGCATTGCCCCTGTAAGGCAAAGATCGCGGGTTCAAACCCCGCCTAGACCAATTCAAACTTTTCCTATCTTAATCAATTATAATATAAGATAAGGAAGTTTGATGGCATTTGCTTGACGGTTAATATCGAAGTGCAGCTAAAACTCGCAGTTAGACTAGAAAATGCGAACCCCGGACTGAGATTAACGATATATATAGTCTGTAGAACCGCGATAGGTAGATGAACTGTGATGAGCAACAAGTGTGAACTTCGAGTGATTTAAAAATATACAAAGTTTTTTTTTTTTTTTTTTTTTTTTTTTTAAATATTAGCAACCGAAATTATCGAAATTACTAATATTCCCTCTAACCCCTCCAACTAAGCTAAATTGCTTGTGCTAGGAGTGGGTTCACGTCGGTAGTGTAATGGCCAGGATTTGAACCCGGGACCTTTCGATCGTAAGGCCGACTCCTTAACCACTAAGCTACCGACGCCATTAGACCGGTTTTTAAAGTTTATATATCGATCATATTAGAATATTGGTGTATATCATTATTAGGGTCAGTGCTCCCTTATCGAATCATAAATATTTGCACCTGACCACTATCGTCGGATATATATGGATGACGGCATGCACATTACTGGCGAGTGGATAATATTTCAACAATAGTATAAGTGGCAGTAATGATGGACAGTCTGTGCATAATTTCCCCAGTTTACCCTTGTGTAGAGTATGTCTGAGTATATCATCATACTAAAATTCAGGACACAAAAAGGCTTCAGGACATTGTGGTGCTGTCCTAGTTATAATTAAACGACGGCGCTTATGAAGATTTATTTACAGCTTTTGCCCTCAGCTCCACCCGTGTGAATGTCGGCTATTGCGACCAAACATTGCCTATGTTTTTTCACAAGGTCTAAATTTAAATTTGCACTAAATTTCATCAAAATCTTTTGAGTGCTTTGGGCATGAAAGCGTAACAAACAGATAGAGTTACTTTCGCATTTATGATATTAAGTATGGATTGGATAGTGACATTAGGTACTCGCGAGAGATTCGTAGCAAGCCTGATCGAAAATAACAATGGCTTCAATACATTGGCTCGTGTCGATTTTTACAATGTTCTAAACTCAAAAATATTCAAAATAAAACTTATTTCCTTTTGTTTATTTATGGAGGTGCGTGTGAAAAAGGTCCGACGCCACAAAGACTACAAAATAAATTAAATAGCAGATTTCCACATAATTTATCTACCCACCCATCTAAAGTTCATGTATTCTGTGATCGTTATAAACTTGGTGCTAATTAGCTCTATTCACGCAAACCTATCCGTCTAATCACCAATACTAAGCCCATTAAGAAACTATTGACTTCTATTAGAACTGTAAAATTTAAGTATGTACCAGTTATGTAAAATAGATGGAACTGGATGCTGAAATACCACCTGCTGGTTTAGATGGTTTTAGTTAAATGAACTAAGGAATTACTGGCAAGCTAGTTATTCCAATTTTATTTTATGTGTGATGATTAAGGCGAAATAGAATAGCGCCACCCAGTGGTGAAGGGTAAAAATATACAAAAGGTTTTTTTTTAATACAATTGAGGTGGTAGACAAGCACACGGCCCACCTGATAGTAAGTGGTTACTGTGGCCTATTGACATGTGCAACAGCAGATGAGTCCCACTCATGCTCCCGACCCTGTAAACACAGAGAATTTCTGTGCCGTCAGTATAGAAGACAAAGCAGGAATAGCCTTTGAGAGGTTTTGTGCTGTTAGTGGGAGGACCCCACTGACAGCACAAAACCTCTCCAGTGAGAGGGAATACTCACCGCCGGGAATACAAAACAAGGTTATTATGACCGTGGTATTCTGTAGGGCGGAGGTACTTCTCCAGTCGGACTGCTCAATAGGACGTCAATACCGTCGTGTCCCACCTCCTACAATTATCTTACCCAGATCTTTTTTTCATACACCATAGACAACTTACGGAAAATCCGGCAAGAATTGAATTATAGGGATCCCTTGTTACTGGGGCTGCTTGTGGATGCCGTAGAAAGTGACTATGGTACAGAGTTGTTCTTCATCAGTCAGTAAACATAACGACCATGATAAATTGTCCACTTCGCGGCATAAGGCTCTTCGCGGCATAAGACTCTTCGCGGCATAAGGCATCCCGTATTACGTGTGATCAAAAATCATAGTTACCAGCTTTCACTCCTTCACTTCGCCCGCTCCAAGACTGGCACCCATGGTAGACAATGAAAGAGTTACTCATATCTAAATTCTCCTCACTTGAAACAACTCATCAAACGAAAAATACTCGTAGAGTAATTTCTTTCTCTGTACCTGTTTTCCGCTAGATTTATTCAGTCGTTTGATCGATATTGAGTACCAAACATTTACTTTTTGGAGCCCTTGGGAACAAATCATTAAGCGTAATAAGTTATATATCTTGGGAGATTGGTTCGCAGCTTTATGGCATAAAAAATGGCGTCGATGATGTGCGGGATGCGCGGCAGTGGCAATAGTATACTCAGGTATTTGTGGCCAGGAACTATGAGCGCTACATATTAAGGCACAAATATAAAATGCACGAATCTTTTGTAGAATATAAGTACTAACATAGGTTTAAGTTTACAAATGTTGCTAGAGACTAGAGCTATGAATAAATGAATTTCATTAAGTCACAAATAAAGAAATTTAGGTTGAAGATACATGTCCTGAGGTATAGGACAAATTCATGGTCACCCTGTATAACTATACAATTACCATTGTCTTCACTAACGCTATTAACAAAATTAACCTTCTCTACGCTTACCCTCTTATTACGTTAGTCACTGCCCTTTCCGGCTTACTTTTAATTGAGTTACAAACGCATTCATTCTAATATAATAACGTGACAATGTTTGTTGCTCATTACAGTGATAGAATGATATGTTTGCGAGTTCACCGAAACTGTAGATTAATAGTAGGGGATATTTTGTTGTTCTATGCGAGAATGATCACAGGACATGCACTAAATAAAAAAGTCGTAGGTACAGAAGGTTTTAAACGACAAGTAAGAATGAACACACTTATTACTTTTGAATTTTAGACAAGCTTTTGACAGCAACAATTATGTGACGTATCTTGATTGAGATGCGAGTGAATTTGAATTTTTTTACACCACTTAGGTGGCAACAAGCACACAGCCCACGTAATGGAAAGTGGCAACCGTGGCCTATGGACGTGTGCAACACTAAGGGAGTCAAACTCGATTATGGAATTTTGTAATCGAGCGGCGCGCTGGTTATGTCGGACCCGAATTGATTACAACTGCATACCGTTATGGATAAGCATTTCCCTGGATACTCGGTTGCTGTGCTGCCCAGACCTGGGAACCCAGATACCGTACTTTTTCAGTACGGTATTTAAAATGATGATCAAAAATATTAAAAGTTCAACTTATAATCAAAATACAGTCAAATTTATGGATCAGATATAAAAAAAAACGTTATTAAAATTATTTATTTTTATTTCATTTTATTTGGGATAACAACAGTTGCTCATAAACGTATTCCCGCTTTGTTTTCTATGAGAAATTCTTTGCAGCACCAGTGCGACTCCCCTGGTAATGCATACGTCTATAGGCCACGGTAAGCAATTTTCCACCTTAGTTGTATAAAATAAAAAACCAATATGAAAAATGAGCGATTTTGGAATATGAGATATTACAAAATGTTATCAATTCAAGCAGTAAGCCGATTATTTAAACCAAGTTTAACAAACCCAAATTCAAAATAGAACAGCTGTAATTTGGAACCAAATATTTGATATTTTAACTAAACCTCAATGCGTGGATTCCGATTACAGATTTCGTCTTGGTCAACACAACACACCAAAACGTGTTTTACTACAAATATTATTGCCGTAGAATTTTAAACCTTAATACTTCTATATATATATAAGGTTCTTCTTTTTAGTATGTCGTAACTATGTTTGTAATTTTCATATAAGGGGTCAACAAACTTTAGATGATGGTTTAGAATTCTGAGCGCGTAGGCTGTGGCCGAAATGATAGAGCGTCCCTTGAGACTACAATGGCCTATAAATATTGAAAAAAAAAAAGATAATCTATTACAATCGTTTGATATTCTAACACCAGAGTTACTTTGTATGCTTTCGTACTCATTTGAGTAGGGTGCCTTCGGTTTAGATTTTTATTTATTTATTTATTTACATTCTTGCAATCATCATTACAGGATTAGGTAATCTAATGACAGAAGGAAACTATAACTGATAACTATTTTTAACAACAATAAAACTGAAACTAATTAGAAACACACAACTGGTAAACATGGCCTTCGTGAATTCACTACGCGAACAAAAAAAGAACAAATCAACGTTTTGGGATACCGCGTTGAGCACACGTTACTTTCGCGTCAGCGGTACTATCAGTAGTAGACTGGTACGTGCATACTGACTTCACAAAAATAGGAGTTAAAATAAATGGTACACAAAGAGAGAAAAAAAGAACACATTACAATATAAGGTAGGAACAGTTTTGTAGCATAAAATTGGCGGCCTTATCGCGCAGGACGATCTCTTCCAGGCAACCATGGGATGGAGTTCAAAGAGAATAAATAACCACTAAATTTTAGGTCGATCTAGAGACCAAAAAAGGGGGCAGTTTCCTAATAATTATTTTTGAATTTTGGTCCATACTAGGTAATAGATATTATAATACTAAATAAACATGACTTACTATATACAATATATAATACATAAATAGTGAAACAGTACCTATCATTAGGTACATGAAATACATATACTTAGATAAAATACAAAAAACAGTAAAGCCATAATAGAATAAATTATAGAGATAGAAGGTGTGAGACAGTGACTATCGCTCTTGCAAATAGTAGGCCGTAACCATTTTTTTGAAGACAGGCAGAGATTGTGCACGTCTAATGGTAACGGGTAAGGCATTCCAAAATCGAACAGCTTGGACAGCATAAGATTTGTCCATGAATGTTGTGGAATGCGCTGGAATCTACAGTCTCAGATTCTCAGACGACCTCAAGACCATAGAATGCGAGTCGCATAGGAAGTCAAAGCGATCTTTTAGGTAGAGTTAGTTTTGTTCTTCCTAAATTGGGTTAGAATATTCAGGTATGTATACTCACATTCGGCGTAATATGCCATTAACATTTTCCTAGTTGCATTCAAAATGTAAGCCCTGTAGAGCCCAGAATCTTTTCTTTCCTTGCCTCTCCTACATTTTATACCTATTTGGTTTATCTTAGTTCTTCGGAGCAACTGGCGATTAGCTTTCAAGTGTGGGTGGCTTAGGCTTCACAGATAACGGTGGGGTCCTATACACCCACGCCTATTAGGCTAAAATCTTGGTCGTCAACCAGATTATTATGTTTTTGAGTTTTTTTTTTTTAAGAATATTACCGACCGAAATTACTAATATTCCCTCTAACCCCTCCAACTAAACTAAATTGCTTGTACTAGGAGTGGGTTCACGTCGGTAATGTAATGGTCAGGATTCGAACCCAGGACCTCTCAATCGTAAGGCCGACTCCTTAACCATTAAGCTACCATGTGTCGAATGGACAACAAACTATAGTCCTTAAATACCTTTTGGGAATTTACGAGGTCCATCCTTCTTTTTATGTGGGTGTCACCTAGGACAGTAAGCAACCGAAAGTAAGCATATAGCTCATGAAAAAGTTTCAATATACATATTATATATAATTTAACAAGCTTACTTTTAAAAGGAATATGGGTGCTATTCACCATTCTTGAACTGCTATCCAAGTAAGTATATTATTTTGCTCACTTTATTCTTTTTATAGTTCGGGTAATGACAATTTTGTAGGCCAATGGTATGTTTACGGCTTATTTCTCACCCTAAACGCTATTTTATGTCATATGTACGTATGCAAATATTTATTAAACATAAATTAAAAAAGAAATGATAAAATTCGCTGATAGCAGTTCACACATTACTTATTAAGGACGAGTAATACATTTTCAATGTTGCGTCATGTAGCAACAAGTTTTTGGATGCACGTGAATGAATATATTTTTAAACTCATGTGAATATATTTTGCTTCTATATAATATATTACTTTTTAGTTGGCCCATGAGGTAGAGCAGAACGGTATTTTCTATATAATTTTTATATGTACCGGTAACCGCTAGCCATCGTTAAAATTCACAGAACCTTTTTTTGCTATCCGAGTGTCATTATAATATATATTTTTTCATCACACGTTAATTTGACTTCACCTCGTCTGATGGTAAGCTGCAGGCAAAGTCTCAGGTAAGAGAGACACCATTGCTTACACGTTCCATGTTAACAATGGTGACATTTAGCTTGACGGCCTCATCAAAAGAGGATTGTCGTCGCAGCACCGCGTGACACCCACCGGTCCCACTAGTGCTGCGACCACAATCCCCCCTGCCCAGCTATGCACTTGCTGCCCCTGAACGCAATCCAACTGAGACTGGATTATTATGTTGAGTGAGTGATTATGGTGGTCTAACTGCATGCAGACCTTCGATATCGCCAATAAATTAGTTAGGGAGATCAGATTGCAGTCACTTCATGAAAAATAGACTTTAAAACCGCCCCTACTGAATTGGAAAAAGGTTCAGAGAAATGAAGTGTTCATTAGATAATAATAAATATGCGAATTATAACTGTGATCATGTCTCAATCGATTCTATTGCCTGATCCGCCACAAAAACCCCGAGAAAAAATCTTTGTCAGGTCTAGTACAAGATGGAGCAGTCCGACTGGGGAAGTACCTCCGCCCTACAGAATACCGCGGCCATAATAACCTTGTATTGTGTTCGCAGCGGTGAGTAGGGTAGCCAGAGCTCACTGGAGAGGTTTTGTGCTGTCAGTGAGAAGACCAAAAGCTATTCCTGCTTTTGCTTCTACACTAACGGAATAGAAACTCTCTGTGTTTACAGGGTAAACAGGAGTAAGATTCAAGCACAACGGTAACCACTTACCATCAGGTGGGCCATGCGTTTGTCTACCACTTCAGTTGTTCAAAAAAAAGATTTTACCGTTAGGGTAAATCTAGAACCCTAAAAAATTACCCTACCGACACTAATATCATTGACAGGTTAACACCAACACCAGGCCTCACCAAGTGGTTAGTAGAGAGCTATACACCATATCTTAATATCACTGATAACACTTATAACAGTAGTATTCTCATGATAAGTGAAACTGCCGAAGCCTTACATATACCCGTTTCAGTGACACTCTCTTCTTCTCCAAAGGCACGTAATAATTGATTATATTGACACTTATCATTCTCATCAGTCTCTTGCTCTCATCCCAGGTTTATTTGGGGTTGGCGCAACATGTATGTTTCTTCCATTCATCTTTAGTTGCAGTCATCTCAACATTCACTCCCTTCTTAACTATATCATCTTCCACACAGTCTATGCATCTCCTTTTAGGTCTTCCTCTTCCCTTGTAGCCATCCACTTCCATAGATAATACCTTCCATATGACATTATTTCCATCCCTACGCATTACGTGTCCGAACCAGCCCTTCTAGACAAGTGGCAATTCGCTAGCTTGCGTTTAATGGAAAAGAATGACGAATGATTAGGATTTGACGTATTTGACATGCGTTACTGACTGCCATATACGTCAAATCCCATACATTCGTCATTCTATTCCACCAAACGCCAGCTAGCGAATTGCCACTTGTCTAGAAGGGCAGGACAGACGATTTCCTCGTAGCTTTAACGTTATTGGTGCTACTTTCAAACTGATTGATTATATTGACACTACGAATCATAAAAAAGATCCACAATATTATAAGCTCATACTTGCTTCCATCGATTGTGTTTGACAATTATAAACACCTGCGAGAAAACCTGATTGGAGAATTCCGATCTTAGATAACAATATGAAAAAAAGTTAATTTACAATCTGGTAGATTTTTTGTATTGACTCAAGGCAGAGGTGTAAATATTGTAACATTTAGGCACACATTTGAATTCATGCAACTAAGAAAATGGCTATAGGTCGAAAATTGCTTGCAGTCGCTATTTTATTGTGTTGGCTCCGATAATCGATATCGAGGCGGACAATGTGAACGAGATATACATATGTCATATATTTGACTTCCTCCGATGTCGGATGTCGGACATTGGATATCGGACAATGTATTAAATTAAACGCTCTATCTCTTCGGGAATTTACAGGTGTGGATATATCCTACCAAAGCATCTTGCATGGCCCCACTACTCCACCAGAAATAGTAAACCATGATGACGCGGAACGTGAATATGAAATGTATAATGTTTTAAATAATGTGCGGTGCATATGCTGACGGTACTTTGACGGCTAGCGCAAGATGGTTGGACATAGCCGCTTTTGGGAGACAATAAAATGAACAATGAATTCTTACATCGATTTTGGATTAAGTATGTTTGATAATAAGTGTGATTGAAACATAGTGATGTGTGGATAAATTAATAATTTTGACAATGATGTCGACAGGTGATTTTTTTTTATTACACACTTAGATGGCAGACAAGCACACGGTCCACCTATATAGTTGTTACTGAGGCCTATGAACGTGTGCAACACCACGGGAGTCACACTCGTACTGCCAACGCTGTAAGCACAGAAAGTTTCTATGCTGTCAGTGTAGAAGACAAAGCAGGACAAGCCCTTCGATTATCGCTAGGGTTTATGAGGACCTCACCATGATGAGGTAGGCTGGACACCCTAATTACCTACCTAACAGTGTTGCCAGTGCCATACCTACCTCCCTAACAGAATGTTTCAGATGAAAACCAAACAGGTCAGTCGTTAACAAACATGTCTTCACTCCCCGTTAATAGCTTATTAGTATTAAAACAAGACACTCTCTAAATGCTATCTATCAATTCAAATAATTCAATTAAAAATTACATCCAACGATAGACCACTTCAACAAAAATCCCACAACTTCTTAAATATTCAGAATAACATAATATAAAAAAAAAACCTTTATACATACAGTAATACGTTAATATAATAACGTTATTCAAATTCAAATTCAAAAAACAATTTATTGGATTGGAATCGCTATTATTATAAAGGCTGAATTGGTATGATAGTCATATAATTTTTTTTCTTTTTTTACTTGCGGGAAATCCCCACGGGTACCCGCCCCTCCGGAGCCGGAGGGGGAGGTTATGTCGAACTCGAACCGACTAAACCGCACGCCGGCTCTGGGTCGTAGTGCTAGGCCGAAGGTGAGGTTGTCTTGCGACATATCCCTCGTACCCCGGCTAACCCAGGGCCATCCCTCTTGGTCTGGCCCTCCTCGGGAGGCGGGGACCACGCGGTCCCCGACTCAACCCCGGTGTGGGGAGGTATGATAGTCATACCACAGTATAACAACTATCGTTAGACTTTACTATCGTTAGACTGTGGTTATACTGTAACTTGTTGAATGCAGTTCACGATGAAATAGGCTCGTTAATTTGACCTCCAAGTCCCGTTACTTCGATCTGCATTTTATAGTAAAACCGTTGTATAAGATTGAATTTATAAATAATTTAAAGAGATGTGGCTAGATAAAAGCATAGTTTAGATAAAGAGGTTGTATTGGTGATGCACATGTATATGATAATAATGTACCGGTATGAATATATTTTAAAGGGATCCCAATGAAATAACTTGACAAGCAGGTACAGACGGTTTTACATTCAATTTATGCCTACATCACTCAATATTCTCTGAGAAAAATTCGGTTATTACTGCTAACGGTATACACACAGAAATCTATGGCACCGTCTAGTAGTTAGTTCTTTTTATGCCAATTATGTGCCAGATAAGCACAATGTGGTTAACACTGACAGCACAAAAACTCTCTAGTGAGCTGTGGCTACCCTACAACACAACACGGGGTTATTATGGCCGCAGTATTCTGTATTGCGAAGGTATTTCCCCAGTCGGACTGCTCAATTAGACCAAAATACCGTCGTATCCTACCTCCATCATTTATTATCATCATTTTATTAACTACATACATATGCACACGCCAATTTCCCTTCTGGGTAGGCAGAGATAACATCCTGCCATCTGCTTCTATACTTCACGAGCTTTCTCTACTGTAATTAAACCTTTTATGTCAGCGCGCCGGTTTCGAGTTTAAAAACTTTTATAGTTATATTATATAATTTTCAAAGTTCATTATTATCTTAGCGAGTCTTTCGATTGCTTTTGAAGTTTCAACCTTTAACCACTTATCATTTGCTTTCTGTCGAATAAGAAGTCTTTGTATTTCTCCTTCTCCATGTGACGTAGAATAATGTTATTTTTACATGCACAATTAGGTATAAACTTAGTGTTGATATTTTAGATTTTGAATGAATATGACGGTCTACAATTAAAGTACTCTGTGGTATACGCGAGAACTAAACAAACTCTGTGGGCTTTGGTATAGCAGTTATAAAATTTCTACTTTATGACTTTTTAATATTTGTTAGTACACACGTCACACAGCTGTCGTTCTAAGAGAAATTCTATGCCAAATCAATAAAAGTTCTTTAGTATTTGCTAATTGCTTTGAAAGTACTTTTATGTTACAAGAAAGGGGAAAGTAGTTGCAGTAGTAATAATACCTGCTATTTTTCCTTGGGTAATTGATTCCCTGAGTGAATACCCGGCTGTTAACATTGGACTTAACCCTAATTGCCTGGTGGTTGTTTAGTGTGTGCCTACGTGCTTTTGTTCACGTGGGTTGGGTGGGTTACGTGGGTGACCAGCGTTTTAGTTGGCAATCGGTATCCACTTAAGCTCGAGTGTGGTATTGTAATCAGCATATTTCTAGATACTAAGTCACGAAACGATATAATCTATGATTGCTAGATTTAATATGATTATAATTATGATTTCCCTTGTCGCCGTAGCACAGCTATCCTCAAACTACACCCAAGAAACGCGTACTGCGTATTATCACTTCGGTACCCAGTGTTCGTTTACCATTTTATATTCAGCTTCTTATGACTTTTTGTCCACATAACCTCTTAAGGAAAGCCTGCGCCGAAACCTCATTCGTTGACCAGCTTCTCTAGACAAGTGGCAATTAGCTAGCCGGCGTTTGACGGAATAGAATGACGAATATATGGGATTTGACGTATATGACAGTCGTTAACGCATGTCAAATACGTCAAATCCCATACATTCTTCATTCTATACCATCAAACGCGCGCTAGCGAATTGCCACTTGTCTAGAGGGGCAGTACTTGTATCAGCTTACCAGGTGGTAGGGACCACCTTGTTGTCGCATTTTCCATAACAATAGTTTTAGTGCCTAGATATTAGCACTAAAATAAAAAAGGCCACACGTCTATACCTGAGGTCAAACGATATGCAAATGCAATCGAAGGTTTTAAATTTAATTACGTTAGACCAACACGCTTGTATAAGCTTTCTAAGCGGTAACAAGATGCACGTAGTCAGTCAGGCATGTTAGGAGAAGTAACAAGCATATAAATAGGTTAATAAATGGGCGGATGTTTAGTTACTTGTCTACTTGTTTGCGTATTGCTAGTATTTAATAAAATATGATAAGTGCAAGAAACCGTGAATGGGTTGCGTGTAAAATGATATGGTAAAAAAGGGACATAAGAAGTGGAGCTGCCTGTCACTCTTGCAGAAACAGGCCACCGCGGCGGCGCGCGTCGCACAGACCGAGGAAGAGTTGGGGAGATGGCTCTGGGTCAGCTTGGGTGCGAGGGATATGCACAATAGCATACTTCCCCTTCGGCTTTGCTCAGCGACTCACAGACGGCGGTTTAGTCGGTTCGAGTCCGACGTTACCTCTCCGCCGGCTCAGGCGGTGGTTAGAGTTAGCTTGCGCCCTCTAATCTAAAGGGAATTGCCGACAAAAACCTTTTTAACGGTTCGGTTCGGTTTTGCCATCCAAGGGATTTTTTTATACCACTTAATTGATAGAAAGTTGTTACCTTGGCTGACGGACGTGTGCAACACCAGGAGCGTCACACTCGGGCTGCCGACCCTGAAGAAACCTTCTAATGCCCTTCTTGAAGAACCCCATATTGTAGTCGCTTGGGAAAACCACAGCACGGAGTTTATACCTCACCGCCTGAGCGTGCATGGGATGATGTTCCTATCATACCGTACGGTTCGCACCATTTCTGGTCGCAAGGATGAATAACTTATTCGCAGTATAAAAAGTAGCCTATATGTTATTCCAGACGATAACCTATTCCTGTTTAAAATTTCAGCTAGATCAGATAAGCTGTCTGAGCGTGATCGAATAATCTCTATCCAAACATTCCAACACCTTCACAAACTGATCTTCTTCAGTCAGAGTCGGATGTACAGACACAACTAATTAAATTTATAATAGCATATATTTTGTTACGCCTACCTAAGGCTGGCTTCTTCGCCGTGAACGACACGAATATTAATCTAAATATTTTGCAGTTATTTCTAAGGCGATTCTGATTTGGTTAAGAATTTGTTAAGTGATTTTGTGTTGGAAACGGTATAGTCAAATGTATTTGTATGATATATTTGTAAAATATTAATGTACCATAGCGGGTTTAATGGGTTGGACCAGCGTTTCTCAAATTGTGGGTCGTGATACGTGACGCAATAAGTGATGATGCCAATATTTTATACTTTACAAACAATCTTCCTCGTTCATGATTGAGAGATTATGTCGAAATTTTTTTAAATATTTTTTGCCCCACCATGTTCTTAGAGGACCAAATCAACTTCACTTTCCTAGTCGAGTTGGGAGGTCAAACAGCAATCGCTCTCAAGATAAGTCACAATAATTGGACCTCAGGCTCCAAGCTGAAAACCTCTAATGCAACCAGAAACAACGTTAAGATAATGATAATAATGGCATTAGTTGGATTAGAAAACTTATGGTGGACCTAGACGGGGAACATTGCCTATAACTGGGCCGGCCGGGGCTGAATAAAGTTTAGGAAACACTGACATACATTGGGCTATATATTTGAACCGGTTAACAATAGAACGATACGGAGTTTAATGAATTTATGAGATATTAGACAGTATATTAAATTGTTTTGACTTACTGTTTGAATAGGTATATCTACTACATTACAATTCAATTCCAATCCTAAGTTTTAAACGAAATATAACCTTTTTTTGTAAGAAAGATATTGATATCCCAGCTTAACAATGCATTGAATACGAGACTTTCTCGTATTGAATAGGGCTATTATCAAGCACGTGACAATATGGTATTGTAAACTGTATATTGTAAATCAGAAAGTGCCATATACTATGCAGTTATTTATTAAAATAATTCAATTACGACAAATTTATACCTTTTCACCGTCTTTCTCTCCCATAAAATTTGTGTCAATTCATTACCATACAAACGAGTTTGAAGAATTTCGTGAGAAACTTAGAGATTCTCTACGTATAAATAAACCAGGCGAAACGGCAAATCTCACATTTTTTCAGACGAAAATTCACTTACCCATTTGCTAATAGGATACAATTCCGTTCCACCCAATTTATTTTAATTACAGATAGCTTAATTTAGTCCGTAAATACTGCGTATATAACGTAATAAAAGTACACACCTGGTGTTTTGTAGACAACTCTGCAATTGTTAGTAAATTGCACTGCAGGGAATCGATTTGCTCTACTGCTTTGATATCAAAATATACTTTTTATGGAGAAACTGAAGTCTATAGGCATTTGAGATCATCGCCCTATCATCCACATACAAATGGTTTAGCTAAAGGACTTCTAAAACACGTTTTTATCAACATCGGAGAGAGCGCAGCAGCAACATTTGCGCGAATTCCTGTTCTCTTATAGAGCACACCACATACCATTATACAATAGTAAAACTTCTTCCTATCATTCCCACTGAAAACCGCGGAACTATACCTCAGTTTATGGACTACTATTGGACCTGTAGGGACGCGGGTGAGCCCTCCTTCTGCGAGGCCTTTACCCGCATTTTCCTTATATAATTACTGCCTAATTAGGTAAGCTTGATAGCCTCTGTGGCGTAGCGATAGTGAACGCAGCCGCTACGCAGGAGGCGCGGCTTGGATCCCAGCTCAACTACAAAAATTTGGGTGCATCAATAAAGGTAGGACCTAACGCCGGTGCGGTCCACCTTGCTAACGGACATTTAGCTATACCGTACTATTAGACTAACAGCCCACTATGGGGCTAAAAAAGCTAGCCTCTGGTTCTGCAATTGACGGCTACATAGGCGCGGGTTGAAACCCATTCAGTGTAAGCTTGTATGCATGCATTGGTCTGGTCGTGCCTCGGAGAGCACGTTAAGCCGTCGGTCTTAGTTGCCATAAGAACATTTATGGTAGTCGTTACGGGTAGTTGGAGCCCTAATAAGTCGAACAATTGGTTTATCTTTAATGCTTTGATACCGCCTTTGCGTTGTGGAGGTCAGATGGTGGTAGCTTCACAGAAAATATCGAAGTTCAGCCAAATCCGCAGTTAGACTAGTACAATGGACCTCAGACTCCAAGTTTCAAGTTTCGGATGCGACTGGGATTAACGCTAGGATGAAGAGGAGAGCGACGGCCATTTATGTTTGTATGACAACCGGGACCGATGACTTAACGTGCTCTTGCAACTCTCAGTCCAATGCATGCATATATGCATTCACTGAATGGGTTCAACCCGCGCCTATGTAGCCGTTGAATGCACAACCAGAGGCTAGCTTTTTTAGCCCCGTAGTGGGCTGTTAGTCTAATAATACCATATAGCTAAATGTCCGTTAGCAAGGTGGACCACACCTGCGCTAGGTCAATCAAAACAACGCAGGGGGTCGAGAAACGCATGAGAGCTGGGAGCAGTTGTATCGGACGCCATGACACGCACTTTCTATAAATCAATAAAATATGTAAAATAGTCAATTGTATATGTAAAGACTCCTTATATATAAAGTGTTAATACACACTTAGTAACGGCTAGCCGTATTAGAGTAGATACGGATAACATATTGCAGCTTATCTCATCTTATCTTATCTTTGTAACTCATTGAACACAGTAGCTTGAACGATTATTTTAATATTATTAAAATACTTCTATTCGCGATTTATTTTGCCCGCTTTTGTGACCCACAGTAAACTATTTTCAGAATAAGCCTACTTATATGCTATTTAAAACACATTTTTTTCTTTTTTTATACCACTGAGGTAACAGACAAGCACACGGTGCACCTGATGGAAAGTGGTTGCCATGGCCTATGGACGTGTGCAATACCAGGGAAGACGCACTCCTGCTGCCGACCCACTAAACGCAGAGAGTTTCTGTGCCGTCAATCTTCCCACTGGCAACACAAAAGCTCTTCAGTGAGCTCTAGTTACTGCTGCTAATAAAGTAGGGTGTGCTAGTAATAAATAAATAGTTTTTTTTTCCAAATAAAGTATCGAATAGGTATAATAGTAGTTTATGATACTGTTGCATAATAAGGGTTCTTATAACACGAGTGTGTTTTAAAAAAACGAGCTGTAGGCGAGTTTTTTTATATTATCACACGAGTGTTATAAGACCAAGTTATGTACAGTGTCATACACTACTTTATCTACTCTCATACTATAATACATAAACTAATTTATTTTACAAACCAAACCAAACTTTGTTTAATTTAAATGTATAGAACAAAAAAAAAAAAAATGTTCGCGCCAAGGCGCAAACTCACTCGATTGCGCATGCGTGTTTCTTTTTTTTCCAGAATCGGCGGATTCTTTTTTTAAAGTAGAGGTTTAGTCCAGATGGAGGTTGTATAGGTGTATCGTTATGATTAAAAAGTTATTTTATGATATAGGTGTCCATACAAGACCTGTATCGTAATAAAACTTTTTTTTTGGCCTGTGCGTAATGTTTGTCATAAGAGTTTTGATTTCAATTTTATAATCTTTGTATTATAGTATCAGAGTAGATAAATACTTTATTTATATTACAATCTAGCCTTATTGGCTTATTAGTAAACGAATTTCACCTAAGTTATTACATAAATGTAATTCTTAGAATGCGTCCATTATCCCTTACTCAGTTTTTATTAAGGCAAAGACACTTTGATCATGTGTTCTATGTACGCAGCACTTACCACTACATTTGTTTATTTATCGCTAAACACTACAATAACTCGAACGGTTTAGTCCATTTCAGTCTTCTTATACTATATTAGTGCAGTAATAAGCGGTTAGCCTAAAGATGAGCCCCGAAAAGTCGAGACTCTTTACCTCTAACAAGGTGGAGTGGAAGGAATAACTTGGGTAACCGGGAGTAGGCCATATCCTAGTAGCGGCGGTAAGATCCAGCAAAGGATCTCCGTAAAGGGATGTTTCGGGAAGCAACTCTTTTGAATTAGAAAGGAGAAAACGTCTGTGTGCCATCATGCAAGTGAGGAGTCAGAGCTGTATCCGCTGACGGAGTGCCCCGCGTGGGAAGTGCCGCGGCGTGGCCTCATGGTAGCCCTTGGATGGGAGTTCTCTCACATGGTGAAAAGTGCGAACATATGGGCTTCCGCTACCTTCTTCTTCAACCAAGTAATGTTCGATAAGATGGCACAGCGGGCCCAGGAGAGACTTAGGACTCTCCTGTTCTACCGGTCGACCGCGTGAATTATGCCAATTTTTCCAAGGGTATTTCAGATTTTATAGTACTGATGGATCTACCAAAGGAACGATATCAAAAAATTAGGATGATATGAGATAAAAAATAGCTTCAGTAACAACTGGGTTGGTCCTTCGAGTCGGATAAATACGTAGAAAAAAAAATCAGGACAGGACTCCCAACGAAAAACTTATCAGGCTTATAAGACGGTAAATTTTACAATTAAAATGAGCTAAGATTGAAATCAGCTTTCAACTACTCCTAAAAGACCTCATGCCCTTACAAGAGCCTACAATGAACATACCAGGACGACATAAAGTAACAAGAATACGTATTTAGTCAACGCCTTATTTATAATTAGTACTTCCTCTATCCCCGGCTAGGTATTGCCAGGTCGCTTCGCGTCGCGTCGGCTTTTCAATCGGCATTCATTTGGCGTGCAATTTGTTACTGAGACAGCTACGTGTATTAATTGACGCGAGCGCAGCTTCGAGAATATGCGCAACGCATACTGGCGCGGTAAATCAGCAGTTTACATATAAATATATAAGCTATACTTAATATTATAACGCTGAGAAGTTTGTTGATTTGTTGGATTGAACACGCAAATCAAATGAACTAAAGTTTTAATTGAAGAGTTCTTGTGTGTTGAACAGTCTGTTTTCTTTCCAACATCCCGGTACTACTCAAGGGAGCGGGGCAGTCATCATAAATTGTCAACAATCCGTCAGATTTCCATACATTCAGGTCTACAACAAAAATGCTGCATGGATGTTTTCACCTGATTTATATGCATTTAGGTGTTCTGAGCACTAAAAAAATACTCAAAAAATTCTAGGACGTCAGGTTTTTTTTGCAAAATGCTAAGTTTTATCAGAAAAATGGTGATTCTGGGTTAATTTGAGGACATAAATAATAGGTGAAATTTTATTTTCATTACTGTTTTTAAATGTATGCAGACCGTAAATATCATAAGTTTTTAACTAATGAATGCCCTGTGTGATCTACATAGAGAAACAAAAAGATATGGTAACCTGACAGATGGAGCGTTTCAATTAAGGCAGACTACTGTTGGACGCTGCAGAGATACCTATCAGATGCTTCACACAAGCAAAATGATTCTCACTGGGAAAAATAAATACTTTTAATGCTTACTAATGAATGTTATCTACATTAAAAATATAGATTTGTTAATCTTTTTAGTCTTTTATATTTTATTAAAAGATGGTAGAAATGGTAAATTATTGAAAATTGACCCCTACTGACGTACATTGTCAAAAAACGTGACGTGCTATGAAAAATCGAAAATCATTTTCGAATTCAGCACACCCAAAAACATAAAAATTACGTCACAAAACCAAAGCAGCTCTCCATTTTTTTTTTTGCAGACCTGGTTATTTGTGCTCAAAGGGATATGCGGTTTCAAAATATGCTACGGACGAAGCCGGAACGCATCTGCTAGTGTGCCTTTATTTAAATATACTTTTTATAGTTACTACTTAGTTACGTGACATATAAAAATAATGTCTTCCGAATGATAAATGGTTGCTGGTGTTTAAAAGCGCCCACTATTCCACACTATTTGTATGTGTATATTATCTACGGAAGATTGTTTTCTATATTATGTATGTCTGTATATTTTATACGAGCTTGGCTTGGACCCTTGGGTCTGACACAACACAACTTCAGCTCCGAGGGGGGGGAGGGGGGGGGGTATCCGTGGGGACTTCCCGCACGTAAAAAACTGGTTTGGGTCTTGGCGGTATTCATGGTAGAAAGACCATTAGCACGTATGTCTTCCTCTATTATGCCAAGCCATTACTTCCTGGGTCTACCTCTCATATCGGGGCCTGGTAGAGGTGGCATGGCCAGATAATTGTTGCTCCTGTAGCCTGGCGGTTGCCGTAGAATATGGCTGCACCAGCGAAGGTGACATTTCTGCATTTTATCTACGATGTCACGAACACGAAGGCTACTCTTCAATTTAGTATCATGTGTTTTGTTAGTAAGCACAGTTAATATACATAATAAACAATTGATACACAAAATGACGTACTCGTGTTGTAAATTACATGTTGTGACAGTGTAAAATATATCTGTAAATGTACACGTGACGTCACCGGGATTGTGTAGGTGTACACTCGTTATTGTGGCGAATTAGCGAGGTGTAAAGTTATAAATTAGTGTACCGTGAAGTGTACGTTTATTTGAATGACATTGTGGAGAGCTTCCGAATCGAAAATTACAAAATAAAAGAGAAATATTTTTATATTAAAATGTCTACAAGTACTAGTTATGAGGAAAACGATTTATGTTGTACAACGTCCGATATATACACATATACTGTACAACATCCGATATATAATGTGATTGATGTTACGTCCTTAACGTTATGAAATGTTTACAATCTGAAAACTGCAAGGGTAAATATCTATTTTAGTATTATATTATTCATAAGTGAATTGAAAAAACGTCGTATGATACACGTGTGTATTGTTGATTACCGTCTTTGGCTATCTTTACACAATATCGCCTCAGCGGTAATCACCAACTTTACAGATTTGTACCATAATCTACTATTTTATCAGCAAAGTTTATATTTTATCATCAAATGTTGGTACTCAAAATGGTAAATCTGCCTCTAAAAATGCTAAATTTGCCAACAAATACAGTAAGTAGATTTACTACCAAATATGGCGTAAAATTGAAAAAAAAAAGAATTGAAAGAATATCATTACCATAACAAAGCATTCTTTTATTACCTGAATAAAACATATTCAGTATTTTTGTTATTATTATCGTTCAATCAGATAATAAATAAAAAAAATATAGCGCGTTTAAAACGGTTTGATCATTTCAATATTTTTAATAGTTTTTAGTTTATTTGTTACTTGTAATTTTGCAACTAAAGTAATGTATAAAGTATCAGCTGATTTCACATCTACTTCTTACACTTTTCTCTTTTCTATCTGTTAAGTATAAAATATTCACTTCTAATCCCCGTGTACGTTCCCCCATACATACTCATACAGCATAAGCACTTAGTTTTGTCCGACAATATAGGTTATTGAATACAGCGAAGTCGTCACGGCCTCCATAGAAAGCCAATTGTATGGAAAGTCGTATTCACACGATGTGTACTATGTCTTTAAAGCCTTTTACATTTCATTGAGGCTTTACTGTTTGACTTCTGCTAATAATGCATTGAGATTATGGAGAATATTGTGCTCGTAAATTTAAGTAAACTGTTCGCACCATTTAATGTTTACATTCATTGTATTGACGAAGAATTCAGGTATAGGAAATAAACACACCAGCAGAAATAGAAGAATACAAAAAAAGGAGAGTATTAAATAGTTAGCTTTATTTTTTTGTCGAAACTATCGTGAGCCATTTTTCAATTCGATAAATTTATTACGGATATACTCACGTCAATCGTCAGGATGCGCCCGACTAGTTTCGGACCCGACCCGACGAAACTAGTCGGGCGCATCCTGACGATTGACGTCAGTATAGCCGTAATTAATTTATCGAATTGAAATAATAATTAAACATGAAACAACAACATGTTTAATAATGAGTGTTTCTCCCTCATGCTCTGATTAAGGTTTCCATTCGTCTGGGCATGTTGCTAATGATATTTTCAATGATTTGTTGGGACAACCTCTGCGATTCTTCAACTAATGTGTTTCGCAGCTCGCCCAGATTGTTACGAGATGGCATTCTTGATTTGACACTCCTCTTTAGCAAGTCCCAAACGTGTTCAATCGGATTCATATCCGGGGACCGTGCTGGCCACTTCATCATGTACTTGTACATACTGTCATACTGTGTTCACTGTCAGTTGATATTACACTATTTTCTGTTAGTGGAGACCTATAACTGGCTGTCTGTCTTTATATATTAATTTTGTTTTGACTATCTGTCACGTATCTTTTAAATGTGCATTATGTTGTAATTTTAGCTGTTGGTATCCCAAATAAAATAAAATAAATAAATAAATATGGTTTAGGTATGCCTGTACTGAGCGAGCACTTTGAGTCCGAGCATTATCTTGCAATAAAATGAATTCGTTACCAATAAATGGGGCAAATGGCACAACATGTTCCTCTAAAATCTGATATACCGATCAGCAGTCAGATTTCCGCCGTTGACTACCACTAACTCCGTGCGAGCTCCCAAACATATCCCACCCCAGACCATAATTTTATGTTCCGCTAATTCTGCCGGTGTGTGTATAATATGAAAGAATAAGGGCGTAGTTAGAGGCGCCTAACGGAAATCAGATGATATCACTGCGAGAGAAGGAAAACTCAAAGTAAAACCCTTTCTTTACCAATCCATCAGGCCAACGTGGAAACTGTAGCCCAAGGACTCCCAACATTAAGAGAGCCCTATATCCAGCAGGCATGGACTGCCATACGTGAATTGATTGATTCTTTTCTAATTATAATAAATAAATAACAAATATTCTACGACATTCTACACTACGTAAAAAGACCCAAAGTAAGTAGTAATCACATAGCTTAACTAGCTAGGAATTACTTCCAATGCCCTGGGTTTAATCTCCATCTATTTTTTTACATCAATCAATAAGTTAATCTATAGCAGTCTACTGCTGGACATAGCCCTCTCCCAATATGCGTCTTTGTTTTGGTGCTTTGGTTTAAATTTCGCGATGGGTCCTTGGCCGGCCGCTGGGACAATAACTGCCGTCTGTACATAGGATATATTTGGATTATACGATTTTTTTGCCACCTTAGTGCAGAAGTACTAAAGGACTAAAACTGCGATTATATTTACTTTTCATACCCGCATAATCAGGCGCCTCTTACATTTTATCTTCGATGTTATAGATATGAAGATTGACGTGGTTGCTAGAGTTCCTGCCCAATCCTGACACGTGACCCTTCACATCCACCGCAGCATCTCCGTGACACGCATCTCCTGCTGTGCTGCGCAGCTGTCTAAAACTCTCTAGAACAAGTTGTCAATTAGTATTTTACGATACCCATCATACTTTACCCTTTTTTTTCTTTTTTTTTTACGTGCGGGAAATCCCCACGGATACCCACCCCTCCGGAGCCGGAGGGGGAGGTTATGTCGGACTCGTACCGACTAAACCGCACGCCGTCTCTGGGTCGTAGTGCTAGGCCGAAGGTGAGGTTGTCATGCGACATATCCCTTGCACCCCGGCTGACCCAGGGCCATCCCTCTCGGTCTGGCCCTCCTCGGGAACTTTACCCTTATCTTGTTTTTACATACACACAGTCACGACTCTTTCCTTGTGGGGTAGGCAGAGAGACATGTTTCCACCTGCTACCGTACGATCCTGACATGTCTTTCGCTTCTTTTACTTTCATAATGCTAGTCGGTTTTGGTTACTCTTGTCGTGTTGCCTTAGACTATAGATCTTAAGTCAATACATTTTTACTAAGCAAATTGTGTGCCTAACGCAATTTACTCAATAATACTAATATTAACTAATTTTCACTTAGTGTCGCGAGTCACTGTTCAAATGTTAAGTTTGATCAAAAAGTTTTGTTCACAAATGTTTGTTCACAAACATTTGTTGACTTAGAGAGCCACATCAGATGTGTATACAGGGGGTGTTGGCCGACAGAGAAATTTTTGGAGATCCGAAACTTCAAAGGAATTCGGACATTTCGAAAAATATTCTATTTTGTTCATAGAATATCTGTGAAAGTGCAAGCATATTGTGATTCAAATTTTTTGTAGTAGGTACAGTCAGCACCAGACAAAGTGCTCAAGATGATCTTAATTCCTTGGTTTTTCTCCTTTCCTGTTCACTGATTGTTCTGTTATTTGGTACACACCTTTAGTTCGGACAATAATACAATTTAAATCAATAAAACAGTTAGATTTGTCTGTTAATACTTTGGTTAAAAGATCATTTAGAGACTTTGTTATTAAGATGTTTCTGACGCTGATTGTACACGTAAATATTTTTCTAATAGGTACATAAACAAAAAGATGTTTGCTTATTTAAGTGCAAAAGCGAGCTCAACTTAATGTCAAGTTCCCTTTTAGCAAATCGCAGAGTTATAGAGGAGAATAAAATAAAGATACATAAGAGCTTGATAAAGTAGTGGCTTAAGAAAGAGAACATTTAGTCCAGTTATATAGAAAAAAAAAGACGGGTTGCACTCTGGGAGTGCCGGCAGAAGTGAAAACTTTTTCTTTCTTTCGTTATATACACAGAAAAAGATTTAAAAAAAAACATACCACACCATACCTATAATACAGCGCCAATCATAGAACCTATCACTAATTTTCTGCTTTTCTATCAGAAGAAATTAATAAATTACAAAAAGATAAAATAATCACAAAAAGTAATAAATTACAAAAAGATAAATTAATCACAAAAAGTGTAAGAAGGCCAGGTTTGAACCCGGTACTATCTGAAACCATAAGGACTTACAGTCGAAGCCTCTACCGCTATGCTGCGAAGCTATTTATCGTATATTGCAAAATAGACAGATCTATAGCTAATATTGTATGACGTCAGTCGTCGGTTACGGTCCAAAGGTCAAGCGATCCTGACGCGCGTTTAACATTTTATACCCATCCAACGCCGCTAAAGAAGTTTTCACTTCAAAAATCTACTTAGAAAAAGCCTAGCGTTATGAATGTTCAAATGTTTGTCTATTTATTCGTGATCGACGCTTAAAGTACTGAACGTATTTCAATGGGTTTTTTTTAGAAAGGTCAGAGATAAAAAATTTACGTGTGTAATGGCAGTTGGCGTGTGTAATGGTAAAAAGGTTTTCATTTTTGTATAGGACCCGTCAATTTGACTTTACCTCGCCTGATGGTAAGCTGAAGGCAAAGTCTCAGGAAAGAGGGCCACCATTATAAAATCGTGCCATGTTAACAATGGTGGTATGCAGCTTGACGGCCTCATCAGATGCTTTTTCACGCCCCGCTTAAAGGACCCGGGACTGTAGGAAGAGGGAAACATGTGAGCTGGCAAGAATTCCAGGTCTTAATGGTGCGACAAAGGAAAGAGTCACCGAACCGCTTGGTTCTTGAAGGAATGTTCTGCACCGTATGCGGGTGGCATTTAAGTCCTGCACGTGTCGTCCTGTATAGGAAAGGAGACTAATTTGGTGAAAGCTGGTAACGCTGCTAATAATAAATATAAGTATACTAGCTTTTACCCGCTGCTCCGCCCGCGTGGATGTCGGTTATCGCTTTAAAATTGATTATCGTTATAAATTGTAGCCTATGTGTTAATCAGATGTATAAGCTATATTATTTTAATGTTCCATTAAAATCCATTCAGTAGTTTTTACTTGAAAGAGTAACAAAAATCCATATATACTTACAAACTTATGCGTTTATAATATTAGTACGATAATAATCTTAATACTGTGCTACCAAGCGTGCAATGTTACTTCGGATTAACAATTAAAACTAAATACAAAGACAGAAATATGTTTTACTCATCGTGTAAAATGCTGTTCGGACCGATTTTACAGTTGGTGTACAATCTATTAAAACCTGGTTCGGATAAATCATATTTATGAGTTCAAACGCACCCTGTATACGTAGTTTCATACGTTTAACATACGCACATGAAATTTTACACTCTGTTACTAGGAGTCTGGGTGCAGCGTGGGCGTATTTAAACATTGCCGATAGTTGCATGCCACTAGCCATAAACCACGTAAGAAACTTGATAGGCAACTTTCTTCTACTATTTTTATTATTATTATCTCTTTATTCATTTAAAAACTACTTATAAATTACATTTTTAAATACATATCAAAAAGAAAACATCTATTTAAAAATATAAAATAGAAGGCCACAGATAGCGGGGCAGGGCCCAAGCTACCGGCGGTCGGAGTTTTTTTTTTTACGTGCGGGAAATCCCCACGGATACCCCCCCCCTTCTGAGCCGAAGGGAGAGGTTATGTCGGACTCGAACCGACTAAACCGCACGCCGTCTGTGGGTCGATGTGCTAGGCCGAAGGTGAGGTTGTCTTGTGACATATCCCTCGCACCCCGGCTGACCCAGGGCCATTCCTCTCGGTCTGGCCCTCCTCGGGAGGGGGGACCACGAGGTCCCCGACTCGCCCCCGGGTATGGGGGGAGGGGGGCAGTGACGAGCGGCTCCACAACCGGCGGTCGGTGTCACAGAGAGAGAAACCTCCGGACAATACGTGCCGTGTCGAAGATGACCGCCTTCTGCATCTGACCCTTGACCCAACCATCTAGCGAGAGCCTCTTGAGGTGTTGGTCGAGGTTTTTGCTATCAGCCCGTTCGCCGAAATGCCTATCGGGACAATGATCGTTGAATCAACATCCCACATGGCGGTTACTTCGTGAGCCAAGTCAAGGTACTTGCTGATTTTGTCCTTCTCAGCCTTCACGAGGTTCTCGTCATGCGGAATGGTGATGTCAACGATCATTGCCCGGCGCTGGGGCCGGTCGATCACCACGATATTAGGCTTATTGCAAGCAATAGTCCTGTCAGTGATAATAGAGCGGTCCCAGTAGAGCAATGCATGACTATTTTCAAGAACCGACACCGGTGTGTACCGATAGATATTATTATTATTATTAACTGGGCTCTCCGGCGTCCAAATATCCGCAATTTATTTATTTTCTTAAATGGAAATCTTCCTAATTTGTTCAGATTTATGCTTACTGCTCCGCTCCATTGGGTAGTAAAATGATATAATATAGCCTAAACCTTTATTTGATAAACGACGTTAACAGTACCTGTAACTCAACGCTCAACTCTTCAGCTAAATATTAGGTATTGATAGGCTCGCATTTGATTATTGTCTCATTTAATGGCACAAATTTGTCACAAATTTCGGCCGTGTGGGAATGGTACGTGTATGTATGTATGTGTGTTAGTAAGTGAAGATATGTCAGATGGGAAGCACACTCGCCTAGAAGTAACCTGTTCACTTTAAACTCGCTCCTAAGAAGCTTATAGGTATACGGAAACGCATAGTCCGGCAGAGCATTCCACTTCTTCGTAGTAGCAGTAGGTACTCATAATGAACCTACCACTGAAACGATAGGTTCCTATGAGTGTACTAAAAGGCAAGGCAAAAGTCTATATAAATAGCATAATGAAATAACATGTTTTTTTTTCAAGAAAGAATATTAGCAACCGAAATTATCAAATTACTAATATTCCCTCTAACCCCTCCAATTAAGCTAAATTGCTTGTGTTAGGAGTAGGTTCACGTCGGTAGTGTAATGGCCAGTATTCGAACCCGGGATCTCTCGATCGTAAGGCCGACTTCTTTACCGCTAAGCTACCGACGCTTGACATGTGGGTGTTAACAGTAACACATAACATGTTTAATGGCTAATCCTTAATGTTACTATCATAAATCTGTATAAGTAAAGCTGGTTATCGCATCTGCTGTGAAAATTCATTAAATCAATCAAAGTTGTATAATGGCTTTCACATCCCATATTTGTCAAGTACCGTTTGCAGCTAATGTAGAAATAAATATATCCCACCAAAAACATTTTTATATAAAAATGTTGCCAAGACGAGTTTACGTAGCTTACCCTGTGAAAAAGTTATTAGATCTCGTATAAAGACAAGCTCGAAAGACTGCACGCTCTAAACCTACAAACAACCACTGACCACTTTTTAATTAAAGTTAATTTGAGTAAGGACTCAAAATATAAAAGTGGTCAGATTTCATGTAGAGACAAGATTTTTGATCTATGCGCCATAACTTTACCAGACCTACCTTCACAAATTCTACAATTTAGGTAAAAGGTGTTGCTTGGCTGTTTTGTTTCACACCCAATGAACGAATGCCTATGAAATCTTTGTGACGATAGCAATGCTTCCACTTCCTATTCTCAAGGGATAGGTTAGGTCAGTTTTTTTTAATTTTTTTGTTGTTTTTGTAGTTATATTAGCATACATACCAAATTTCAGCTTTCTAGGACTTCAGGAAGTACCCTAACAATTTTGATGATCAGTGAGTGATGAGTCAGTGACGAAATTTAACGTTTTGAGACGTTAATGAAATCTAAAGTATAATAGCTACGACATTCAAACTTTATATGTTTAATGAGTGTACCGATGGCATTCTATGTTACTTTTTAGCACCATCCAAAGCAAAGTTATGAGAGTTCAAAAAACGACGAAGGGTTTCAATAAAAGGTAGGTACTACCCTTGCGCTTCGCTCGGCTCGTCTTGGCGGGGGCACTGCGGTGCCCCCAGATGTATGTAAATTCTATAGAAGTGAATTATAAATCTATACTAATATTATAAATGTGAAATAAACTTTTTCTATTCGTCTGTTACTCTTTTACACCTAAACCATTTTTTTTTCTTTATTTACCAAAAGGCGAGGGCTTGATCACGCAGTGACCATGTCACCCCTAAGAACCGAATATGATGAAATGTCGTACAGGGGTAGATTAGACCTTGGGAGAGAATATTGGGCTATGTTTGGACGTGATAACGTACATAGACGTGGGCGGAGTCACATCCACTAACTAGTCACGAATATTATGTTTGATTATGCTTATGTTTATATTATTCAGTTTAAACACATTTTAACTTGTAGGACACGTTGTTATAATTTGTTGTGGCATAATTTTCTGGGGAAACTCTACTGATGTGGAATTTGCGTTTAAAGCACAAAAGAAATGCATAAGGGCCCATCTGCAATATAAAAACAATTGATAGCTGTCGTCCCCTTTTCATTAAATTAAACATTTTGACTCTGCCCTGTATGTACATCTTAGAGACAGTTATCTTTATAAAAAAGAATATTGACTTGTTCGAGAAGCTTAAATCTAAGAGACAAAGCTCAAAAATTTCTATTCCCTCTAACTCCACTGCATACTTAAACAAGAGCATTTTCTGTATGGCTCCTAGAATATTTAATCATCTACCAAAGACAATCCTTGAGGAGCCTTGTCTTGACGTAGCAAAAAATTTGCTTAAAAAAATGTTACTAGAGAAATGTTTCTACTCTGTGGATGATTACTTGAATGATTGTAATTTAAACTAGCATGTATATAATTTATAATTTGATTAAGTTGTAAGTTTTAATGTTGTTAATGTGTTACATTTAAATTTCTTAACTTTTAAGGTTAAATATTGCATGCCGCAAGGCTAAATACCTACAGTGGTACCCTAATTTATGAACATGACATCCTGTATCTATCTGTATTTGCAATTTATGATAATAAATAAATAAAATAAATAAATAAATTTCCATCCCAATTGAGCAGTCCGACTGGGGAAGTATCTCCGCAAAACAGAATACTGCGGCCATAATAACTTGATGTGTTGTGTTGAATAGTGTAGCCAGAGCTCCTTGGTAAGTTTTGTACTGTCAGTGGGAAGACAGCACAAACATTCTTGGTCTTACAGGGTCGGCAGCACGGGTATGACCTCTTTAGTGTTGCACGCATCTACAACGGTTGCTATTTTCCATCAGGTGGGACGTGTGCTTCTTTGCCACCTGAGTAGTATAAAACATATTCTAGAATATTCTTCAAAATGGTATTCAGCATTATTTGCTTCTTAGTTTGATAGCAGAGCTTAACTGCTAAGTTGCTGCCAAACATTATACACTAACGTTCTTTAATAGCCGTTCTGTAACTGCAGTACACAGGATTTATGTTAAGTTTCAATGAAATATGTGTATTGTTAATTATTAAGTGAGTTTAAAGGATAATAAATTAGTTGGATAAGCCTACGCCCAGAAAGCTTATTTGAACGAATTACTATAATTTGTTTACTGGAGAAGACAATAATTAGATATTTAATTACCAAGTGGAATTAGGTATTCTTCAGTTAACGGCACTTTCTAGGGAAACTTGTATGAAATAAACGTTAATGACGTCATAATTTTAGCTGTCAAATAATTTACTGTTATTTTCAACTTTGATTTGAATGGATTGTGGAAACGATTTGGCGAACATTCATCATGCGTACCGCTAAAGAGTGGAATGCCCTGTCCGAATCTTTGTTTTTCCGGATAGCAACAACTCCGATGTCAGAGTATACTTCTGCGTAGCGTAGCGTGCTACACAATCGAATACATTGTCACTTACCAACAGGTGAAATAGGCTCACCTATCAACCGTTAAAAAAATCTTATCTCATCATTTCAGTAATAAATCTTAACATAAGATTAATCTAACTGATGCGGATGGAAGATCCTTCTTAACTGGGCTATATATAATTTAATTACTTTCAATATGGACGCATGTAAATGAGAAGAACTTGTTTGAACGCATTTTACCTACGATTTTAAAGAGGAACCGTCAGTTACATATGCTGCCCTAACAAGATATATCTTAACAAGATATATTTAAAGAAGAGAGCGTACTCCTAACTTACAGGCCGGCAACGCATCACCTAGAACCCTTCAGGTGTCCATGGGTGGCGGTGATCGCTTACCATAAGGCAACCCGTCTGCTCGTTTGCCTCCTATGTCATAAAAAGGCGGGTTGCACTCTGGGAGTGTCGGCAGAAGTGAAAACTTTTTCTTTAATATAGCGCCATACCTATAATATAGCTCCAATCATAGAACCTATCACTAATTTTCTGTTAGAAGAAATTAATGAATTACAAAAAGAAAAAATAATCACAAAAAGTGTCAGAAGCCCAGGTCCGAACCCGGTACTATCTGAAACCATAAGGGCTTACAGTCAACGCGCTTACCGCTGAACTACGAAGCTTCCTAGCGTACCTAATAAAATAAACAATCTGTAGCTAATGTTGTATGACGTCAGTCGTCGGTTATGGTTCAAAGGTCAAGTGATTCTGACGTGAGTTTAACACTTTTTAACCATCCAACGCCGCTAAAGAAGTTTTCACTTCAAAAATTATTAGCAGATAGTAGGTACGTGAATAGCAGCAGAATTTCATTCGAGTTTTCTTTGCTTTAGCGCGTATCTCACAGCGCTAATCACAGTCGCATCGAAAGCTTTCATCTCGAAGTCCGAGGACCGCATTCTCCAGTCTAACCGCGTGTCTGGCAGAACTTCGATTTAAATTTCATGGAAAATATCGAAGTTCGTCAGTTTCTACTTCTTACTTAGACTGAGAGCCGACCTCCAGTTGGGAAAGGCTCGAAGAATGATAATTAAGTACAAAAAATTTGTATTTTGTTAGCAATCGCGTAACAAAATATTCTTAAAAATAAAAATAAAAAATTTATTAATGCCATAGTCCTTATACAAACATGTCTTAAATGGTTTACACAATACAATGAAGTAAAGGTTATAAAGGTTCTTGATGACAAATGTTTGGGATTTGACGTATCTGACAGTCGTTAACGCATGTCATAAACGTCAAATCCCATACATTCTTCATTCTATTCTATTAAATGCCGGCCAATGAAGTGCTACTTGTCTAGAGGGGCTGTTCAATACAATCAAGAATCAACAAAATGTATTTTGGATGTCTTTCGAGGATAGTAAAGAATGTACGGCCGCGGCAAAGGAGCTCAAATCAACCAATAACAAACATAGATTATATTAAAGGAATCCGCGCTTGCAAGGGCCTCATTTCTATCGCAACTTGGGGTCAAGATATATTGCCTGTAATTTTATTCTCCTTTCCTATACAGGACAACACGTGCAGCACTTAAATGTAACCCGCATACGGTGCAGAACATTCCTTCAAGAACCAAGCGGTTCGGTGACTCTTTCCTTTGGCGCACCATTAAGACCTGGAATTCCTTGCCAGCTCACGTGTTTCCCTCTGTCTTGGGTCCTTTAAGCGGAGCGTGAAAAAGTACCTGATGAGACCGTCAAGCTGAGTGCCACCATTGTTAACATGGCACATGTATATAATGGTGGCCCTCTTTCCTGAGAGGTAAAGTCAAATTGACGTGCCCTATATAAAAAAAAGACGTGTGGCACTCGGGGTCTGCCGCGGTAAAGCTATTGCATAGCATTTTGTATCAACTTATGCAATTATGATAATATGCCCTTTGACGTGCATTAGTTTTTTTTTCTTTTTAGCTCTTTACGTTTTTCTTCTCTATAAAACGAAAATATCTAGGTATAAATAATAGGTATAAATAATTAGGTATAAATAGTGTAATGACACACCAAAACTAAATTATTCATTAAAAAAAAAACGATATTAAGAAGTGATTATCGACAAATTTTACAAGTACAGCTATTCACTGTTGTACATAAATACCTATACGTAAATAAACAGCTGCTTATGTATACGTCGGATTTCGAAGCAGCTCGTCTCGATTCGTGCGAGCTTCGTAGAGTCGTACAATACGGCTAGTTGCACGCACACGAACACCGTGTCGAAGACTGCCGAAAAGAAACGAGCGTGAGGTTTTTCGTTACGGAATTTCTGGATTCGGTCCCCGCGCTCAAGGCCCTCGATAGAAGCTATGCTTAATAACGTAGGTTTTGCGGTATTGTGATGATTCAACTAACACCTGAGGCTTCAGCCAGACAATATTCCATATTTATCTTAGAACATCATTAATATTAGGGGTTAAAGTATGAAATTGCCGATTTGTACTGACAAATTGAAATTCGTTTTTTTTTTTAATTTAACGTATTTATTTAATCAAAATAATTACCATTATTATCTATACATTGCTGCCATCTAGTAGGAAGGTCATTTATGCCTTTGCGATAGAACTCTGGTGATCTAGATTCGACAAACTGTGTGAAAGCATTTTGTACTGCCTCCTGAGAAGAAAACTTTTTATCACATAGAAAATTGTCCAAATCACGAAAAAAATGGTAGTCTGTTGGAGCAAGGTCTGGCGAATACGGAGGGTGACGGATAGTTTCTAATTGCAGTTCCTGTAGAGTTAAAACGGTTTCTCGTGCTGTATGAGGTCTCGCGTTATCATGGAGCAATAATGGTGAAGATCGATTCATGAGTCGGGGCTGTTTCACTGCTAGTTTTGCTATCATTGTTCGGAGTTCGGCACAGTAGACATCTGCCGTTATTGCTTGACCAGATCGTAGAAAGCTATAGTGAATAACACCATGCTGAGACCACCAAACAGTTACCATTACCTTTTTATTGGTAAGCTTTGCTTTAGGACACTGCTGTGGCGTTTCACCTGGGGTCAGCCATTGCATTTTTCGCTTACGGTTATCGTAAAGAATCCACTTTTCATCACATGTCACAATTCGATCCAATATTCCTTCATTTCTGTATCGATTCAACAAGGCAACACAAGTTTCAACACGCATTTCTTTCTGCAGATCAGTATAATCATGAGGTACCTACCCATTTTTCACATTTTTTTATTTTATTGATTTGACGCAAATGAGTCAATATTGTTGGTAAGGTAACGTTAAACCATGCAGCTAATTCCTGGGTAGTTTGGCTCGGATCGGCTTCCACCATGTCTTTCAATTCATTGTTATTCACTTGTGTGGACGGCCTTCCTCGTGGTTCGTTCTTCAAATCAAAGTTTCCATCACGAAAGCGTTTAAACCAAAATCGCACGGTGCGTTTATTAGCCGTCCCCTCTCCAAACGCAACATTGATATTGCGAGCTGTTTCTGCCGCGTTAGTTCCGCGTCGGAACTCGTATTCAAAAATCACTCGAATTTTCGAAGTATCCATCTTTCTTGTCTAAGCTGAATAAAAAAAGCAACTGAAAATCGATAATCGAATGTTGCACATTTTTAAATGAAGAACTACATAGGTACCATGTGGAAAAAGTTTCACTCAAAAATCTCAAACCATGAAGGTTCTGTCAATTCGAAGTACCTATTACAATGAAACGGCACTTTCATACTTTAACCCCTATTATATGTGAAACCGATAAACATCAAACTCACACCGCCATGAGCGTATTATTTTATTCAATATTAAATATATCACAACATAAAATCCTCATCCGGTGTCACTATTATCTGTTAAACATGTGTTGAAGCTATTAATTATTACATATTAGCTGTTGTCCGCAGTTTCACCCGCTATTGAAACACAGATCTCGGTTTCTTGATCATAATAACCAATTCTGGGCGGGACAAGCACTAAAGCCACCAGCTTTTTACGGATTGTTAAAACGTCAGTGGAAATAATAATTTAACAACAAATAAATCAATATAATATCGATAAAAAATAGATAGCTCTCGTCAAAACGAGTTCACATCGCTTGGTGAAAAGTCACAGAAAAGGTACAGCTGACTCCCCCCCCTCCCCCTCTCCCCCCAGCTTGCTCCCAACAGATGCGTTTTCGCGCAAGCAGACGAAAGAGAATCAGTTTATTTCAATGTGTGATATTCTCGTCAAATCCGGACAGTGTCACAATTTAATGAATAATATTATGTACACTATACGGCAGAGGATCGTACGAAATGGCGCACATTGGGAGAGGCCTATGTCCAGCAGTGGACTGCAGTGGGCTAATTGATTGATTGATTTAATTATGTACACTCGACAAAATCGATAGTATCCCACCTTTACATACAACTTTATATGTAAAAGATACTATCGGTTTTGTCGACTGTACATTTGTACAAGTCATAGTTGATTTTTAATTCCATCAAACCTTCATCAGCCTCTGTGGCAGCAGTGAAGGCGGTCGCTACGCATATGGGTATTTGCATTGGTCTGGTCGTACCTCGGAGAGGACGTTAAGCCGTCGGTCCCGGTTGCCATAGTCGTTACGGGTAGTTGAAGCTCTGAAAAGTTGAATAACTTGTCTAGTTACAATTCTGCTATATCGCCTTTGGGTTGTAGAGGTCAGATGGCAGACGCTCAAATATCGAATTTAAGCCAAATCCGCAGTTAGACTGGTAAAAGTCAGCCCCTGACTCCAAGTTGAAAACCTTCGGATGCGACTGGGATTATCGCAAGGATGAAGAAGGAACGAAGATAAAAAAATTAAGTTGTTTATAGATCGAATGTTTTAGAAATAATATTGAAGTTTAATTTTTAAAACAACCTTTATATTATCTCTTATTATTAACGAGTGGAGAGGGATATAAACAGCGTATGTCAAAAAACTGGACGCGGTGCACTGTGTCAAAATCGCCCGCGGCGATCGTAACACCTGTTTGAGTCAAAACTGCTTAGGAGTTGATTGGACAGTAAGGAGTCGTCTTTACGCGCGTTGCGTTGCGTCGCGTTGTGTTGCATCAACCAAGCATTGCCGCTAACTCGCCTCAACGCAAGGTTTTCGATAAACCCTGTATATTTTACCGTCACAATGACGCATTGTGTGGACCGGCTATAAATCTAATGTATGCTTGTAATTTTGAAGTAATTAGTATAAATTTTGTTACCTTTCCTATAATTTTTATCGGAAAAAGTAAACATTCAAGGCTGGACTTGAACCCAGGACCCAACCTTCATTCGTCCGAGTAGCACTCCTAGAACCTGAGTGAGTCCTAGAAGCTGAGTGCCACATTCTTAACATGGTACGTGTATATACAGGGTGTAATCGTTAAGTGTGTCCAGGCGATTATTCCGTAACTATTACAGATATCAAAAAACTTTAAACTGATATCGAAAGTACGTTACCTAATGAGGAAAATGACATCAATAACTTTTTAAAAATCAAACGAGAGGTATCTAAAATTTTGACATTAAACACTCCCATACATTTAGTATGAGATTAGTAGAAAGGTTTTAGTTTCCTTATTTTAAGTGATCTAGTACCCATTTTACCTTAATCATATTTTATGATTACGTATAATATGACAATGATGATTTTCAAATAGATACATGTGTAAAATAATTATCTTAGGTACCACTTGAAATTAGTAATAAAATGTGTTTTAATATCGCATTAAGTAATTTGAGCTAACTGAAAAGCACTACAAAAAAAAAGATACTTTTTGGTGTTCGTTCTAAATTCAAAACTTTTATCTCGGGTTGTTGTTCCCACCAATTTATCGTTGTTTTTTTTTTAATTTGCGTTAATAATCGTGATTGTTTCATTTATTGATTGCAAAATGGCATATTCCAAAAGAGAAAAGAGAGATGTGCTAAAAATTGACTACAAATATGATTGTAACAAAAGAGCGGCCATTATCGCCTACAGAAGAGAGTACCCAGACAGAGAAGTCCCTTCTGGTGTACGTACCTAAAACCTTTCTACTAATCTCATACTAAATGTATGGAAGAGTTTAATGTCAAAATATTAGATACCTCTCGTTTGATTTAAAAAAAGTTATTGATGTCATTTTATTCATTAGGTAACGTACTTTCGATATCAGTTTAAATTTTTTTGATATCTGTGATAGTTACGGAATAATCGCCTGGACACACTTAACGATTACACCCTGTATAGGTGACCCTCTTTCCTGAGACTTTGCTTTCAGCTTTCCATCTGGCAAGGTGAAGTCAAATTCAAGTTCAATTCAAAGTCAAGTAAAAAAAAGAAGGGTCTCCAGGGCAAGTTCAGGTAGTTAAATACCTGAAGCTCGTCCTCTTGGTAGCTAAAATTCTTGTTTACACACTTACTCCGAGCTGTCTATCGAAAAACCATTTCTAAACTTATTTCGATAATTTATCGTGGTGGAGTAGTCTGAAACTGTTGAAAAAATTATTGTAACAACATCTTTACTGAAAGTTATTTTTTAATAATCTTTAAATTAAACTTATCTTTGATTCATAATAATGTCCGTTCAGCTCCTGTGTGACAACCACCAGACATATTTCGTGTACGGGTCATCAATCTGAGTGCGTACTCTGTAAGTAACAAACGAGTTTGTAATTTGCACTTCATCTTAATAATAGTAGCTATTATTATCAATAATAGGTATTTGTGACATGTTTATTATATCATTTAGTAAATAAATTTCATAAATAATTAACTATGTTTCATTTTACAAAGAGAAAGTAAATACCTTCTAACTGCGATAAGACATTTCAGCTAAATATAATAATGTATATATATATTGGTAAGAGACCGGATGGGTTAACTCTCGTGCCTTGGAAGAAGGGTAGGTGCTTGGTATGGGACGCGACCTGTGTCAAAACTATGGCTGCGAGTCACCTGGGCCGCACGGCTCTTTCCCCTGCGGCCGCGGCCGAAGCTGCGGCCAGTAAAAAACGCGTAAAATACGCAGCACTCGAGCCGCAATATATCTTGGTGCCGGTCGCAATCGAAACCATGGGCAGTTAGGGCATGGAGGCAAAAAAAACTAGCAGCCGATATAGGTTGACGACTAACTGAAAAATCTGGTGGGTAATTTCACGGAGCTTAATTTTTTGCTAATTTCGGTGCTATTTTTCAATCATAGGTTTTCCGATGAAAAAATTTAATGATGTTGTTTTAGAACACATTAGTATTCTAGATATTTAGAAGGAAACAAAAAACTGCTTTGCAGGCCTTCCACCGAAATTGCAACATCACACCGAAATAAGCAAAAAATTAGGCAGCGTGAAATTATCCTGGTAACTCTCGCTCCGTATCGTACCTGGTGCAAAGGCTAGCCATTGCAATCCCGCGCGGAAATGGGGCATTTTTTTTTTTACGTGCGGGTAATCCCCACGGATACCCACGGACTCGAACCGACTAAACCGCACGCCGTCTCTGGGTCGAAGTGCTAGGCCGAAGGTGAGGTTGTCATGCGACATATCCTTCCACCCCGGCTGACCCAGGGCCATCCCTCTCGGTCTGGCCCTCCTCGGGAAGGAGGGCACCACGCGGTCCCCGACTCAAACCCGGTGTGGGGAGGCGCGCATCGTCCAACGATGCGCGCCGCCGCCGTGGCCTGCTTCTGCTAGGATGACGGGCGGCTCCACCCGTCACCCTCAGGCCCGCGCTCATGGGGGACGGAGGTCAGTTTGCGCCCTCCGACGCCCGAGCCGCCTTCGGGCGCGTGCAGCGATGTCAGCGAGCCTCTCTCGCTCATCGCACCGACGCGGAAATGCGGCCTGTGTTCTGGGCTCCTTTGCACCAGACACGACCCGAGGCGGGTTATTTATATGACAAAAGCTTGGCTGGCTCGGATCGGCTTCCACCATGTCTTTCAATTCATTGTTATTCACTTGTGTGGACGGCCTTCCTCGTGGTTCGTTCTTCAAATCAAAGTTTCCATCACGAAAGCGTTTAAACCAAAATCGCACGGTGCGTTTATTAGCCGTCCCCTCTCCAAACGCAACATTGATATTGCGAGCTGTTTCTGCCGCGTTAGTTCCGCGTCGGAACTCGTATTCAAAAATCACTCGAATTTTCGAAGTATCCATCTTTCTTGTCTAAGCTGAATAAAAAAAGCAACTGAAAATCGATAATCGAATGTTGCACATTTTTAAATGAAGAACTACATAGGTACCATGTGGAAAAAGTTTCACTCAAAAATCTCAAACCATGAAGGTTCTGTCAATTCGAAGTACCTATTACAATGAAACGGCACTTTCATACTTTAACCCCTATTATATGTGAAACCGATAAACATCAAACTCACACCGCCATGAGCGTATTATTTTATTCAATATTAAATATATCACAACATAAAATCCTCATCCGGTGTCACTATTATCTGTTAAACATGTGTTGAAGCTATTAATTATCACATATTAGCTGTTGTCCGCAGTTTCACCCGCTATTGAAACACAGATCTCGGTTTCTTGATCATAATAACCAATTCTGGGCGGGACAAGCACTAAAGCCACCAGCTTTTTACGGATTGTTAAAACGTCAGTGGAAATAATAATTTAACAACAAATAAATCAATATAATATCGATAAAAAATAGATAGCTCTCGTCAAAACGAGTTCACATCGCTTGGTGAAAAGTCACAGAAAAGGTACAGCTGACTCCCCCCCCTCCCCCTCTCCCCCCAGCTTGCTCCCAACAGATGCGTTTTCGCGCAAGCAGACGAAAGAGAATCAGTTTATTTCAATGTGTGATATTCTCGTCAAATCCGGACAGTGTCACAATTTAATGAATAATATTATGTACACTATACGGCAGAGGATCGTACGAAATGGCGCACATTGGGAGAGGCCTATGTCCAGCAGTGGACTGCAGTGGGCTAATTGATTGATTGATTTAATTATGTACACTCGACAAAATCGATAGTATCCCACCTTTACATACAACTTTATATGTAAAAGATACTATCGGTTTTGTCGACTGTACATTTGTACAAGTCATAGTTGATTTTTAATTCCATCAAACCTTCATCAGCCTCTGTGGCAGCAGTGAAGGCGGTCGCTACGCATATGGGTATTTGCATTGGTCTGGTCGTACCTCGGAGAGGACGTTAAGCCGTCGGTCCCGGTTGCCATAGTCGTTACGGGTAGTTGAAGCTCTGAAAAGTTGAATAACTTGTCTAGTTACAATTCTGCTATATCGCCTTTGGGTTGTAGAGGTCAGATGGCAGACGCTCAAATATCGAATTTAAGCCAAATCCGCAGTTAGACTGGTAAAAGTCAGCCCCTGACTCCAAGTTGAAAACCTTCGGATGCGACTGGGATTATCGCAAGGATGAAGAAGGAACGAAGATAAAAAAATTAAGTTGTTTATAGATCGAATGTTTTAGAAATAATATTGAAGTTTAATTTTTAAAACAACCTTTATATTATCTCTTATTATTAACGAGTGGAGAGGGATATAAACAGCGTATGTCAAAAAACTGGACGCGGTGCACTGTGTCAAAATCGCCCGCGGCGATCGTAACACCTGTTTGAGTCAAAACTGCTTAGGAGTTGATTGGACAGTAAGGAGTCGTCTTTACGCGCGTTGCGTTGCGTCGCGTTGTGTTGCATCAACCAAGCATTGCCGCTAACTCGCCTCAACGCAAGGTTTTCGATAAACCCTGTATATTTTACCGTCACAATGACGCATTGTGTGGACCGGCTATAAATCTAATGTATGCTTGTAATTTTGAAGTAATTAGTATAAATTTTGTTACCTTTCCTATAATTTTTATCGGAAAAAGTAAACATTCAAGGCTGGACTTGAACCCAGGACCCAACCTTCATTCGTCCGAGTAGCACTCCTAGAACCTGAGTGAGTCCTAGAAGCTGAGTGCCACATTCTTAACATGGTACGTGTATATACAGGGTGTAATCGTTAAGTGTGTCCAGGCGATTATTCCGTAACTATTACAGATATCAAAAAACTTTAAACTGATATCGAAAGTACGTTACCTAATGAGGAAAATGACATCAATAACTTTTTAAAAATCAAACGAGAGGTATCTAAAATTTTGACATTAAACACTCCCATACATTTAGTATGAGATTAGTAGAAAGGTTTTAGTTTCCTTATTTTAAGTGATCTAGTACCCATTTTACCTTAATCATATTTTATGATTACGTATAATATGACAATGATGATTTTCAAATAGATACATGTGTAAAATAATTATCTTAGGTACCACTTGAAATTAGTAATAAAATGTGTTTTAATATCGCATTAAGTAATTTGAGCTAACTGAAAAGCACTACAAAAAAAAAGATACTTTTTGGTGTTCGTTCTAAATTCAAAACTTTTATCTCGGGTTGTTGTTCCCACCAATTTATCGTTGTTTTTTTTTTAATTTGCGTTAATAATCGTGATTGTTTCATTTATTGATTGCAAAATGGCATATTCCAAAAGAGAAAAGAGAGATGTGCTAAAAATTGACTACAAATATGATTGTAACAAAAGAGCGGCCATTATCGCCTACAGAAGAGAGTACCCAGACAGAGAAGTCCCTTCTGGTGTACGTACCTAAAACCTTTCTACTAATCTCATACTAAATGTATGGAAGAGTTTAATGTCAAAATATTAGATACCTCTCGTTTGATTTAAAAAAAGTTATTGATGTCATTTTATTCATTAGGTAACGTACTTTCGATATCAGTTTAAATTTTTTTGATATCTGTGATAGTTACGGAATAATCGCCTGGACACACTTAACGATTACACCCTGTATAGGTGACCCTCTTTCCTGAGACTTTGCTTTCAGCTTTCCATCTGGCAAGGTGAAGTCAAATTCAAGTTCAATTCAAAGTCAAGTAAAAAAAAGAAGGGTCTCCAGGGCAAGTTCAGGTAGTTAAATACCTGAAGCTCGTCCTCTTGGTAGCTAAAATTCTTGTTTACACACTTACTCCGAGCTGTCTATCGAAAAACCATTTCTAAACTTATTTCGATAATTTATCGTGGTGGAGTAGTCTGAAACTGTTGAAAAAATTATTGTAACAACATCTTTACTGAAAGTTATTTTTTAATAATCTTTAAATTAAACTTATCTTTGATTCATAATAATGTCCGTTCAGCTCCTGTGTGACAACCACCAGACATATTTCGTGTACGGGTCATCAATCTGAGTGCGTACTCTGTAAGTAACAAACGAGTTTGTAATTTGCACTTCATCTTAATAATAGTAGCTATTATTATCAATAATAGGTATTTGTGACATGTTTATTATATCATTTAGTAAATAAATTTCATAAATAATTAACTATGTTTCATTTTACAAAGAGAAAGTAAATACCTTCTAACTGCGATAAGACATTTCAGCTAAATATAATAATGTATATATATATTGGTAAGAGACCGGATGGGTTAACTCTCGTGCCTTGGAAGAAGGGTAGGTGCTTGGTATGGGACGCGACCTGTGTCAAAACTATGGCTGCGAGTCACCTGGGCCGCACGGCTCTTTCCCCTGCGGCCGCGGCCGAAGCTGCGGCCAGTAAAAAACGCGTAAAATACGCAGCACTCGAGCCGCAATATATCTTGGTGCCGGTCGCAATCGAAACCATGGGCAGTTAGGGCATGGAGGCAAAAAAAACTAGCAGCCGATATAGGTTGACGACTAACTGAAAAATCTGGTGGGTAATTTCACGGAGCTTAATTTTTTGCTAATTTCGGTGCTATTTTTCAATCATAGGTTTTCCGATGAAAAAATTTAATGATGTTGTTTTAGAACACATTAGTATTCTAGATATTTAGAAGGAAACAAAAAACTGCTTTGCAGGCCTTCCACCGAAATTGCAACATCACACCGAAATAAGCAAAAAATTAGGCAGCGTGAAATTATCCTGGTAACTCTCGCTCCGTATCGTACCTGGTGCAAAGGCTAGCCATTGCAATCCCGCGCGGAAATGGGGCATTTTTTTTTTTACGTGCGGGTAATCCCCACGTATACCCACGGACTCGAACCGACTAAACCGCACGCCGTCTCTGGGTCGAAGTGCTAGGCCGAAGGTGAGGTTGTCATGCGACATATCCTTCCACCCCGGCTGACCCAGGGCCATCCCTCTCGGTCTGGCCCTCCTCGGGAAGGAGGGCACCACGCGGTCCCCGACTCAAACCCGGTGTGGGGAGGCGCGCATCGTCCAACGATGCGCGCCGCCGCCGTGGCCTGCTTCTGCTAGGATGACGGGCGGCTCCACCCGTCACCCTCAGGCCCGCGCTCATGGGGGACGGAGGTCAGTTTGCGCCCTCCGACGCCCGAGCCGCCTTCGGGCGCGTGCAGCGATGTCAGCGAGCCTCTCTCGCTCATCGCACCGACGCGGAAATGCGGCCTGTGTTCTGGGCTCCTTTGCACCAGACACGACCCGAGGCGGGTTATTTATATGACAAAAGCTTGGCTGGCTAATTGACATTTTATAAACATGTTATAAATTAAGAATTATAATATAAATTTTACATATGATAAAAAAAATGTATGTAATATATATTTTATATATGCGCGACTATAAAGGTTTAGAAGACAGAACCCGTTCTAGTTATCTCTATTAATCTTTCTAATTCTTTGTATTTTATTTTATTGTATTGTATTGTATTTCGTAATATTATTTTATGTCTATATGCTATGTCAGTCAGTATATATACTAGCTGTCGCCCGCGGCTCCGCCCGCGTGGATGTCGGTTATCGCGAATCGGGGTATGAAAAATAGATGTTGGCCGATTCTCAGACCTACCCGATATGCCCACAAAATTTCATGAGAATCGGTCGAGCCGTTTCGGAGGAGTTTGGGAACGAAAACTGTGACACGAGAATTTTATATATTAGATATTTAAATTTAAAAACTCATTTACTAATATTTTTCTGATTAGAAAATTATTTTGAAGACTAAAAACCGCTATATAACCACTAGTTAGTCAGTTAGTTATGCCCAGTTTATTTGTTTAATATGTGTTTTTTAAATAATCGTCACAAGATTGTTTAAACTTATTTATGTACCTAACTAAATGGAGAACAGGTTCTTGGTAATAATTTTTTTCTGACATCTCACCATTATGTCTGACCGTATTTTGCTTGACATTTAAAGCGTATACATTGAAAAGGTGGAACTATTTTATTAGTTTCTTTTTTATGCCCTTCTTACACATCAAACTTTTTACAAGCAGCGGTAAAGCGTATAATGTGTATCGATCCTAATTATCTTTCTGTAAATTCGTGGACGCAATTAAACCCTTCATATCTAAAGAGATAGTACTTTTTACACATTATCCCTGCAATAGAGATAAATGGACGTAATACTCGTAAAAATATACTTGAACCGATTAAAATTTCACTATCCAACGGCCATAACTAGAAACATTTCCAAGATACCATTGCTTAGATATTACCTTTATCTAAATAATCATACGCCATTTTAGAATTAGTTGGTAAATATCCAGTTTTATTTATTTTAACAATCTTTTGCCGCGGCTTCTTATATCTTTGATATGTAAATTTGTAATATTTCCGGCTTTAGTTATGGCAGTGGTATAAAATAATTATACTATTTATAGGATTACTCGGATGCTTTTGAACATAAAAAAACGTTTTTTGTATGACGCTTGACAAGTTATATTAGTTTTAATTATAAGACATTGATTGTAGTAATGATATAATTAAGTTTGGACCTCTGGAGGTAGCTGTTAATTTTTTTCTTATTATATAGTACGAGAGTTTATAGTCGTTTTTAGAGCGAAACGAGGTACCTTAGAATAATTATTCGTATCACTTAAATATAGTTTACTTATCTATTTCACTGGATACAAAAGTAAGAGCTCTTTTTTCAGTCTTTCTAATTAGTGCTAGTAACAACGGGGGCTAGTAAATAATTGTCACCTGAAACTGTAGGTTTGCATTTATTGTGTAACTAGCTTACCCGCGGCTCCGCCCGCGTGGATGTCGGTTATCGCGACTAAATATAGCCTATGTCCATTCTCAAGGTCTAATCTACCCCTACACCAAATTTCATCAGAATCGGTGCAGTAGTTGAGGCGTCAAAGACGGACAAATAGACACACACACACTTTACCATTTATAATATTAATATGTTTTTATGTATCATTTTTTTTAAGAACATTAGAATCGAAATCACTAATATTCCCCTCTAACCCCCTCCAACTAATCTAAATTGTTTGTGCTAGGAGTGGGTTCATGCAGTAGTGCAATGGCCAGGATTCGAACCAAGGAACTTTTGATCGTAAGGCCGACTCCTTAACCACTAAACTACCGATGCTTCTAGATTCTTTAGATTTTAATAATGTTATTATGTACATTAAGTTAAATTTTTTTTATTTCAATAAAAGTATTTACTAAGCAACGACCGATATTTGAACATTTCGCGAATTCAAACTGTGATATAACGCATATTGCTCCACTTCAGATAAACAGACAGCATTATCGTCTTCGGGACTCGAGCCGACCAAAACTACAAGCCAGTACACCTGAAAATGCAAACTGTATAAAATCTAACCAAACTGAGCCATGGAGCCGATCCAGTGCTCCAAATTGCGAGGCCCGTATTCCAAAACGATCAGTCCTGAATCTCGATTTATAGCTAGATCTGAGGATAGATTGTATTTTAGAAGACAGTTCTAATGTGATTGTGAGTGTCGATTCACTACTGAGAATTCTGGAATAAGGGCTTATGGAATAATATTGTCGGATTGTCTGTTTATTCGCGATAGACGCAACAACAACTGCCCCTCTAGACAAGTTGCAATTCGTTGGCCCGGCGTTTGATGAAATAGAATGACGAATGTATGGGATTTGACGTTTATGACATGCGTTAACGACTGTCAGATACGTCAAATCACATACATTCGTCATTCTATTCCATCAAACACCGGCCAACGAATTGCAACTTGTCTAGAGGGGCTGAACGGGTTTCGATACGGGTATTTTAATAGGAAGGTCTTTTATAAACTTACAAGTAATAATTACCGTATGTTTGATTGGTTATGAAGTACCGGAATTTTGACCAATAATTGCGATTACCCATATCCATGCAGTTAAACCGCGGGTAACAGCTGGTAACATTATACGATGCTTAGGCTAAAGGGTAAAAATATATATTTCTATTATGGTGGAGACTGTCAGCCATGATAATTTCAATTTAATTTTTTTCGCAATAACACACTTCGGCGGGAGGCCCGTAAGTGGTTTCAATTTCTACTATATAGAGAGAGATATTGTTTATTTAGTACAGTATGAAAATAAAATGGCGTGTGCCAGACAAAAGATAATAATGATTATACATCTTGAATCACGCTATCGAAATCTTGGAACAGTTTTTGCAGAAATGGTAATTATTAGATGCTTCACATAAAAGGTGAGCCTGGTTAAACTGGTCCAACTGCAATGCTTCGATATCGCCTTTCGGTTGTGGAGGTCAGATGGCAGTCGCTTTACAGAAAATATCGAAGTTTAGCCAAATCCGCAGTTGGACTGGTAAAAGCGGACCCCTGACTCCAAGTTGATAACTTCGGATGCGACTGGGATTAACGCTAGGATGAAAAAGAAAAAGAAGCAGAACAATAGAAAGTCACAAAGTCGATGTTCATTTTATATTTAATTATAGTTTAGAAAAAGCTTTATGTTTTTGTATTGTATTGTTACATGTTTATTATAGTGTGATACAGTATATTAGGTATTTTTCCAAGACGTTGTTTCGTCACGCATCGATACCTACCATTCCTTTAGTTATAATATTATTAAACACTTATTTTAAAATGGCAAATTCAATATTTAACCCTTAAATAACCCATCATTAAAAGCTGCAAAAGAATATACTAACATAAGAATATACTACTATCAAATGAATAATAACATATTATTATATTACGATGAAAGAAAAATTACACAGCAATACACAAATTGGATAAAAGTTCAGACACTAAAAATTAAATGTGATAAAAAACATAAATGTCAGCTCTAGCAACGTACTGTGGACATTTAGACATTTATCAGCAACTTTACTACAGTTACTAATAGTGTAGATACTTATAAATAAAACATTGGAGTCATTAATTACTCGTGCTGTATAAAACTTAAAAAAATCATCCATCTTCTAGAACAATGTTGCAATTGATAAATTTCTTTATCTTAAACTTAATTAGGGTCAATACATATCGGAGAAAATATCACCTGTACCGATAAAATTTGTTAATAACTATAAAATAGGCTGCGAGCAGGTGAACTCACAAGTCTACACCTTGACTTTAAAAAAAAAAGTCCGTTAAAACGACGTTTTTTCGGTTCGATTTTTATAATTTGAATTTGGATCGTACCGTGAAGATGGCGGGCTAGATGACGTATTTATTAATTCGATTGGATGGCGGCGAGGCGCGCGGTCGTTTCTTGTTGGTAATCGATTACGAAAATTGTTTTTTATTACAATCGATGTTGATTGTGAGAGCTCTCGATACGAGATGCACTGATTAATTTACTATTATGAAATCAATTTTAACGGATCGAGGATTAAAAATCAAAGATTGTAATCTTATTAACTATGTTTTGGAATTCCCTTTTTAAGTTTAAAAATTGTCTTCTTTTTTTAAATACGGTTTTGTTGTTCGCTAATTCAAAAGAGTTAATTCTATTTTATCCACGTTAAATGGTTTGAGTAGTGATTTTAAGAACTGCTTAACTAGTAATCGTTTTAGTTGAATAAATTGAACGAAAAATGATTAAAAGTCTAACCGTAATACAACATACGGTTTTTTTTAAATAAGATATTTAGATTTAATCATTAGGACATTCGTTTTTCAACTAATAACAAACAAACTTTGATCTTAAATCTAGTTTCCTTAAAGATAACTCTCATGACCTTTACGTGGCTTACAATTCCATATCCATGTTAATAGACCAGAGTTTCTCAAAGTGTGGTAAGTACGCAGTACGCAAGTTGACAGAATGTGATAGGTACGTGACAAAAATGATGTGATGAGGATTTATTCATTGTCTTCTAGGTAGCAAGAAAAATATTCAGTTTTTTCGCGTACTTATAAGAAAGTGTGTGTTCTCATTTGATCATGGTTAAGACGAAATATGTAAGAGAATCGACTGAATATTGAATTTGAGAAGCATCATCATTCATTTCAGCGTCATTACGTACCAGTCGATGACGCTTTATGATAATTTCCTTCTAGGTAGCAAGAAGACAATTATCATAATACAGTATTTTCACGTAGGTACTTATGTGAAAGTGCATGTTAGATAGACAGATAATTCTTTATCGTACACTAACAGATTTACAGTATTTTCATCTCATTTAATTATGATGAAGGCAAAATATGTAAGAGAATCGACTGAGCATTGAATTTATCGTCTTTCATTTTGGTATCATTATGTAACGGTTGCATCTAACGCCTGCACCTCCGAGGTTCCTTGCTTCCTTCACAACGATGGGTAGTGAAATTTATGGCACGTATGTCATCCCTTACGACAAGAAGCCAGTAAGGACTTCATGGCTCTTTCTCCAAACATTTGTTATCCATTTAGCCGGGCGATGGACACAAAACTTGAATATGGTGAGTATACGGAACTACAACTTTGAGAAATTCTGCTCTAGACTAATAAGGTATCTTTACTAAGTAATATGCCAAGACTCAATGATAAATAAGGAACATTATACATTTACAAGCAATCGTTAATTGTAATAAATACAAGCCGGCTGTATCGCGGCTTTTACCTCTCCATATCTTATAGAGGTATGTTTACACGAATATGCGATTACATGGAACTGAATATCCTGTGTCTAAGGATGTTAATAAATTTTGTATTATTTATCTTTATGGTGTTACAGTAAATTATGGATATAAACATCGAATATAAGATCCAGAGAATTTTCTAGGACATTCTATACAGCATTTTTTTTATTTTTAATAGTTTTTTTTTATTCTTTTTCGTTTTACACTTATAAATATTTTTGTAATCGCCTCCATGATTACCTTCATTTAGATAAAAAAAACCAGTTTGCAGATTTCGTAGATGACCAATCGTAACCGGAGTTCACACTACAATCAATGGAACTCCGACCATTATTATTCGCTTTCATCAATATGACAAAATGCCTTAGTTATTATCTACTTTAACATATTATGTAAGACTAGGTAGAATATAATATTTTCAAGCAATATCCAGACCAAGCGTGAACAAAGCTTAACCAGCTCATTTGGTTTTAGAATGATGATAAGTGTATAATTTGATTTATTGTTGGTTATATCAAATTGATGGCAGAAGATGTAGAAATCAAGGGACGCTTCAATCTTTCTTCCGTATCCTAGAATGCCACTCAGGTAAACCTCGATTTACCTGGGAAAAGATTGTATACATACTGACAAATTTGACAGGATGTCTGGCAGATTGTCTATACAATTCTTCCTCAAATGATTCGTGATTTTGTTTAGTGATTTTTTTTAAACAACTGAAGTGACAGACAAGCACACGGCCAACCTGATTGAAAGTGGTTACCGTGGCCTATGGACGTGTGCAACACCAGGGGAGTCACACTAGTGCTGCCGACCCTGTAAACACAGAGAGTTTTTGTGCCGTCAGTGTAGAAGACAAAGCAGGAATAGGAAGACCCACTAACAGCACAAAAACTCTCCAGTGAGCTCTGGCTACCCTATCCACCGCCGAGAACACAACACGAAGTTATTATGGCCACGGTATTCTATAGGACGGAGGTACTTCCCCAGTCGGACTGCGCTCATTTGGACGGGAATACTATCGTGTCCTACCTCTTTCATTCTAGAATATGGGTCTCAGAGACGAAAATTGACAAAAAAGATTTATAAGGTGGTAATATGTTATAGGTAATGGTCGGCCTAGGAATGTGTATGTCAAAGTACTCGCAATGGACGAGCATTTATGAAACGATTACGACAGTAGACGAAAAGGGCATCGTAACAAACAGTAAGTAACATGTGTTTGTCCAATGAGAAATTTACTTGGAAAAGAAACTACTTCATAGAGGTATAAAACTATCAGTCTAATGTACAATTTTCCCGTCGTGTCAAAGCTTTTTATATTTATAATAACACTTACATTTACAAACAGAAAGAAAAAAAAGAAAATTGCGCAAAATTGAAAACATTTTTGAAATTTTACCGTCCATTTCAGCTGGCAGGCAGAGCGGCGATCAACAGCTTATTGTACTTATAATTAACAACAAAGTTCGCACTTCGATGACGTGCCATTCGGATACATTCACCAGGGTGGTTTGTTCGCTGTACAGTCAGCGTAAAGTTCTCAATCTTAATACCTTGCTATTCCCCCCTACCTGTTGTCTGAGTGCTCTGACATCTGGTACACACGTTTAGTTCGGACGATAACACAATTTAAATAAATAAACAGTTTGGTATTTACATTATTAGTAGGTATTAAGTTCAGACTACAAGAAAAATATAGACAGAACGACTAGACTAGTTCTGAATATGAAGCCGCATAAAGTAATGCTAAAGTAGTACCATTTCACTCACACTTTTTGTGTGCACGTACAAGTGCGATTGAAACGGTAAACGGTGCAATTATCAGTATTACTTTACGCAGTTTCATTCTCTGGTTCTTCTTTTTCTTCTAGCCTGAAGTATTTAGATCATTGTGAGTACTTTTCTATAGTCATCACAAAATAAAAGGCCCGTTATGACATTTGCTTTTCTGAATTAATTAGTGATGTAACATATGATTGTCATCAATCAAGTTTACATGAGTATTTAATCGATTTGAATATGTATAGTAAAGTGCATTGGATTATAGTTCTGATTAGAATTACTTAAACTTTGATGTTGTAGGTGTTTTGAAATGATAAAATTTTACGAAAGGTCAAATTTCTTTCATGTAATATTTTTGGTACAATAACAGCGTCACCTGTATTTATACTATTAATAATTATTTTTTTCTATATGTTGTCAATATTGACCTCTCTGTTACCATTATTTACGGCTTGAAGCTCCAACCTCATAACTATCAGTAAAAATACACTGTACACCTGATGAACTTCAGTAATTAATCGATCTAAATACAATTATTTAAATAAAAAGAACTGTCCAAGTGCGAGGCGGCTTTAAAAAAAATCTTAATTGATTATTTTATCCGTAACCGATTAATAATAGTCTGTGGACAAAATAAAATAATTGTTATGCACAGTTAACCGAGTGAGCGGTACCTGTCAATGAACAATTTAAATAGAAAACGTCATGGGCGTGAACTGTCAAAACGGACCTATTACTGTGTGAAGATTATAGTCAAGATCGATCTGTTGCTGACTGTACCAGTTTTTGTTGCAAGCTGCGGTCATATGTCGTGCGGCTTTTTTGTCGCATGTTCCACCGTTCAGCGAGTGGGCACGTCCCCTTATAGCCACTACTACTTTTTACACACAATCGCCAATTACGGGGACGTACGAAATTCATTGAATGATTTCGATTTTCTTTTTGTCGTTACATTGAACGGTCTTAAGTCCTTTTGACATTATCCGATTCGATATTATTGTCGGACGACAATAGCCGACAGCCAATAGTTGACAACAGAGTGGTATCGGCTCCGATATCTGATATCGGACCAGACAATGCAAAAGACAGCTACACATTTCAAACGTTTGACTTCCTCCGATATCTGATTGCATCCGACATCGATATCGGATCGTATAATATGAAAACGCTCTAAGTGTGGTCTTGCCTTAATACTAATAGGCTATTAACGGTGAGTGAAGATCGGTTTTGTTAAGTTTGTGGTTCTTTGAACCTGGTTTTTATCAGACTGACAGTGTATTCTGTGAGGGAGATACGACACTGGCAACACTGATGGAGAGATAATTAGAATATTCAGCCTACCTCAACGTTGTAGGCATTTGCTCAAAGCAGCCTAACCTGAAGACGTTTCCTTTCTGACTCATTCAGAAAAGGCAAGGTACCTACCTAAATGCGGAATCATTCTATTTTACAATACACCGGCCAACGAATTGCCGTTTGTCTATAGCCTGAGTAATAGCTCGGGATAGATATTTTGGACCTAAAATGTGTTTCTTGGGTGTCTTTTGAGGCTATGCACGGGTTGCTATGACGGTGAACGAGCTCAAATACATCAAGCATAGATTATTACAAAACAATCCGCGCGCGCCAAAGCCTCGTTTGTCACACGATTTAGCTTCAAGATACGTGTCCCGAGGCATACCATGAGTCATGCTTCCTTCACACTTTTCTTGTATAGGTACTTATGAAGCGTTGCGTTCGTACATTTTGTAAGAAAACGTTTTGAAACGCAGCCATTAGTACCATACCTTACGCTCTTTTTCTCCTGCCTTTTCTGTACCAAGTATCTACGCTTTATGCTATACTATCTCGATACGGCAGAATTGATTCCTTTAGTGATAGAATGATCAAAGTACGGAACAGAACTCGGATAAAAACTATACATTTTTTTATTCAGCTTGTTAGTATTGACTATAGGCCCCTGTGTGTTTGCCATGGCCAGTATCAATCTCTTCAAGCGTTTTTGCAATCGGCCGTCTAAGGAGCTACTGAGGCAACATTTCTTGGCTACCCTGTTTGCCCTGTTCGTCTATACTATATAGGTACCTAAGAATATAGTAAAAGTACAGTATACTTTTGTGTCAGTCTTCTATTGTGCCATATACGATATCAGAGGGGTCCTTGGCTATTAGGTACCCGAGTAGGTTGATTTCGCAGCTAAGCTATACTAACGACTTGCCAGGTCAGTCATAAAGGATGAGTGAATATTTTTATCACAGCGAGATACCTCGGCCAGTGCGTTAGCCAGTCCCGGTTGCCTAATAGTTCAAAAGCTGTTAGACATTTCTGGGTAGACGTTTGAAGCAATCTTTAAAGTCAGATTGCTATCCTATATTTTATAATACCTACAGAAAAGCAAAATTTGGATGGTGGGTAGTGAAAATTTTACAATTCCTACAATATCTAACATAATACTTACCAAAAATGTCTTGAGGTGTAAATAAGTAACGTTAAAATATCGAAAAGTAAAGAAAATAAACATACCAAACAATTTTTAGATTTCCTCAAACAATTGCCTAGAAAATGTACAATGGCTGTAGATAAAGGAGGGAATGATCGGTAGTGTTATTGTTACAGAATTATTTTCATAAAATTGTTTATTATTGTATTATTATTATTGACGGCAATAAGAAACAATCATATTGTTCTAGATTGAATTAAAATCTTTGACTTTGAGTAGTTTGTATATTGTAAAGCGTTTTATGTACTGCAGCAATGCTAATTATACGCATTTCTCTTTTTAAATGTCTAACAGCTCTATATATACTGTGGTAATAGGTACTATTATTTACTCTAAGCTATGACGAACATCTAGTCTGTAGCATTCGTTCTGGCGATTGGAGCTCTATAAAGTCGGAAAACGTGATTTAACTACAGAACTTTGATCTCGGCAGTGGGTTGTAGTGGTTCATTTTTCGTTCTAGTGAGGGTACTACTGTCTCATCTGCGATGCCCCCTAGACAACGTGATTGATCTACAGAAACATCGACACCAAGCTTCTATAAAAGATGGAGTCATATATCAGAATATATATTTTAAAATATTGATTTATCATTTTATAAAAACACAATTAGCACGTCTATCATGAGTCATCGCCCACCCACGTAAATGTATTCTAAAAATATCAAAATGAACCGTTCAACAATTTTTTTTTTCAATTAAGAGATTGAGGAAGCGAATGTTTCGAAATGGTCAAGTTTGCATAATTATATAAATAACAACTTCTATCAATTTTTTTAGCTTCGTTTGAACAACAATGACTACTATTATTTTGAAGTGCGGAAGCTTAGTGCTTAAGAAGTCGGCTTTACGATCAAGAGATCTAGGGTTCGAATCCTGATTATTACACTACCGACGCGAAACCACTCCTAGCACAAGCAATTTAGCTTAGTTTGAGGGGTTAGAGAGAAAATTAGGATTTCGGACGCTAATATGCTTTAAAAAAATACCTGTAGGTATGGCATGGCGATAGAGCGCTTGACCACCACGTATCATACGGTCCCGGGTTTGATTCCCACTCATACCAAATAATTAATCTTTACCTTACCTTTCATACTACGTTTTAATATAAGCTTCACCAAAAGCATCAACCTCAAATACCAATACCATAGTTTACAACTATGTTGGCTTTTAAGAAGCAACTGCCTTCTGATCTCCCACTCCTGAAAGGAAAACGTCATTGCATAATCCATTGTTTAGCAAAGGCACTGACTAACAAGGAGGAGGAAGAGCCAGTAGGCGTACGAGGAGCACCTAGTTCAACTTAGCATCGAAAGTGAGGAAAAGAAGGAATCAAGAAAATATGTCTCCATCAGGATGATGGTTGGTTTGAACGTGAACCCCATACCCAGTCCTTATGCACTCACTCACGCCGTATGCACAGAAATATATGAGGATAGAACGGCCATACGCAGTGTTAATCTTCATGGCGCGACGACTTTTTCACTGTAAATAAATATTCACGCAAGATAAATAGGTACATTTTATTTTTTCAAATTTAGCTCTCCATTTTTATTCTACAGTTGAAAATAGCACAATAAAGCGATTCACGATATTTGTAACGATGTTATCATAAGCCAGACTTAACAGCTCGTATTTGACATGCGTTAACGACTGTCATTTACGTCAAATCCCATACATTCGTCATTCTATTCCACCAAACGCCGGCTAGCGAATTGCCACTTGTCTAGAGGGGCAGTACTGAGTAAGCGTTCGAAAGTTCCTGTCTCATAGGACAGGAGTTGACTAAAAAGTTGCTACGCGTACGCGTTGCATGGCGGTTCTATCATAATATATTTCTGAGACCGTATGCATATAGATACAACAATCTTATACTACTTTGATCATTAAAAGATTGTTGCGCGGAAATGAGTCGTCGAGGTATAACCAGTAACTACGTACAATAAATCTTCGATTTCCGAGACACAAGAACCTGGACTAAATTAATTGATTCAACAAAAAATTGGTATCTAATTTTGACCAATGATTACACATTGGTCAAAATTAGATACCAATTTGTGATTAGTAAGTTTAGCACAAGTCCCTTTTTCGTGTGGTAACCTTAAGGGAAAGGGCTCATGTCTAAATGGTAATCAAGTACGTTAACACATTGCAAGGATCATGTCTAAATGGTAATCAAATAGGGTAACACATTGCAAGGATCATGTCTAAATGGTAATCAAGTGGGTTAACACATTGCAAGGATCATGTCTAAATAGTAGTCAAGTAGTTTAACACATTTAAGTATCATATATAAATGGTACTCAAGTGGGTTACCAGATTGCAAGGATCATGTCTAAATGGTAATCAAGTAGGTTAAATTCGAACTAGGTCGGCCTTAGCATGGATAAATATTCCTTTCAAATTGATTGAAATATTATTGAAATTGAATGATTTGTTGAAACGTTCATCGCAGTTGGTAGTAAAGTTCCCAATAACTCACTCATTATTGATATTATATTACATACTCACTGGAGAGTATTTGTGATGTCTTTGGGAATACCAAAGGCTATTCCTACCTTGTCTGCTACACTGACGGCTCTCAGAAACTCTCTGTGTTTACAAGGTCGGCAGCACGAATTTGACTTCCCTGGTGTTGCACACGACCACAGGCCACGGTAACCACTTTCCATCAAGTCGACCGAAAAAAAAACACACTTTGACGAAAATACTTAGATTTTCTCTTTTCAAAACTTTAGTACCGTTTACCTGTCAAGGCCACCATGATCCAAATTTCATAATGGGCCATCGTTCTTGCCTGTGTTTGGAGCATGTGTTTTTTTTTTCGTGTGGAAACACCCACTGTCTTCACCCCATCGGTACCCACGATGGGGTGGGCGTGTCGGAATCGAACCGACTAAGCCACACGGTGTCCTTCGCAAGTGTCCATTGCTGGGCACCCCGTGTAAGCCCTCGAAAGGATTACCCCAGGGTTACCGGCGGACTTTGGCCGCCACCGCGGCCTCGCCTGGTGGTGTTTTATCGCGCGTCGGTGAGTTGACAGGCGTGAGGAAACACACGACACGCCCCCGCCACGGCTGTTTCTGTAAGGACGGCGAGTTAGCCAACTGCCATCCTCTGGCCTGAAGTTCACGAGCTCTCAACCTCATTAAAAAAAAACATACGTCTATTTCCCCCTGGGATAGGCATTTATTTTTATTAGCCGTGTCTCCTGTCATTAAAACTTTCATGCAAGCCCGCCGGTTTCGATTTCTACTGACCTGCCCTTTTTATATTATATATACACTACATATTTATACTACAATACTCAATACTTGCTAAAAGCAAAAGAATACACATTTTAGGGAAATCACATATAAATAAATAAAAAGAATGTGGCGTTCACATTACTAGAGTAAATACAAAGAACACACATTGTGAACACGATCGCACACCAAAAGTGTGTCCATATTTAACATTCTGTAGGGTTTTCAATCACTATACCCATTATTTTTCAAGACTCTTGCTCATAAAGTGGCTCTTATTTCACCGCAATTAGGCACACAGTGACATCTGTTAAGAATCGGATCAGATGTGATCGGGGATTCATAGTATGAGATTGCTTAAGACATGTTCCTCGTATACTCGAGTAGGAGGTGGGACACGATGGTATTTCCGTCCAATTGAGCAGTCCGACTGGGACAGTACTTCCGCCATACAGAATAACCTCGTGTTGTGCTCCCGGCGGTGAGTAGGGTAGCCAGAGCTCACTACAGAGTTTCTGTGCTGTCAGTGAGAACGCCAAAGGCTATTCCTGCTTTGTCTTCTACACTGCCGGCATTGAAACTCTCTGTGTTTACAGAGTTGGCAGCAGGAGTATGACTCCCCTGGTGTTGCACACGTCCCTAGGCCACGGTAACCACTTTCAATTAGGTGAACCGTGTGCTTATCTGCCACCTCAGCAGTATAAAAAAACACTAGTAGACACTGGGCCTTCCCAGGTTACGAGATCGCCCCCTCGAGTGTGGAAATGACGATGTCTCCGTCTTGTCCCCGGAAATACAAAAGCGTTGTAATTTCGTGTACTTCTTTGCTATCTTCTTTAATTTACCTTTTTTTTTATAAATAGTACACGTCAATTTGAATTTACATCGCCTGATGGTAAGCTGAAGGCAAAGTCTCAAGAAAGAGGGCCACCATTATATACACGTGCCATGTTAACAATACTGGCACTCAACTTGACCGCCTCATCAGATGCTTTTTCACGCCCCGCTTAAAGGACCCGGGACTATAGGAAGAAGGAAACACGTGAGCTGGCAAGGAATTCCAGGTCTTAATGGTGCGACAAAGGAAAGAGTCACCGAACCACTTGGTTCTTGAAGGAATGTTCTGCATCGTATAGGGGTTCCTGCACGTGTCGTCCTGTATAGGAAGGGAGAGGGTGGGTCTAATTGGAATAGCTCTTCAGAACATTCACCAAGGTAGAGACGGTAAAATACTGCGAAGGAAGCAACATCTCTACGCATCTGCAGAGACTCGAGGGTACTTGTGACCTCAGGATTTCCGATAATGCGGACCGCACGTCGCTGCAACCTGTCGAGAGCATCTAATAAGTACTTTGCGGATCCATCCCAGAGATACGAGCAGTTCTCCACGCAGGAACGAATTTGTGTCTTGTAAAGAAGACACCGTTGCTCCGGCGTGAAAAATCGTCTCACTCTGTTCAGGACTCCGAGTTTACGCGAGGCTGCTTCGATGATACTCTCGATGTAGTTTTTGTTGTTTTTGAGGTTGTCCTGCAGTGGCAGTGGCGTGCTCTGAAGAGTGGGAAGGGAAAGGAAAGAAGATACCTTTGCTGTAAACGCACATGCCTGCGTCTTCTTGGCATTGAACTCGACCAAGTTCTACACGACACTAGTAGACACTGGGCCTTCCCAGGTTATCAGATCGCCCCCTCGAGTGTGGAAATGACGATGTCTCCGTCTTGTCCCCAGAAATACAAAAGCGTTGTAATTTCGTGTACTTCTTTGCTATCTTCTTTAATTTACCTAATAATGAGTACACACCCACCAAACGCAAGCGATTGGTAATCCATTGATTTCTCCTGCTAAATTCGCGTTCATTCGCTTCAATCTTACCAGGCATTGCATATGGCTGCGTATTATCATCCCACTCTCAGCCCCGTCACATTCAAAACTTGTACTGTCGAGCCCGAGGTTCGATCTAATTCTCTGGGACTCTCTCATCGTTGGGAGATCAGATGGCCGTGAATAATAAGCCTGCCCCAGAATATCGTTCGTTAGTCAACAGTATTTCCTAAAATATTCTAATACCATTTTAAAATCCATTAATTCTATTACGCGGAAACAAAAATTGACACTATCAGAAATCTTCCTTGCTGACAATATCATTGCTTCGAGTAAAGAATGGAACGGCTATGCCGCTTTTTTGTTCGACTTGGCGGTGGCACTGCCGTTCCTCCAGTCAAGACAGGTTCAAATCAGAACATGGGGAAGCCATCTTGACTACGTAATAAAGAAACAAAGATAGTCAAAATAAGAAGTACCTAGATGTTCTGGTCTATTTTTGTTTATAACACATTTTAAAATCAGAACATGTAGTCGTATAATGCCATCCTTGCTAAGCACGTTGCTTTCAAGGTTGCCAAAAAAACGTTCGGCATAGCAACTAGTACATTGTGTGTAGATGACGTAAGCGGCCGTTGACCCCATGTTTTTACCATCGGCGCCTTGTAGTAATGGTGTATAGTGTACATACTAAATATTGTTCTAATTAGTTAGACAACGATTTCCATAGAGATATACTTTATATTCCGTTAGCTCTTTAATATGTAAGAATTATTACTAGTTGTTGCTTAGGCTCCGCCCGCTTGGAATTGTGTTTCTAGGTATAGACGTACGACACATAGACTGATAGTCCCTTAAGATCGGTACGATGTGAGTGAAAGCCAATGTGATATCTATGTAGGCGAACAAGCGCACCCGTAATAATGCCACACAATCACATTTACCCTATAAATAGGAAAAAAATCGTGTCCACGTAGAATTTGAATTTAAATATTTATAATAATTTAATATTTTCGTGACCTTGAAGGCTTAGTTAAAAATGTCTAAGAAAAAAATAAAATTGAATTTCGAATTTGGAATGGGACGCAGAAACTACGTAATGAACTTTGGGCACCTATCTGTTAGAGAATTTGCGCGCCTTTTTGTAATGTCATCTGTATGACACCTATAAAAAGTTACACATTATTGCTGATCAAGTAATGATAATAGGTCGTTACTTATTATATGAAATTGCCGTTTTATTGAAGATATTGGAGGAAACCCAATTTGCAGTAAGTACTAACATTTTTGCATTTTTTTAGGAATGACAAATACCTACAAATTTTATGATTTTCTTTGTGTATAAATGAGACAACATTATGATAAGAGCAACTTTTATTACATTTTTGAAAAGTGACAGCTGTCAAAAAGTGATACGAAATTTATCATCAAAATGGATAGCTTTTAGGAAGTAATGTTTTTTAAAGATAGAATTTATCAAGCGGCCAATAAAAACAAAATTTAATACAGAGTTGTAAAATCTTGAAATCAACTTTCAAACAAAGTACCTATAAATAATGGAAATAGCTATTAAATTACAGGAATAACGAACTCATGAATCTGTAAGGAAATTTCGGCAATTTCAAATGTAAGGATCTAATATCAAATGTTTATGCCACTCAACCAGTCTAATATAAACTAACTAAGCAAAGTGAAACTGGGCATTCTAACATAAAGAATTACATCAACCGCCATTCTCGTTGCCTATTTCGGACCATTGTTACATTGTTGATCTGTTCGTTGCACCTGTACTAAACAATAAACATACGCCCTCGTAACGCTAGAGAAACGTTAATATCGCCACAGAGCTGTTTATTGCCATATCAATATATGAACAGTTTGCTAATGATGATACCTATAAATTTTCAATCTATGGAAAATGTGAAACTTTTGTTGTTACGACATTGCTTTGAAGGTGTGGCTGTGAAACGAGCGTTTTTCTAGTGACTAGCTGAGCGATTCTGTTATCCATATTAGTCTATATTAGTCTGAGAAAAGTATAAAGGTATTGCATTCTCTGACATTATAATGATCGTGTGCTTGTTGTGACGTTAGAGTTTGTTTAAGGTTCCCTACTGAAAACCTTTAGCAGCAACAGCAGCAAGAAACTTAATTATTTACCTACTTATTGTTTTATGTTCTTAATATCCTGTAAAAAGGAAACAAAAACAAAAATACATTAGTCTAGGAACCCGGTTCATTATTGCTAGGTTTTCAAAACGCGTGATTTTAATTCGATTCAAAGAGTAAAGGTAAAAAATATGATAATGAACTGAATAGATAGTATGATAATCTGGAAGACAAAACCTATGTCTATGTTTTTGTGACCTTAAGAAGCGGCGTTATTCAGTAATATTGGGAAATTTAATTTGTAAAAATGTCACTCATTTTAAAACCAGAATTTGACTGAATCAGGTCCCTCATGAGATGGGTTCTTTTAATTTCTATGGTGGCAACAATCACCCACTGAAATTACAACAATGTCAATCAATACTCGCTTTTTTACTGGCCTCACTAGCACAGGCATAATAAATTGAAATGGCCATGCATTATAGTACTGACGTTTATTGGTTTTAAAAACGTCTGACACATATTTATGGCAACACTATATAGCACCGTATTGGTACTTTATCTGAAACTTGATAACTTTACACATTTAGAACAATAGTTAAGTAAGCATTTGGTGAACAGTTATTCTTAATGGTAATCAATTTGGATAAAAAAAAGCTTGTTTAAAATACTTATTAATTAGAGATTTTTAATCTAGACTTTTAAACTATTGAGTTCCATGATATACCTACAATAATATTAACAGGAATTATTATTATATTATATTAGCTGGACTGGATATTCCATAGAAAATGACAGGTTACTGTTTGTGTCTATTTGAAGCGCCACCGTGGGTGTACTGGGAACTAAATAGTTTGCAAATGGACCTTATTCGCTGTTTTTATTTATGCGTTTTACCATAAAAAAATGTCTAAAATGTCCATATTATTAATTTGGTACATAAAACCCATCGTTTATATTAAATTACCGATACCAAGATAATTGTTGTCCATCATTAGTATTAGTTCCAAGTACACTCACTACTGCGTGCCGCAACTATCAGCGCCAATATGACGATTTTCAATTGGACACATATATGGGTACCAATCATCAGTCCGGCGAATTCTATTACAGGTCAGCGTATTATAGGTACCTTTGATTTGCCTGACGTGACTTAGAGATCTTTGAAAACTAAATTAATAAATATTCTACGACATAATACATAGCGCTTTCTAGACCCAAAATAAGTGAAACTTCACTGGTTTCTATTATGAGTCCTCGATTGTGAATAGGCATTGATAGGTATATAGGATTACTTTTTTTTCTATATTACAACAAGTTTTTACCGAAGACCTTCTAGGTAAAGTCAACATCACACTCAAGCCTTTACAAAAAAATATTGATTAACAGACGTGACTCTTGGAGTTGGGGGTTCAGATGGTAGTCGCTACTATAACGCCGTATGAACCAAACCAAAAAAAGAAGAAGAAATGAATGAGCATACCCTGAGCTCAGAGGTCCTTAGATGCACTCAGGAATAAAATTTGCAAATGATGATGATGACTGTAAATATAGCTTTATTTAGTTACAAGCTGTTGCCCGCGACTACGCCCGTATGGATGTCGCTTATCGCGTAGTGTTCCCAAACTACAATTCACCTCTGTACTAAATTTCATCTGAATATCTTCAAAAATTACAAATATTCATCCCTTATTTTCCCCTCCCCCCTTTTAACCCCTTCTATTGCGATAAAAGGGAGCCTATGTCCGTTCCTAAGCTTTATCCATCCCTGTACCAAGTATCAACCCTTTGAAAGAGTTTTTTTTTTGTATTCAAATCATTTGTGGCGGCCTGCATGACCGCCAACTGCCATGTCCGCGCGCTTGCGCGATGCAACAAAGGCTTAACAACAGAAATAACTACACAGTCACTTCTCTGTATATGCCGGCCGAATTTGTTAACATTAATGATCACTGCTCTGCTCCCTTGAGTAGCAGCGTGATGATATACAGACTATATCTGATGTATAATTAAGTTATGTAGCTTAAACAACAGAATAACACAATATCTTTACAATAATATTATTGTAAAGTTTCATTAAAATGCATTCAGTAGTTTTTACGTGAAAGAGTTTTTTTTTATATGGGACACGTCAATTTGACTTTACCTCGCCTGATGGTGAACTGAAGGCAAAATCTCAGGAAAGAGATCTATGTATGGATGTATGGATGGATCCATACATCCATCCATCCATCTATCCATACTCACAAACTCCCGTATTTATAATAATTAGGATAGTTTCACTCAAAGGAGGTAAATCCTTTTTTTAATTGCGGAATTCCTTTCGAATAACGCCCCCCACCTCCATCCGGCACGGACTCGAAGGGACTAAAACCGTACGTTGTATTAGGGCTTCTGATGCTGGGGTGTAGGTATGTGAGATTGCCTAGGGGCTAGGACATATTCCTCGCATCCCGGCTGTTTCAGGGCCATCCCTGTTTCATAGGGTTAATAATAGGCCCTAGAGGGACAGTTGTCTTTTATTTTTAAGAACTTAGAAAGTACGTTACGATGACTTCGTTTTCTACTAGTTTTTGTGCTGTTCATCATAAATATAGGCGTTTCTAAACAGGGGTTGTAAACATTTGGTTCAATACCTATCAGTAATACATCAATTGTCATCTTTGCCTTTTTTCACGCAACTGATCTATATCTGTATAAACTATACTAATAAAGTATTTTTGCCGTAGCTTAAAAGCACCGAGTCGATATCTCTAATAGCTTTGACTAGGTGGTTATGTCGGTTTCCAGCTGACTTTTAAACCGCACGCCCAGAGCCAAGGTCTTCAGTTGCTGGGGGTAATATAGCTAATAGCATCTGCATGCGACTAGCGTAGGAACCACTGTGTTCCTATCATGTCTGTTGATCTGTTGTCTTGGTCTGCTTCTGCTTAAGTAACAGGCGGCTCCATGTATCAGCCCCAGGCATCAGAGACTGCATGAGAGTAGGCACCCTAGAGGAAAAAAGATGTGAGTAGATTTATACATATAAAATTATTTTTATAATGTTTAAATTGGGATAAAATTTACTGAGAAGTCGAATTAATGTATTTTTAAATTGTATAAAAGACAAAATAAGAAAGTATGCGGTTACACTTTTTTATCGAACGTAAATTAATTTACTAGTTATACGTGGTTCAGTCAATATCTAAAAATAAATAATAAGTTTACAATTAGTCTTAGATACCTAATTTATTTTTCTCAAATATGCAATGAAATATTGACATTACGTTCCTCTTAATAGGCTGCGAAGTATGACGTTTCAGGCGCGGCTAGGACCAGAGGCCTGTAATGGAATTTCATACAAACCTTGCAGGCCTAGGCCGGAGAACCCAAGTCCTCTTTTTTAATTTCAATTCCACATAAATTTGTGGCAAAGGCATCGACACTCTGCCACTATGCGTATTAAAAAAAAACAATAAACGACTTGGTATGTACTTAGAGCAGTTTTATTTACATAAAAAATCCATATTAACATAACTAATAACACATTATTATCAATTATCAAAAAAAAAACTATACATTTAAACATTGAAATATTAATATTTAATTTAGTTGCAACAAATTGACATTTATAACAATGACAAGTGTCACTGTTCGTTCAGAAACGTACCTTTATACTAGTTTGAAGTAACATGATAATGAACATAAATGTAAATGTTTTCTGTTAAAATCAAGCTAAAATAGAAGAAATAGTAATATACCCGTGAGTTTTAGATTTTACCTTGTTTACTTTTAATTTCTTTAAAAATAAATCTTTAATTTTTTTGTTGTTTATTTCATTGCCTGTTTGAGAAAATCATTATACATACCTCGGCGGGAAATATGGGGTTGCCTGCCTCTGTAGTAATATACTATTAATCAAATATAAGAAAGATGAAGCATCTGTAGCTTCCTGGTTAAGGAGTTGGTCTCACAATCGAGAGTTCCAAGCTTCAAATCCTGGTGTATACACTACCAACGTGAACCCACTCCTGACACAAGTCATTTAGCTAAGCTGGAGTAGACAACGTATTCTATATTCTTAGGTAACAAAAAAAATTGGCGTATTCTCATGAATAAATTAATAAATGACCTTTACAAAAATGTTGAGCACCCCTGCCGACTATTTCTTTCGCTGGAAGGGGTTGGTATTTCTACCTGCGCGATTTATGTGACCCCTGCACCTGTGCTTCGAACCCGAACTCATTTTCTGTACACATAACATGTGATATTTCGGAATTTGAATCTTAGATGGGAGCTACAGAGACGGTATGGGAAAAAATAACATTAAGGTTGCCAGTACTGACAGCTTTATGTGTCAGTATTTATTAATAACTAGTTGCTGCCTGCAGCTCCGCCTGCGTGGAATACGTGGAGTTATTCTTTCGTTGTTGTGCAACTGTTTTTTTTCAACAAACACCATCTTTTTTTTTGGTAGGTATTAACCTTTTTAAGTTTTATGTCATGTGCTTTGACAAATCAACATGACGGGACAATCTTGTTCATAGGGCCTATGACCGCTTCTGGTGACCATCTTAAGATCCTGGATATATAATGTTGCATCATAATGCCCCAAATTCCTGAGAACTCCTTTGTAATATGTCCACCTTCCAATTGTATCAGATCAGCTCCAACACAATTTTAACACAATTTTAAACGTACGTCAGGAAGTGGTGATTATTTACAAATATACATTATTCACGCCTGTAGCTCCCCGTAAGGGTAAGCAGACGTGCTAATTAAGCTATCTAGATTGAACCAAACCAAACGTTTAAACAAACACTGCAAGCACAGGCTACCTAAAGCAAGAGGACATAATATATCGCAATGTAATATCATGATATAGGTGTCAATATAGATACGAATCGCATTTATACATCAATTATATCCACATAATACATTGACGGGGTCGTGAAGATCGCAGTTTGTGATAGTCTTTAAAAGTTAGTGTAATACGTTTTTTATACAACTGAGGTGGCAGACATGCACACGGCCCACCTGATGGAAAGTAGTTACTGTGACCTATGGACGTGTGCAACACCAGGGGAGTCACACTAGTGCTGCCGACCCTGTAAACACAGAAAAGTTCTGTACCGTCAGTGTAGAAGACAAAACAGAAATAAATTCCCCAGTTGGACTGCACAATTGGGTACTTTCCTGTAGTTAAAATAAATTATTTAGCTGGACTTATTAAATTAATAATGGTAAAAGAGTGAAAACAGTTGCGTCGGTTCTTATTTTTTCGTTCTTATTTATTTTTAATCATCCATCCAACGTTTAATAGTATATGATTTGACTATTAAATATTATGACGTCACAAATATAGTTTTCATACAATTTTCATTATAAATTACCGTTTTGACGTTTAGAAAAAAGTAACTAATTTGACTGGTCAGTCAAATACCCAATTGGACGGAAATATCGTCGTGTCCTACCTCCGGTACACCGGAACAGGTAGGTACCTATAAATTATCTTTACCATTAATTGAGATACATTTAATCCATCTGTCGAAGGTCTGTTGGAGTAGAGACTAGAGTTGACACGGCGAGAAGGCAAACGAAGGGTAGGACACTCCCTAGCCAGATGGATTGACGACGTGAAAAAGGTGGCTGGGACAGACTGGATGGGGAAGGCGGAGGATCGGACGAAATAACGCACATTGAAGAGGGCTATGTCCAGTAGTGGACTGCAGTGGGTTATTTGATTGATTAATTGATAATGAATTTACAATAAATTCGATTCATTAATGATCAATAAATATTACATATAATTATTGAAAAGGCTGTTAGCGACCTTTTGTAGATAGTCTTAGTAGACAAGAAAGTTTAGAAACTGCACTAGCATTTTGCATGTTGGCTACATTTTTAAAATGCTGTCAGAACGTCACTTATGTCATTTGATAAATGAAGTACTGCGTTAATTCGACACATTGCTCCTTAAAATCCAACCACACGTCCTGATCTTCCACCTGAATCTCGTGGGGGGCGGACACACGAAAATAAATTTCCTGGCGTGGCTAACGTGGCTCTGGTACACTTGACATTGGCGTTTCGCCATTAATAATTTTATAATACATTTTACTTGACATTAGCAAATTGTGGCGATTTGCTGCAAAGGCCATTTTGAAGAAGTTAGTTTAATTGAACACATTGGCCCTCTTCTCCATCCTAACATTAATCCCAGTCGCATCCAAAGTTTATCAACTTGAGAGTCTGTGGTCCGCTTTTACCAGTCTAACTCCGGATTTGGCTGAACTTTCTGTGCAACGACTGCTATCTAACCTCCACAATCCGAAGGCAATGTCGAAGCATTTCAGTAAGACCAGTTGTTGGACTTTTTAGGGCTCCAACTACCCGTAACGACTGCCATAGATGTTTGTATGGCAACCGGCACCGACGGCTTAACGTGTCCTTCGAGGCACGACCAAACCAATGCAAATACCCATATTCATGCATACAAATATTTTTATTTGAGCGCGGATCGAACCCGCGCCTCCTGCGTAGCGGCCGTGTTCACTACCGCTACGCCACAGAGGCAGTCCATGGTTTAACACATTATACAGAAAAATAAATTATGGTTCTATCTAATGGGTTGCCATATACTTAAACAGCACAGTGGTGACTCGATTATTTTTCTACTGTTTTTTGGCGAAGCTGTATGCGCGAGCTCGAAGCACAGAACAAAAACTTACCTCTCCTAACATTACAGTTTCTTTCTAAGCAGGGCTCAGGCTTCTAAGAGCCGTTTATCAAATGTCACAAACCTTGTATTACAAGTGTCTTTTCTTGTAAAATCGGTGCATTTTTTACAGGAATGCGTTGAACCATAGGTATGTGTAAATGAGAAGCCACAAGTGATGTTATAAAGATGAAAAGTGATGTTTTTTTTGCACTTGTTTGTATCACGGATCTGTTAACCATAAAAAAAATTACCTCTGTAGCGTGAAAAAGTTACGGACTTTTAATATTTTTTTTTAGTAATTAGTATGGTATGGATAAAGATCGGAAAAATGCCTTATGAAGCAAATACTCTAACTAACTGAGCTGCATGGATACGTCTTGAATGCTTAAAATTGTCTTAACATTCGCCTTAGTCCCTAAAGATTTTGCGATTACTAAAGGCTTCGTTAAGCTCTCTACAAAATATGTGACACTTCAAGGATGGTAGTTGTCAAATAATGTGAAGAGACACTTCAAACTACATATTATATGACAACTACCATCCTTAGTCAAACCGCGAACATGGCGGCTGCAAAGTAGCCGAAACGTCGGTCTAAAAGTAAATAATAAAAAATAAATCGCGATAGCATACGTTTAAAAGCTGTTTTGGTTTCAATGAGTAATAAGTCGCGTAAACTACAAAAAATTGACAGCCTCCGTTGTATAGCGGTAGAGAATGCGGCCGCTGTGCAGGAGGCGCGGATTGGATTCCCGCTCAGTGCAAATATTTGTATGCATGAATATGGGTATTTGCATTGGTCTGGTTGTGCCTAGGAGAGCACGTTAAGCCGTCGGTCCTGGTTGCCATACAAACATCTACGGCAGTCGTTACGGGTAGTTGGAGCCCTCAAAAGTCAAACAACTGGTCTAACTGCTATGCTTCGATATCGCCTTTGGGTTGTGGAGGTCATATGGCGGCCTTCACGGAAAATGTCGAAGTTTAGCCAAATCCGCAGTTGGACTGGTAAAAGCGGACCCCAGACTCCAAGTTGATAGCTTCGGATGCGACTGGGATTAACGCTAGGATGACGAAGAAGAAGAAACTTTAGAAAATATCAGTCTAAAATTTGCTTTTTTCTCATTTTATACTATCCATACTATACCAGATTTATATAGATGAAGAAAGAGTGGAACAAGTGAATGAGTTCATATTTTTGGGAACATTGTTTACGAGTGATGGAAAGCATGAAGAAGAAGTTGAAAGGACAGTGACAGCTGGAAATAAAATGAATGGGGCACTAAACAACTTTATGAACGGCCGGAAAGTGTTTCCAAAAATGCACGACTGGCTGTACAGCCCTTCTAGACAAGTGGCAATTCGCTAGCCGACGTTTGGTGGATTAGAATGACGAATGTATGGGATTTGACGTGTGTGACAGTCGTTAACGCATGTCAAATACGTCAGATCCTATACATTCGTCATTGTATTCCATTAAACCCCGGCTAGCGAATTGCCACTTGTCTAGAGGGGCAGGGAGGAGTATTGGTGCCGACTCTTATGTATGGAAGTAAAAGTTAGGTGTGGCAGAAAAAGCATCGGAGTAGAGTGAACCAGTCACAGGCTAGAGCTAGTTTTTGTATAAAACTGCATGTCGTTATCTGAATAATGGTTTTTATTAACGATATATTTTGTAATGTAAATATATTCTACTTTTTATCTAGAAACATTATTTTAGCGTCTCTGCCATAGGCTTTCAATCCAAATAGATTTATGATTACAGGTTTTGTTAATGGAGATGAATTATTTATAGTTCTTAATGGTCTATTCTACCGCTAAAAATCAATTAATTCATTAATTATTTGCTATCTGCAAATAAAATTGAGTTTTCAAAGGTTTTTAAAAATTCGATCGCACTATTAAAGTTATTCATATAGAGCCATCTAGTAAAAATAGGCTGTACTAATTCGAACTATCCAACCCTGTGCCACGGGTGCCACCCCATCCTACTAAACTAGCTGATGCTAACGGCTCCGCCCGCGTGGTTTTCGGTTATTGTGACTTTTGTTCATCTGTTCTATTTAACCGATTGCGATCTAGCATACGTAAGATTTTAAGCCTGAAAAAGACTTTCCAACAAAATAACTGCATCAAGATCCGTTCTGTGTAAGTTAAGAATCGAACTTGTTAAACGTTAACTAACGTCAGTCAACCGACTAAATGTTTTCAACCAACTTGTTTAACGTATTTCAGTCATATGGCTATATCTTTTGCAGCCAACTGACTAAACATTTTTCAGCCACCTGGCTAAACATTTTTGCATCCAACAGGTTAAACATTTTTCGCCATTTGATCGAATTTTAATAAGTACTTACCTAAGTATAGAGTAAAGAAATATAATTTGTATTAGTAATAAAATAAATGTATTTTGTATTTGTATTCTCATTCTGATTGGTTCAAATTATTTTCATTCTCAAATAGTAGGTAGGTACCTACTTTCAACGAGCACAAAAAGATTGTCTTCGAGATAATTCGCTCGTACAAATCTTGAGCTATTATCTTAGAAGAAAAATATGTTGAAAGATGGCACTTATAATAAACTCCAAGACTAGCGCGCGGAGACATCTGATAAACGCTTAACACGAAGAAATATTATATAATTTACTGAGAGATTGTTGAATACTGCCATATAACTTAATGATCTAAGTGGCTAGATAGAATAGTAGAAATAAACTGTGAAATATATTTACGGATATTTTTATGTGATGGTTGTTATCGAAGTTAAATATAAGGGCTACCTTTTCTGTTCCCACGAGTGTTGTACGTACAGAGTAAGTACTCAAAATGATCTAAATGCCTTGGTTCTCCCCCCTTCTTGATGACTGCTTGTTCTGAAATTTGGTACACACCGTTATTTCGGTCAATAATACAATTTAAATCAATAAAACTGTTTGATTTGCCTCAATATCTTGAGACACTCATTTTGAGACTTTGTAATGAAGATCGTTCTGACCCACACAGTGCGAAAAGAAAGGAATAGGACTATTTTTAACTGGATTCATCATCAGTAAACCTATCGACGCCAACAGGCTGCCACTGTTATGCCAAAATTAAGGCACTATAATAACGCTAAATTGCTAAATTAGACTTGTTCTTTTTCACTTCTCATGCTCTTAAATTTTTTTTTAATTTTTTTTTATGCCACTTAGGTGGTAGACAAGCACACGGCCCACCTGATGGTTTTGTTTGTTTTTAGTTTCTAGTTTAGTCTCTGCATATCGGGACTAAAGTCCCTTATTAATCTCTAGGGACTAAAGTTTCTTTTTTTAATTTATTTAGAAAACTCCTAAATAGCCAATCACGGTGTTTATGAATGGGAGGATTATCTTATCACCTTTTTAGTGATTGTGTATAGAAATAACCTCAAAATGAAATTTGAAAAAATCTAAAAAACCCATTTAATTTCGTGAAACACGATTAATGATATTAATTTAATTAATTATTATGTAAGTTTTAAGGATTAATTCATTTTATTATGCATTTCCAATTAGTTTTAAATTATTTTTAAGTTTGAATCTGTTGGCTTAATATGCAAGCATTTAAAGCATAGTGTAAAAAAAAACCGCTGGACAAATTTCCTTACGATTTGAATTTTGAATAGATTATTCATATTAAGCTTGCGTTGTAATCACCAATTACCTATACCAATTAATTGTGCAACTTAGAAACTTTGTTATTATAAATATTATAATTTTGTATAGAACGTCGTTTTTTTCTTCGCATTCAAAGTGGGACTAAAACAACCATAATGACACTCGAACTATTAGCCAACCTCGCTTCGCTCGGGTGGCTAAAACATCTCGTGTCATTATGGCTTGTTTTAGTCCCTTGTTGAACAACCTACTATACTTATTTTTCATGATCGAAGTACATTTTTGATAGCTAAATAAGTATGCCTAGAGCTTTTCTCATCCGATAGCATCCGATAGCAAACTTACAGCCTAAGCACCCGCTGACGGCAATTAGCTTGCCTTATTATACGTGGGAACGAAAAACATACCTAGTTACCGAAATGTAGGTGTTACTGTTAATACACCTCTGTCTACCCTTTCCGGGATTTATAAGCGTGAATATATTCGTATATGGTACGTGAAATTTCACGTCATGTGATGGAAACCCTTGAGCAGATAAACAGACGATCAGAAAACAACTTGAACCATCTACCGTTCGTTCTTATGGCTATCACTCCCCTGAAGTACGCACTTGAGTATCACTTCCGTGGGTGCTACGGATTTGATTCTCGTGTGATTCCAACGGAACTTTAGCCACTAGAGTTAAGACGCATTATTCCGCTTGACAATGAGTTTCAAAAGCAGTCGTATCGTGAATAAACGATGGACTTTAATTGTTTACATGGAATATAGTTAGGCTTTCGGTCCCGGTTGTCATGCGAGCATTTTTAGCAGTCTTTACTGATAGTTGGAGCCCTCAAAAGTCCGATAACTGCTCTAAGTGTGATACCTTGATATTAGCGAGAGGTTATGGAGATCATATGGCAGTTAGTACACGGAAAATATCGATCGATGAATGTCTTGAATGCGACCGGGATAATAATAATAAAACATAGAACTAACTTAAATATGTCGGCTAACACAAACGTGCGTAGTTACGTTACAGTTAGCCAAGCCAAATAGGTGTCCAGAACTCTCACATAAATGCTTATTCTAACATAAACATTGTATCTAGTAGGACCTGCGGTGACTGGGTAAGCAGTGGGCGTGGGTACTGCACACAATAAGACTATACACCGTTCTCAGCCATCGCTCGAATTTCATCAATAAAACGAAAGTCTTGTCTCGTCTGCGTAGGCACTTATTATTGCTACAATTAAAGCTACAGCCACACTGACTAAAAATTACATTTTTGTGTTTTTGTGCTTTACTGCAGCATAAGATCGCTCATGACGAACAAAGTATTCAAAATGATCTTAATGTCTTGGTTTTCTCTCCTTCCTGTTGACTCATGGTTTTGATATATGGAACACACCTTTAGTTATATAATAATAATAATAATAATATAATAATAATAATAATAAATCCATTTATTGCATGAAACATGGTAAAGTATAAAGATAATAAAATTACAATAGTGTACAGCATGTCTCACAGAATTTCTGCATGCAACATTATATTAGGTATTTGGACTGTTAAGTCCAAGATATTAATCACACAATTAAATAAATTAATAGATAAGTATTTAGGTTTAAACACTTATGAAGATTCTGAGTCAATACGCACCGAAACGACAAGAACTATTCACCCGGAAGTCTGAGGTGGAGTAAAAACTTTCTTTAATTAACCACTCCCGTAATGTGCGTAAAAATTTAGTATAGGGTAATTCCGCCATTCCCTTGGGTAAGGAGTTAAAAATAAGTGGCGCCATGTAAGCACAGTTGTTCCTAAATAGTTCCAACCTGGGTACTGGCATTTTTTTTGGGAGGTGTGTTATCTGTCGCTTTCCCATATTATCATTATTTTCGAAGAGATGGTCGTGACGTTTTACAAATTTAGCTACTTCGTAAATGTAAATGCTTGGCACTGTTAACAAATTTTCGGATTTAAATACTGGTTTACAAGAGTCAGACCACTTTAGATTGAACAGCGCGCGAATACATTTTTTCTGAGCTATAAAAACTCTGGTGAGTTCGGATGAGTTACCCCAGATAACTATCCCATAGCGTATTATGGAACAGACATAAGAGTGGTAGACCATTATGGCTGTTTGCCTGCTTGTTACGTCTTTTACCTTTCGTAAAGCAAATACAAATTTGTTAATTTTGGTTCACAGGTTGTCAATATGTTCCTTCCACGTAAAATGTGTGTCTAATGTTATGCCTAAGAATTTTGCGCTTGATACCTGTTTGACTATTGTATTGTTATGACTGATATTCAAGTTTATTTCTTTACTTTTATAAGTTTTAAATTGGATCAGTTTGGTTTTATCAAGATTTATTTGTAATTTATTCATATTCAGCCATTTCATAATATCATCTAAAGTTTTGTTTATTTCAATTTCATACGTATGTATATTAGCACAATCTAAGATAATTGTTGTGTCATCCGCAAATAGGACACACTTTTTGGAAATGGCACATGGAAGATCATTTATATATAATAGAAATAATAGAGGTCCTAAAATACTTCCTTGAGGAACACCAAAATTGTTGACTTTAGGCTCTGAATCGAAGACATCAACATTATTACTCTTATTGTTATATTTAGTAATTCTTGCAAATTGTTTTCTATTATCCAGATATGATTGAAACCATGATAATGCAGGACCCCTTATTCCATATTTATCTAATTTTGTAAGAAGTATTGGGTGACTAACAAAATCAAATGCCTTGCTTAGGTCCAATAATAAAGCAGATGTAGGAATTTTTGAGTTAATATTGGTAAGTAAAGATTTACATTGTCTAAATCCATATTGTTCGTGTGCCAAAATATCATTTTTATCTAGGAAGCTTAACAATCTTCTGTACATGGCTTTTTCAAAGATTTTTGACAGTACGGGTGTCAGAGAAATTGGTCTGTAGTTGTTTAGATCTGATTTAGATCCTCTTTTGTGTAAAGGCTTAACTATAGACAACTTTAGCCTATCAGGAAAACTACCCTGCTCAAAAGATAGATTTATGATAAACGCCAGGGGTTCTGCTATATACTGTGAGATTCCATTTAGGAGGCCCGTGTTAATGTTGTCATACCCTGAGGACTTGGAGTTCTTTAGAGATTTAATTATGTTAAAAACTTCATTGGGAGTTGTTGGTTCTAAAAAAATACTAGAATTATTACTTTTTACAAAACAATCTGTCCGATCTGATTCATTATCAAAGCTATCTCCCTTTACTATGTCTACAAAGAAATTATTGAAAGAACTGGCTATTTCAGACCCTGATGTTCGGACAGTGATACAATTTAATACAATAAAACGGTTTAATTCCATTTTGAGACTCTGTAGACAAGATCTGTTGCTGATTATACAATAATGTTTACGGCCTGGGACCGCAATATGGAACGTGATACTTTAATAGTAGTTTATGTAACTGTTACATAATAAGGGTTCTTAAAGTATTAGGTTGAGTCAAAAAAAATGAGCTAGGCGATTTTTTTTTACTGTATCACACGAGTGTTTTAAGAACAAGTTATGTACAGTTTCTTAAACCACTTTATCTAATCTCACGAAATAATTAATAATATTTGCTTATAATATCAAAAAAGCTAAACCAAAAGTCCACGGACTATGCAGAAAAAATGCATTGACACCTCCTAGTGTCCAGCTGAAGCTATATTTTAATGAATAAAATAGTTATACACAGTTACCCATTGCGATTAAAGTATTTTTTTTATGTGGACATTAAAGTTTGAAAGTAGATAAAAGATATTACTGATGCTGATTGTACCGTATTTTGTATAATTACAGCTTTCCACGGTGTGAGGTCTCATGGACCCGGATGCAGACAAGGACGCATTTACTATGAAAAACGTATCTGCAGTGTCATGAACGAGAGTCTTTCCTACCTACCTGTAATTGCTATCTTGAATTTCATCTTACTTTCTACTAATATTATAAATGTGATAGTTTCTGAAGATGTCTGTATGTTTGGATGTTTGTTACTCAATAACGCTCTAACAGCTGAACGGGTCTGGCTGGGTAGGTAAAATTCCAGGTATCCAAAATTCCGGGCGGGCGAATCCGCGGGCGATAGCTAGTTGTGTATAAGTGTTAATTTTGTTATGGTTCGTTATCATCGTCGTTTAAAATTAATATTGATTTTTAATTACAATAAATGAAGCTTCTAAAAACAATTATTGTTATGCACTGATTGACAATGAAACATACATTTATTCACCATAAATGTTTAAATTACTTTTTTCTAATAGAAAAGTCACTCTGTAAGTGGGTTATTATTTTTTATTAATGAAATTCTTAGTATTTAGGTACTAATTACTAAAATGCTTTGCTCTGTTGAATGCACCATGCTTCTATCACAGTTGAACGATCTCTTTTTACTCACTGTGCTCCTGATATAAATGATGTATGTATGTATAGGAAAAAAGAAAATTCTTTTTATGTTTGATAGGCTCGCGTTTGACCACTACCTCACTTTTTGGTAAGCGATGATGTGGTCGACGGTAGAGCACGCTTGCCTGTAAGTAAACACTCTTGATGATACCAAAGTTATAACTATCTGCAACTACAGATTCGGGTAAGGCATTCTACTTGTGACATTACTACGATAGTGTGGCCACACCTTTATGCAGTGTGTGGCCATTTACATACACTGAGAGAAAAAAAGGCCAACAAAGCGACAATAAAAACTTTGTTAAGATTTTATTGTGATAGCATTAAAGTACTTTGCTACTTCAACGAGCTGTGCATAGCGGAACCAACAATCTTTTTTTTGTTGATTTTTTATTGTGCGTCGAGCTATAGACACCTGAATGCTATGACAAAGTTCAAAATGCTTTGATAAGTTGGCAATGTCATTTTGTTAGCTCACTAACATATGAGTTGATATAATAGCAAAGTTAAAGGTTGTTGGAATGTAAAAATTTTACTTTGTTGAGAGATCCAAACAACATTGTCATGTTAACTACTTCATATTTTGCTAAAGTCATACATTGTATTCCCATCAAATTCAACATAAGCGTTCCAACAACTCTTATTTTGATAAATACAACTTTGTTGTAGAATCTCGGCATACTTAGTTGGGTCAAAAAAGTGCGGGAGAAGGGCGGGTAGCAGGGGACGGGGAACTATTGCGTGGTAACTGGTGTCCTCCACGTGGCTCGTTCATTTGTGTGTCGGCGACTGGACGACGCGCTAGTTCAAATAGGTATTATTTTGTTCGTCGTATTTTGTGTGCGTGACAGTATTTGTAATTTTAAACATACCAATATCGTGGATCGTTTTTGTTATGTAAGTGACGTCCAATTATTTATTAATCTCTGTGTGCAAAATAATTGTGCATGTTAACGGACAGTGCGTGTAAAGTTCAGCATGGAGGAAAATATTACCAGTTTAAAAGATTGTCATTCCTGTAAATAAGCCGTTGACATCATATATGTATAGATAGTGCTTAATTTGATATGAATGTAAAATAAAGTACTTATCAAAAATTGTTATACCTAATCATTGTTTTTGTTGTTGAAAATATAAACTCATTAAATTACATTGCATTTTATTCATTTCACCATAACAGGTAAGAACGTCACCTGCAGGTATTTTACGTTTACTTAATTAAAGTGTTTGTCTCATTTCATATATAGGTATTTTGTTCAACATAAGCTGTAGAAGAGTTGATATTTACTCGCAAGGTTTAAATATCAACTCTTCTACAGCTTATGTTGAACAAAATATATATGAAATGAGACAAACACTATATATAGAACAACAAAGAAACTTTGTTAGAGTAGCAAAGGCTACTTTGTTGTAGGATCAAAGTGAAGTTATAGGCCCTAAGCAACGTTGCTAGCGTAGCTAAACGAGAGTAAGTACAGAGACAATGTGCATTGATTTTATAGCAAAGGACTTTGTCACGCTAACAAAGGTACTTTGTTATAGAAACAAAATGAGCATTGTAGATGCATCAATTTGTACATTGTTAGACCTACAGATATTGTTCAGTCAACAAAGTTTGCAGTTTTGAAACACTTTGTTGACTTAACTATGTATTATTTAACAATAAAAACTTTGTTAATCCAACTATTTACTATGAACGGCTCCCCAGCGTTAAAGTTTTTTTGTTGGCGCAACAATATTTTTTTCTCAGTGTAGAGAATGTATAGTACCGTGTTCAATGTCCAAGATTTGAGACAAGCCTGACGGTAATGTGAGTGGACTTTAAGATAAGGAAGGCTTATTTGTGGAAACGCAACCAAGATGGCTGATTACAGAGCTTTCGTACTGAGGGCAGCGCGTGCGCAGACGACCGCGACTACGATTTAAGGTTCAATACCCACTGAAAGAGCAACTGCTGGCAGCGGTCAAATTTTTGTAGTAGAAATGACTGTATGAAGGCTCGCACTGTCGAGCGACGTCTCGTGGCCCTTCCTTTGCCTTTAAATGACCATGATCTTGCATTACAACAAGAAGATTCAAAATGGTTTGTAATATTTTGCTTCAAAAATCCGCTCCCAGCAGCTGCTCTTTCAGTGGAAATTGACCCTAATAGTCGTAGACGCGGCTATAGTTAATCAAGTGTGATAAGAATGACATGTTGCTGTTCTGTGTCTATCTGTCAACATTGGTTGACGTTATACTTGAATTTCGAACGTTAGTTTAAATTTAAGCAGAGATACAGTGTGATTTAAAATTTCACTGTAAATAAAACAAAATGTGCAACTAAACTTACTAAAAAATAGCGGTAAGAATTACCCAAATTCAAGCGAAGTTTAACTGCATTTACTGGTATATCAAAAACTACTCAGAGAGTTGTGTACAACATAGAATTAAGGGATGAACTTATGCTACATAAAACACAATATATTATTTTGAATGCGTTAACTTGGAAGTTTGTTTTTTTACAGTTTCAAGAGGTTAAAAACTTGACATTTGATTTTAGTGTCAATTTGATACTTTTACGCGTTGTAGAGAAAAAAGTCTTAACAGACAGACCGACAGACAGACAGGCGGACAACAAAGTACTCCTAAACGATTTTTTTAAACAGAAATCGTATTTAAACGACTGTCTTTAAATATACGAAAAACACACTTTACAAGTTCCATACAATTATATTTAGTTTTATCACTGTTTAATACTTTTGTATATATATATATATATATATATATGTGTATAATAATTGTGTGGAACTTGTAAAGTGTATTTTTCATATATATAAATATAGTAAAATGAAGTTCCATCAAGAAGTTTCAACAAATTCAATCAACTACGTATTTAAACGACTTTATTAAAAACTCTATGTATAGAAAATCACTCTGTATACCGTCTTTTCATATATTTATATATGTGTGTATGTGTGGATTTACATTAACATACACATACACAACACAAATCGTATACGAAAACAGTACTTTCCACAAAATGTTACACGCAGTAATGGACTATCAAAGCTATTCAATACGTCAATCGCGAGTAATTTATATTCTAACAAAAGTAGAGAATTACCATAAACGATACAGACGGACAGACAATTCGGTCTGTGTTCCGACAATCTTTTAAGTGGTTTGAGATTGTACAGCAAGAGACAGCGGCTACATTGAGTTGTCTATCACAAGGATCAAGATTTCATTGTAATGATCCGAACCTACATAGTACAGGAGCTAGGATTTGCTAAATGTCACCGGTTTTGTTGACAGTAGATTCTTATCTCTCATCATGAATATGATGTAGGGGTTTATTGTTTACATGACCCGAGAACCTAACCCGGTGTCAGGTAGGGTTAAGAAAATGAATAAATTATTAGAATTGATACTTTACCTGACCCTTTTCAAGTTTTATACGTTTGTACCTAATTCTACCATGGTGAATGTCCTGATGAGCTCTTTCAATTAGTACCACCCTCTCCTTTCCTGTACAGGACAACACGTGCAGGTCTTAGGGTAAGCAGGACTTCGGTACATTATATTCCATCAAGAACCAAGCGGTTCCGTGACTCTTTTCATTGCAGCACCATTAAGACCTGGAATTCTCGGCCAGGTCATGTGTTTCTTTCTTCTTACAATCCCGGGTCCTTTAAGAGGGGTGTGAAAAAGCATCTGATGAGGCCGTCAAGCTGAGTACCACCATTGTTAAAAAGGTGCATGTTTGTAATGGTGACCCTCTTTCCTGAGACTTTGTCTTCAGCTTGTCATCAGGCGAGGTAAAGTCAAATTGCCGTGACCTATATAAAATAAAACTGGCTCCAAATTTGTGTACATAATAATATAACCTTAGCACAAGTGTCTCTCTGTAAGTATACCCATGAGGCCCCACCAATATCTTCGGGGATAGAAACAACCTGGCCTGCAAACTGGTGGTGCATCACAGGTATTGACTTTTTTTTAACTGAGGTGGCAAACAACCACACGGATCACCTGATGGAAACTGGCTACCGTGGCCTATTGACGTGTGCAACACCAGGGGAGTCACACTCGTCCTGCCGACCCTGTAAACACAGAGAGTTTCTGTGTCGTCAGCGTAGAAGACAAAGCAGGGATAGCCTTTGGTCTTCCCACTAACAGCACAAACACTCTCCAGTGAAGTCTTGCTACCCTACTCACCGCCAAGAACACAACACGAGGTCGTAAATGGCCGCGGTATTCTGTAGGGTGGAGGTACTTCCCTAGTCGGACGCTCAATTGGATGGGAATACCGTACTACCTCCTTGACTTGACTCCCGGAATTCATTATTAAACTTTTACTTCTCCATTTCTGTGATTCAGCTCGCCTATATAGATTCCGTTCTGGCCTAACGAACAGCCGGAACTGACGTTTAACGTACCAAAAATTACAGACTAATACTAAGCGGTCACCCATCCAAATGGCCACCGCAACTGGGTAGCTTCACACAGTGATCGTTTACCGAACAGAAAGTTCAGTTTTAAGGTCAAACAGGGGTTTATCTATGACTAATCGATCTGTGAAATTTATGCACCTTTTCATAATTGTAAACATACCTTGGGTGGCAACAGCTTTTGAAACTGCAAGCTATCGGTCAATAAATCCAGTTAATGCTTCAACTGTATAGCCTATGTTTATGCTTTGTTTTATACTGTTAATTTGCAAGTTTGAACGTTTACGGGTATTAGCTTATTAACCTCTTGACTTGTTTGACGCAAGAAATTATGGCTTGACGTCGTAAAAGATTATAGGCGTGCCAATTATGTTCATACCAGAGATGTCGGAAATTATGGGAAATTCAGGAGAAAGAGCAGAGTAGTCCTCGTGTTAGTCCCAGTTGCATTCGAGACATTCACCTCCGTTTTCAGTCCAACTGCGGTGTAGCTGAACTTGAAGTGACTGCCATCTGATCTCCATGACACATTGGTGTTGGACACTAAAATGCAGACTTCAAATATAACCGGGATTACCGCTCGAAAGATTTTGTTTCACCATCTGAACTTGATAATTGACTTAAATAGATTCAGGATGGGACATGAACTCACAGCCAGTTCTTTACAGGAGGAGTTCTGCTGCTTGGTCAACCTACTTTGAATTGGGATACCTGGACTCGTCCTGGGTACTCAAAATTATTGTATAATGCGCCTTGGGGCGACCTTGTTCCATCCTTGATGTTTACTTTTCCAATTGAATCTATAAGAAAAAGTTAGCATACTAATTGCTCCCCCAGGAGGGCCAGACCCGAGGAGGGCCAGACCGAGAGAGATGGCCCTGGATCAGCCGGGGTGCGAGGGATATGTCGCACGACAACCTCACCTTCGACCTAGCACTACGACCTACAGACGGCGTGCGGTTTAGTCGGTTCGAGTACGACATAACCTCCTTCTCCGGCTCCGGAGGGGGGGAATTCAAATAATCCATCAATTGGCCTGGCCATAGCTGTCCACTGCTGGACAGGTTTTGGCCTACTATTTCCTATTGATTCTAGGTTTCCACGCTGGCCAAAAGGATTAGTATAGAGTTTTATTTCGAGTGTTCCTTCATTTGCAGTTATATCGTCTGCCTGTTTTTCTGGTAGCTGCCTCTTTCAACATCCTACGGATGAGATAGGGTGGTGATACTTGTGTTCTTTCTCCGTCACCACACGGATTACATTAAATCAAATAAATAATTTCTCATTGCTACTGAATGTAACTAAACAGTTATTAAAACCATACATTAATCAACTGGTTTAAATTACCCCGTTATGTAATAAATAAAATAAATCGGTCAATGAAACCCACTGTTAGATACTTTATACTCAGCATCTAAATATATCATCTAACATTATTATAATATCCAGTCAACCCACAACATGATATTTAAAAAAAAAACAAGTTACAAAAACCGTTTAGTTAATCCTGTTATTTATAGACAACATGTCAAAATTATCTGATATATTTTACAAATCTATTGTACAGTCAGCATAATATCGATCTTGACAAACAAAGTATTCAAATCGAATTAAAGAGAAAAAATTGAAACAGTCTAGGCGGGGTTTGAACCCTGCCTTATAAAGATGTCGCCTTAAAGACAGATATAGAAGGAGAAATTTGAATTGATTAGGGCAAGGTCTGGTAGCTTAGTGGTCAAAGCATTGCCCCTGTAAGGCAAAGATCGCGGATTCAAACCTCGCCTAGACCGATTACATTTTTTTGCTTTAATTCGACTTGAATATTTAACATGAAAAATTTAATTCAAAAGGTACGCAAAATGATACCTTAGTACTCTCCTCTCTTATGTTGACTGATTGTTTCTGATGATACACGTCTTAAGCTCGGACATAATTTTTTTTTATTCAAATTCGAAAAACCATTTATTCCATAAAAATATTAAATTTGTTTGGAATCGTCATTATTTTTTCCCCTACCGTGCAGTGCGTGAAATGGTAACTACTGAGAAACACTGCCAAAAAACTCAATAGGAATCCTTTTAAAAAAAAAAATGTCGTCATGTATGTACAATCATTTTCTTGTGTTGACTTAGAGCTACTTAATCCCAAGCATTTTTGTCATCAATAAAACAGTTTGATTTGCTATTCATACCTTAATGTTCAAATCATTTTCAGACTTTGCAGTCAATATATATCTGATGCTGACTGTACCTATTACTAGATTATGAGCATCTTCTTAAAAGAAATGTGTTCTCAGTGATTATGTTATGTTTAATAATGAATTTATACACGACATTTTAACATGAAACAGATTGTAACGCCTACGATATAACTGTTTGTGTTATGTTTAACATTTTGCAGGAAATAACGTCTTCGGTAACTCTTTTTCCGGTACTAATGGGTCGGTTATGTGTGTAACTACCAAATTCTCATTTAAGCTGGGGTTGAAGTAGCGGTATTATTGTCATAGATTACGTAATGGCTGAAGAGAAATTATGGTCAATGTTGCCAATTACAAAATAAAATGAATAATTAGTATAAAGATGGTTTCATAATGACTGTACTTAGTTACTTATTGGAACTTAAAATATAATATATATATGTAATATAATGTATTATAAATTATAAGTAACATTGTTTAAAATTTATTTGTGTATATTATAAGTTAATCTGTTTTGTTTGCTGCAGTAACCTTAAATAAACGCATTTTTCTTTTCTTTCTTTTGATAGTACCATATTTATTTACCGTATGACTCAAATTTCCGAAATGTTTTAAACGCCAAATGACATTAAAGAAGATAGAAACTGTTATAAACCGTTTATAAACGAGTTGAGTTCACTCGTGACAGTTTCTTGCAGATGAATTCTATGCCAACTGAGCTAAGGAGTTTCGTGGATAGCTGTAATTCTCAACAATATAATCCTTAAAGCGAAAATAAATATACTGTTTCTAAAGTATCAAAACCAAATCAAAATTGTAGTGATTATATTTTCAATCATAAGTGTCGCTTAAAACAATGTCCTCTTTAACAGTTTCCATCTTACCTTCTGCACCGTCGATGTGGTAATCAGCAATCTAGGTCATCCTATCCTGCACATTAATATAGCCATAGCATATAATGAACGACTGCTAATCACAGTGCATTTTACCTCACACCATTAAATTAAGTATAGTTATAATCTTGTCTTCGGTGCGTAGGAAGAAATACCGCTTAATTGCAAGCCGTGGATTAGATCATTTCACACACCTAGCAATTATAATAGAATTATTTGAATGTATAATACGTATAACACTTATAGCGTAAAATGTATTTTTTACACTCTGGTGTTTAACCCTATTAAAAGCAAGCATTGATATCAAAATCTTTTTTAATTACTATTAGCTTGAATTAATGAAGGAGTATTTAGAGGTTGCTATGAAAAATTACTACAATTGCTAGGGATTTAAAAATATAAGTGATGAAATTATGGCTTCGATTGCTATGTCGGAGATCATGAGTTAGACTTCCGCTCGAGAAGTAGAGAGGAGGAGGAAGAGGATGAAAGAAGATTGACAAAATTGAGAAGGGCGTCAATGAGATTGAGTACATTTGAAAAACTCAGTCAGGTCAAAAACTTGACTGACTGGCTAGCAGAAGAAGCGGAATCGCAAGGCTCGTAGTGAATGGAAACGTGTGGTATCTGCCCACAAATAGTGACAAAAATAGAAGGCCTAACCCCAGGTTCCAAAGTTCAAGATGATCTACTCTTTTGACGTAAGCGACATTTTTCACTTGCTTTTGTCTTTTAGTTTTTAATATGTTCAATTTTATTTATTAAATTGAATTTTTAGCACTTTCATTTCTTTTTTAATTCAATATAATTAATTCTTGACAACATAATCAATTTAATTTTTATTTTATTTTTATGATATTTATTGTTTTGTGTTGTTTTTATTTCTAGTTTCGTGATTTCAATGCGATGTAATATTGTTTATGAATTAAATAAATAAAAATATTTTTTTTATTCTGTATCAGGACCGACAACATTATTTCCAGTTCCTATAGAATGTAATGGTCCGGCTATAAACAGCCCAACCAAGACCATTACGGCACTCCCTAAAAACAATAAGAAGGAATTTACAGTTCAACAGCGTCATAAAAAATATTTTATCTACTCTGATACTATAATACAAAGATTATAAAATTGAAATCAAAACTCTTATGACAAACATTACGCACAGGCCAAAAAAAAAGTTTTATTACGATACAGGTCTTGTATGGACACCTATATCATAAAATAACTTTTTAATCATAACGATACACCTATACAACCTCCATTTGGACTAAACCTCTACTTTAAAAAAAGAATCCGCCGATTCGGGAAAAAAAAAAGAAACACGCATGCGCAATCGATGTTTGCTCCTTGGCGTGAACATTTTTTTTTTGTTCTATACATTTAAATTAAACATAGTTTGGTTTGGTTTGTAAAATAAATTAGTTTATGTATTATAGTATGAGAGTAGATAAAGTAGTGTATGACACTGTACATAACTTGGTCTTATAACACTCGTGTGATAATATAAAAAAACTCGCCTACGGCTCGTTTTTTTAAAACACACTCGTGTTATAAGAACCCTTATTATGCAACAGTATCATAAACTACTATTTGCTCATAAGAAACATTTTGTTCATAAAAAAAATTGACGTCCTCAGTCGAGGACAATGGAATCATGTACAATCAAATTAATATAAAATTGGAGTGTTTGTTTGTGAATTTAAATAACAAATTTTAAAGAAAACATATGAGCATATTGTGTCTGCTTCTCTGTTTTTCTATTTTTTCGTTCCGAAACTCTTCAATATGGCACAGTAGGCGATATTGACCGTGGTCTCACTGCAAATAACTCTATCTCTTGACACACAAACAGAGATGGGCAATGAATTGATCTTAAAACGTTACCGTTTTTTTCCTCTTGAGGTATGAGTCTCTAAAAACCAGACGTAATTCCATGGGGGCAAGTCGCGGGTACAACTAGTGCAATATAAAAATTCACGTAATCTGATTCCCAATGTACAATGTTGTTACGTGCACTTTATAAACTGTCCACACCGTTACTCCTTTAAGGATAGGGTCCATAAATGGGCTTAGAGGTCGCTAAAGTTTTTTTTTCTTGTCCGTTCAATTATATTGACTGCTTCTGTGGACGGCCATTACGAGGTCCTCGATTCAATTCACAAATCGGTTGAATTTTTATTGCTTTTTTTATGATTGTTCTTGTAGTGATAATAAAAAATATCATGGAGGCATTGCCATTTTCATTGCCCAAAGTTTTAAGTTTCAGTTTGAAAGTAGTAGGCCTAAAGCGTATTCCATATGGCCTCTGTGCTATACAATAAACTGCCTAAAGAAATAAAAGTACAAAATATAAATTTATTTAAAAATAAGCTGAAAATTTTTCTAGCAGATAAATGTTACTACAGTATAAAAGATTATCTAAATGACCGTCTAATGTAATTACAATAACATCCATTTATTTCTTTTTGACATATTAATTTTTAACCATTATTAGTGATAATGTATTTATTTGACTATGACATAACACAATTTGTATTCCACTCTTAGAAATTTTGCATGCCTATTCTAGGGTCGGAACACTTGAAACCAATTTATATCGATAACATCATTGTAACAGTGTTTTCTGCAAAATAATAAATGATTTGATTTTATTTGATAAAAATGGCTTTTGGGGCAGGCTGGTTGAGGCTTTCCTCTCGAGGGAACTCTGGCACTAGACTTCGTGACTAGTGGACTGCCACTAGTCACGAAGTCTAGTGCCAGAGTTCCCTAAAATAAAAATAAAATTTTATAGAAATGAAGAAGATGAATTTGTCCAAGACAAACTCACCTTCGGCCTTGCACAATGGCCCACAGACGGGATCCGGTTTAGTCGGTTCGAGTCCGTGGGGATCTGGGAGCAGGTCCGGCTCCAAGTTCAAGCTTCGAATGCAACCGGGATTAGCGCTTGGATTTTGATGAACAATCATTCAAAATAGATTTTTACATGGATGCCTTTGTTAAGCAAACCGGCAACTATGGTTTTCCTAACACACTTATTAAGGAATAATCAACATGTAGCTATATGCAAGCTAGTCAGCCTATAACCGATAGGCACTGTATATAGCTGCTTTAATGGCAAAAGAAACGATTAGTTCGGTCCTTCACAGGCATTCTTGAGGCATCTGCTGGTCATAAATTCAATGTAAGTGAACAATTTACTTTAAAAAAACCCATTTATAGACTCCAGTTGGCGACAAAAACTTAAAACAGCCCGTAATATTTCCTTCAGTCCAGATTGGCTGCCCATTGACATAACAGCACTGGGCTTAATTGTGTGCCTTTACCTAATAAGAGCGTACTTAGTAACAAAGTTGTTTTAATAGCGTACAAATTCTTCAACTACTTGGTTTCTTTTCAAACAAGTCTTGATAAAATATCTACCTAATATATTGACGGCTTCTGTGGCGTGAAAATAGTGTAGTCAACTGCTTCGAAGAGAGCACGGGTTCTATTACCGCGAGGTGCAAATATTTGTATGCATGAATTACTATTTGCATTGGTCTGGATGTTTCCATGCGTCGGAGAGTACGTGGTGCCCCCACCGGGTCCAGGTAGAAGGGTTAGGCCCAAAAAGTCCTGGCTTAACGTCGTGCAGGGTGACATGCGTGCAAAAAGTCTCACTACCATGGACGCCCAAGATCGTGCGAAGTGGAGGAGGAAGAGCCGGAAGGCAGACCCTGAGCTCCGAGGGCATCTTAGCCTTGGATACAATCAGGATAACGTCGAAATGTCAATGATGGAGAGTACGAAAAGCAGTCGGTCCTGGTTGTCATACGAACATCTATGGCAGTCGTTACGGGTAGTTGGAGCATTAAAAGTTTGCAAACTGATCTTGCTACAATACTTCGATATTTTTATAGGACGTGGAGGTCAGAAAACAGTCGCTGCACTCAAAATATTGAAGTTTAGCCCTGTCGGAGTTAGACTGGGAAAACAGGACCACGGAGTTTAAGGCTTCGGAAGCGACCAGGATTAACGTAAGGAGGTTGTTTTTTATACCACTTGACAGTACAGGTGGAATACAAGCATATCTGATGAAAAATGGTTACCGTGAAATAACTATGGTCGTAGGCACTAAGTACGTTACACTCGTACTGCCGACCTTGAAGTAACCGGCCTGCTTGAGGCCCTTCTTGAAGAACCTCATATTGTATATAGTCACTTGGCAGAACCATGATGATGTAGAAAAGAGACATGTAGTTAATGCTCTATGTATTAGTGCATGATAATATCGGATTAATTCCATCATGATAAGTGCCAGTCTAATATATGATAATTGAGTACTTTAACCAGACTATATAATCCATATCGGATAATATCGCTAAAACGAAATTTCATCATGCTTAATAGGAACTGAGATTATGAGTTCGAATCCATGAATCTAATAAATTTATAATGATCATGATATTCTAAGAGGGGCTGGGTTTCTCGTTCGAATTGATAGTCACCTTATTGGGAAAACATACCTACTACACTTATGCCTTGATAACTGGCACCGAGTGGAGTGGCGAGACAGTAAAATGTTCCTCGGCCGAGACAGTGATATCAGCGAGTAGCTGTTCACACGTATTTTCAAATTAGCACAGACAGTTCAGTTCAGTTCAATCAAAACCCGCACGTGGCGTGTCGTGTGACCGAATGGTGAAATTGGTGAGTGGCGAGAGAGTGCACGTTCATACCTGCCGAGTGAGCAAGCAAGACAGTGCGGGGAAGCGAGAGGGTTTAGCACTTAGCTCACTCGACCGAGTAAGTTAGAACGGGGTCCGAGCTACTGTCTCGCCGTTTTGCTCGCGGCCGAGAACACGACTACTTAAATAATCTGAAAATTAATTTAAGTAAGACACATATAATGACATTTAGAAATAGAATTCCTATATTTGACACAAACATTGACATTAATTATGAAGGTGAAACGATTCACGAAGTAGACAAAACTAAATTCTTAGGTCTGACTATAGATAAAAACTTAGACTGGAAGGTGCATGTAGAGAATCTGTGCTCAAAATTAAATTCGCAGTCATACGCGCTTTATATGCTAACCAAAAAATTGAACCAACCGGCTGTAGTACTGGCGGCTTATCACGGTTACGTAGGTTCTATACTGAGGTATGGTATAATTTTCTGGGGTAACTGTACTGAGAAAGAACAAGTGTTTAAATCACAGAAAAGATGTGTAAGGGCAATGTGCAATCTACAAAAAATAGACAGCTGTAGGCCTTACTTTAAGAGTTTGAAAATATTGACAATGCCGTGTTTGTACATTTACGAAACTGCGGTATTTGTTAGATCCAATTTAGGTTTGTTTGAACACTATACAAGTGAGCGCCACAAACACAAAATATGTTGCCCTCAGCATAAGAGCGCGTTAATGGATAGTAGCGTTTTCTGTATGGCGCCGAGGATCTACAATAACTTACCTAAGGTTATTTTAAGTGTAAGAGATATCGACAAATTTAAACATGAAATTAAATCATTTCTATTCGAAAAAACTTACTATAGTGTAAACGAATTCCTAGAAGACAAGACAAAGTAATTTATTGAGATTTAATTTATTGGAAATAAACAGTAGGCGAGATTTAATGTGTTTTGAATTGTTGTAATTTGTTTTGTTATGATTTGGTCTATTGTTATTTTTTTAGTGTAATTTGAAATATTCTATTGATAATAATATGTATGCACTCCTTATGATTTTAATTGTATAGATGACTTATTTTATTTTTTTGACATTTACTCATACTGACATAATTTTTTAATACAATCAATTATTGGTATGCAATTAAGAAGCCCACATAAATTGTTTAATTGCACATTTTATAAATAATTCTTATTGTATGCCTTGAGGCGGAGAATGGAGAAACCACATTTTATCACAACACCACTATGTACCCATTTTCACAATAAAATGATTTGAATTTGAAAAATTTGAATTTGAATTTGTTCAGCCAGATTCGTTTAGCCAGATTTATTCAGCCAAATTCGTTCAGTCGTTTGAGCATGAGTGTGCGGGCAAAGCCGTGTGAATCAGCTTGTTATTTTAATAAATTCCGATTGGTAGGTTTTTGTGATATAAGTACAACCAAACGAATTGAAAGATAAAGCTAAACTGCATGCCATATCAGTTGCAGTTCAATTACTCGTTCGGGCTTAATACGCACTTATTGAAAACAAAATTTGCATATTTCTTTCGCAAAAATAAAGTGGGCAAATAATTAACAACATTACCACTATCTTATATCCTCTAACAAAACCTCTTTATCATTTTTGAAGACCTATGTTTTGAACCCTCAAAATTTATTACTTTTTTCTATATTTTGTGAAAATCATAATGCGGTTCGCAGAATACATCTACTCTAAGTTTCAACAGCATAGTTCTTATAGTTTCGGAAACGGACAGACAGACAGACATGACGAATCCCTAAAGGTTCCGATTTTTGCCATTTGGCTATACGGGTCCGTAAAAACCGGTCAAGTACGTGTCGGACTTGTGCACGAAGGGTTCCGTACCAGTATAGCGCAGTCTTCGAAAGCTTACGATTAACTAAAACACTAGGAAATGTGATTATCTTGTTACGAAAATTCTAAGAACATTATGTATTTTTGGCTGCCGGGCAGCGGGCACAAAGGTAGGCTTGCCCCCTATTGCGTAAGACCGAAAATCATACTTGATGAAATGTGGGTATCAATTTAAATCTAACTTCTTCTCATCAGGAATTTACATGCGTGAATATATTTATTTATTATGAGTGAAATACCTACCTTCCGCTAAAAAACTTAATAGTTATAGTAACAAAATTACCTAAAATGGCTCATTAAAATATTCTTTAAATCGTTAAATTCAAATTAATTTAAATAATCACATGAGTTTTTATTCAAATGTTCTATTTAATAATACGTTTAAATAATAAATTCAATTCGTATATTACCGTGATAACAAATTCAAATTATATTATATTATTTAAAAACCTTATTAAAGTATTTCGTTTATGACTTAATTATTTATATATTTAAACAAAGTGGCGTGAAAGTTATATAGTTTGTTTGTCTCTGAAGCTTTTGCCTCACACCTGGTATTCTTCCTTTTGGTTTCGCTTCCATGGTTTTTTTCTGAGTGACTGTCGTTAAAGCTATTAGACCCGGGAGGAAACTGTGCGACAGCCTCCCTTCCGTCAATCAACGGGTGTAACAACTGGCAGAAGAGGTAAGATTGAGCTCTGAAGATCTTGGTGGGACTCTAAATTACTAATTTGCAACTTATGGGTGTCATCAACTACTATCCTGTATTTCTGTTTACTAAAATGGGTTATGACTTTTAAGTCTAGTGCTGAACGTGATTGCCCAGTTTCTTTCAATTGTGAAATCCACTTTTGATTACAGATGTTGTGTTCCCGGCGGTGAGTAGACTAGTCAGAGCACAAGAGAGAGTTTTTGTGCTGTTAGTGGGAAGACCAAAGGCAACTCCTGCATTTTCTACTACACTGACGGCACAGAAACTGTCTTTCTTTACAGGGTCGGCAGCACGAGTGTGAATCTTCTGTTGTTGCACACGACCATAGGCCACGGTAACCACTTTCCATCAGGTGGGCCGAGTGCTTGTCTGCCACCTCAGTTGTATTAAAAAAAAACTGATAGTTAATGCTACGCTATGGCTTATTTTATCTTTCACGGAAGCGACTACTGTTTGAGCTCCCAACCCTGCACTAGAACCTCGTGCTTGGATCCCGACGGTGTTTATTACTTACTTTACTACCCCAATACAACTTACTACATTTAATTATTCTAAATACTCCACCTGAACACGAATATCTGGTCCTAAGGTCACCAAAACTAACACTTTCTACCAAGTTTAAACCCTGAGTCCTATTTGTACAGCGGCCGTATGCGACGGGCCCTAATTTGTATTGTACGATCCGGGCCCCGGGCCCTCGCCGGCCGGAACAAGTCGTGAGAACAAATCTTGTTGTCTTTGAGACATGTACACAGCCTGTTGGCACTGTCCACAAGAATATAGGGTGGTTTATAATGTAAGCTGAAGCGGGTTACAATGAAAAGGTTTTAATAATAATCATTGTTCATCAAATCTTGTCGCCTCTCATTTCCTGTCATGAGACAGTCGAAGATCTTTATAAAAAGCATGGACACAAAGAAAACAAATCGATTGTTGAAACTCATCAAGGCAAATATGAGGTTAGTCGTAGAAGTGATAACGTGACCCCAAATGCCCAGAGTGCATGGAGGCAGGGAAGACTAGCTGACCTGCTGGTCGAATGCTCCGTGTACTCAATAATAATTAAGATGGGGAAATATGGGGACGGACACCCTAGAAGCACAAGGTGGAAAGTGTAGAACAGATCGTAAGATTCTGCAAAGAAACAATAGGTTCGGCGGAACGCCGTGATTGCCGGACGCGTCCTGGCCTACAAATGGGAGGAAAAGGGGAATTGGGTTAAAATGGCCCCCGCAAAAGGGCAGATCACCCTTCCGGACTACGGCGTCCCCCGCTGGAAGTAAGTAAGTAAGTTATCAAATCTTTCTGTTTAAGGGCCGTTTGACTTAGATATAACCCGGTTATTAGGTCCTTACGTATGAAATTGGCGTTTTGTACGGGAGGAATAAAATGTCGATTTTTTTTTGTAAAATATAGTTGTCGTGAAGCAGCATTGGCCTAGAGCGATTGACCAATCTCGGTTGTTTAACAGCTAGTTCTTCCTTCATGGTTTGCAGTTGCTGATAATAGAAATCTGCCGTAATCGTTTGACCAGATTTAAGAAAGCTGTAGTGAACGACACCGGCGCTAGTCCACCAAACACTTACAAGAAACTTTTTCTGAGTCAATTTTCGTTTAGGGCAGGATTTGGCTGGGTCTCCAGGGTTCAGCCATTGCGATGAGCGCTTACAATTATCGTACAATATCCACTTTTCATCACAAGTAATGATTCGATTTAAAATCCCTTCATCATTGTGTCGGTTGAAAGTAACACAGCAGGCAGAAAAGTAAGAAACAAGTTCGATTCACTCAATTCATGAGGTACCCATAGTTCGAGTTTTTTTACTTTCCCGATTTGCTTCAAGTGGATTAATACAGTTTTGTCACTTACCCCGAAGCCTGCTGCTATCTCTGAAGTGCTTTGTGATGGATCCGCTTCCACAATAGCCTTTAATTCTTCGTTTTTCACTTTGATCTCCGGCCGTCCACGGGGTTGGTTCTTAAGGTCGAAATTTCCAGAACGAAAACGTTGAAACAAAAAACGTACCGTGCGGTCTTTAGCGACAACAGCGCCGTACACATCATTAATTCTTCGAGCTGTTTCTGCAGCGCTGGTGCCACGGTAGAACTCGTACTCGTAAATATACCGATATTTCATGTTTTCCATTGCGCGGTAATAAGCGACGCCAAAGAAAAAATAATGAGGAAAATAACAAATGAATGACTGTATTCCAAAGAAAAAAAACCAGCTAAATGAATTTATTAATTTGAATTTGGAATTCTTAACCAAAGAGGAGATATTTCAGATCAATTTGATCAGTACGACTAAACGCTAATTTCATACGTAAGGACCTAATATTATTAGATAACCCGATAAAACAAGAAGTGCTGCAGAAAAGAAATAATCACTTTTTTTCAGAAAGTATAATAATCAGGACATTAAATATGAATTTCTAGCACTGTGATTGTTATTTATTTCTTTATAATTATTTGAAAAATAACGAATAACAATTTAAAAAAGAATCATGCTGATAGAAGAATTTATTTGAATCAACATATATTTGCGGATTGACGGATTGATAGACATGACTTACCCCTCGGGGTTGGAGATTAGAAAGCCAAAATAATTCATTAGGTTTATTTGGCCTTTACTGGAGTAACTGATAACTATATAAAGCAGGAGTAAGAGTGTGATCCTCGACTACTCTCGAAACCTCGAATGGTCGAGTGAGAATAAAAGATGATAGACTACACTTGTCTCTAAATATCTCGCGAAACGCTACCTCCGCTGACTCACACCACAAACAATCTGTTTGTCCGTCGCGTTGACGGTTCGAATGTTGACAGACAAGGTCGTCGCCCCCCCTTCCGGCTCCGTTCGCAAATATTCACCTCAAACATGGTGAAACTGAACATTTAGTACACACTCCGACAACGGCTTAGGCTTTTAAAATGTGTACCTTGACTTTTTATGGTCCATTAAAACAGAATCAACATTTTTGTAGTGAAAAGTTCTATAAACAATTCTGCAGTTGTCATAGAAATATTCGTAGAAAATTATAGGTGTGCAAAAATCATCAGCTTGAAGTCCGGAATAAGCTTACTTTTAGTTTGGGTTATACGCCTTTTATTGAAGCGACTGCTGTCTTTCCTCCGAACCTCGAGAGGACAGTTCGTTAACCAGCAGGTGTACCAACTACAAGCCTGTAGGTACATCTGGTGATTGACGAACTTTAGGTGAGGTTGGACCCCAAAGATTTTGGCGAAACCCCAAAAGCTCCAATCCCCAATTGTACCAACTAATACACTTTCTCCTACTGATATTAAAAACGTGAAAGTGTGTAAGTATGGATGGATAGATAGATGGATGTTTGATAGTCTTGCACGTAAAAACTACTGAATGGATTTTAATAAAACTTTACAATAATATAGCTTATACATTAGAACCGCGGCAGCCTAGTGGTATGGGTAATGGACTACTGAGACGAGGTCTCGGGTTCGATCCCAGGTTTTCCATGGCACACGCCAATGACTTTTCGATGTTTTTCGAAGTTATGTGTGTATTTATCGCAGGTTTATAAGTGCCCAGTTAATGGCAATAGGCTCGCCACCTATTACATTGGGATCTAAACATAAACCGGCGAAATGTGGGCGCTAGCACCTCTGCCTACCCCTTCGGGATAAAGGCGTGAGTTTATGTTATGTTATGTGTTATGTTTATACATTAGAATAATACATAGGTTACAATTTATAACGGTAACCGATAATCTAGCGATAACCGACATTCACGCGGGCGGAGCCGCGGGCATAAGCTAGTATTTTAATATATGCAAAAAATAAACAAAACAAACTAGCAGCCGTTAAACAGTTTCACTATCTATACACCCTGTTTTTAAAAAGCTTGATGGTATCAAATTAATGTACTGTCAGATGTCACCTACAACTTACAAAATGTCTACCCGATACGGCAATTAGAAATTGTTAGTTCTTTTTTAAATTTGTATAAATAAATAGTTAAATTTGTATAAATAAATAGTTGTAATTAGTTACAGGTGAAACTGATAAAAAGGTGTTGAAAAAATACATTCACAATGCTATACAGCTGGTGCAGGTGTCCAGAAATGGCTTCTATACCAGTGGCATAGATTATTTAAATTGTTATATCTTCTTTCAGTGATAAAAATATTAATAAAAGGTGTCTCGAACAGCGAAAATAGCGAATAATTTCTGTCTAATGTAACATAATCGTATTTGTGTGACGTCTAAGCAAAATGCCAGCTAGAAACTCTTGGGGACGATAGAGAGAGGGACTACCAACAAAGGTTCATTACTGATTTCTATAAAGTCGAGAAAAGGCTTCAAAGCCTTGAACATCGACAAATTTGGAGCTCTTTACACCAACGAACGACCAAACGCAAAACCACACGCTACTGCCACATAGTGAATATTCTAGGTGTATGCACAACTCATTCATTATGCGTACAGAAAGAAGAACTCCCTGCCTATGTTGATGTTTCCGGAAAATATATAGAAAATACACAGTGCAAGGCTCGTTTTTTACGTGCGGGAAATCCCCACGGATACCCACCCCTCCGGAGCCGGAGGTTATGTCGGACTCGAACCGACTAAACTGCACGCCGTCTCTGGGTCGTAGTGCTAGGCCGAAGGTGAGGTTGTCATTCGACATATCCCTCGCACCCCGGCTGACCCAGGGCCATCCCTCTCGGTCTGGCCCTCCTCGGGAAGGGGGAAGCACGCGGTCCCCGACTCAACCCCGGTGTGCCTGCTTCTGCTAGGGTGACGGGCGGCTCCACCCGTCACCCTCAGGTCCGCGCACATGGGGGGCGGATGTCGGTCTGCGCCCTCCGACGCCCGAGCCGCCTTCGAGCGCGTGCAGCGATGTCAGCGAGTTTTTCTCGCTCATCGCGCCGCGCCCGCTTTACTGTCTCCTTCGCGAGCATGACCTGCTCGCAGAAGGAGGCGACACAGTGCAAGGCACTGTACCGAAAGAATGGGGTACAGCATGACTTTTCAGTCTATACCTTGCCTACGTAGGTCCGTGTCCTGTCCGTACCGTACCTCTGTCTTGTACCTAAGCTTTCTATTCAGTCGAATACTTCGCGTAAGTGATATTAATATGCAAACGCGGTGATTCATAGCATCAATGTGCTGATTACAATCAGGTGTCGAGTGCGTTAACAGTAAAAAAGATGATTTTTATGATAACTAAGAATTTTACTCACGAGTATTACTTAGTATTATTTTGTAATAAATTACGGACAGTTATTGCGGAAACTGAATACTTAGAATGTATATTGATGATACTAAAATACATAGTTACGAATAGGAAGAAGTGGAATGCGATACAGATTGTTTATCTATTGAGTTTCTTTTAGAATACATTATACACCTTACTATAGGCAGTGAAGTGTGAGACAGAATTCTTCCCACATACAAAGAAACAACTATTTATTACCTGCTTACTTTAGAACTTCTATTCTACAAAAGGTAGGAAGTAGAACCCTTATAAATAATTCCTTAGTTGGAACTAAAACTAGTTGTATTATGTGATTCTGTTACAGAGATACTTTTTTTTATACTACCGAGGTAGCAGACAAGCATACGACCCACCTGATGGAAAATGGTTACCTGCCGATCCAGTGAACACAGAGTTTCTGTGCCGTCAGCGTTGAAGACAAAGCATGCCTTTGGTCTTCCCACTGACAGCACCAAAACTCTCCAATGAGCTCGGGCTACCCTACTCATCGCCGTGGTTTGATTTGATTTAATTTAGTACGATTTTAATTTGATTTCATTTGGTTTGATTTGATTTAGTTAGATTTGATTTGATTTAATTTCATTTGATTTAATTTGATTGAATTTGATTTAATTTGATTTGACTTGATTTGATTTGACTTAATTTGGTTTGACTGGATTGAATTTTATTTGATTTAGTTTGATTTGATGTGATTTAATTTGATAAATATGTACCTTAATGTTTGCATGTCACGACAAGTGGCAAAATGTGTCTTTAGCTCATAAATCTCTTGTCACCTTTGTAATTACTACATTTTATGCAAATAAATATATTCTATTCTATTCTATTCTATTAGTAATAATTCTAAGCAACTCTGAAATTTACATTATAACAAAAAGTCTAATATAACTACTAACCAATATATCCCTACAGTTTCAAGGACTTCAATCATTTAGCCTTTCACAGTCCACTGTTGGACATTGGCCTTTTCCAATGGTGGGAGGCTTTGGTGAACTGTTTCCACGCTGGCCAGCCGGGTTGGTACAGGGTTTTATTTCGAATTTTCCTTCTCTAGCAGTGATTTCGTCTGCGTATTTTTCATTTAGTCGCCCCTACCACACCCGTATGAGATGGTGTATTGAAACTTGTGTTCTTTCTCCACCACCACTCGTATTATATGTGATAAATAACACAAATAATTATTAATAATAAATTATTAATAATTAATAATAATTATTATTATTAATAATTATTAATAATTAATAATAATAATTATTATTAATAATTATTAATAATTAATAATAATTAATTATTATTAATAATAATAATAATTGAACACTTTTCTAGTGATCAATCGATCTCAGCCATGCTCGATATTGGACAGCAATCATGATAGCTAATATTATTGTGTACTGCACATCAAACAACATTTTTCGTGGAAACTTACCGGTTGTTATCAACACCGTGGTATAATATCCTGGCCATTACACTACCGAAGTTAACCCACTCTTAGCACAAGCAATTTAGCTTAGTTTGAGGGGTTAGAGGGAATATTAGTAATTTCAATAATATCGGTTACTAATATTCTTTAAAAAAAAAATTGTTGAACTGAACCTATATAGCGCGATTGTTGCACCAGCCACCTACTGAGTTTAATTTGTGGATCAAAAGATCCAAGGAATTCTATCTTATTGTATATCATGATTAGGGTCCGTTTCCAAAGGGTAAAAATGGAACCATATTACCGCAGAATACTATGTCTATTTCTAAGACTCCACTGTTCGTCTGTCTGTCTATCACCAGACTGTATCTCATGAACCGTGATAGCTACACAGTTGAAATTTTCACAGAGATAATTTCTGTAGCCGCTATAACAATAAATACAAAAAACTGAATACTGTAAATAATTAAGGGAGGCTTCGTGATCAAATCTGACACGCAGCTGACCTGCTTTTCTTGCTATAAATATGACTATTATCTTATTTAAACTTTAGAACCCTTACTCATCCTGACATTTTCTGAAGATGACGTGAATATCACTCATTGATATAAAACCAATTTTTAACAGATTCTGTTGCGATTTATTTGTTATTATTTACTTTTAGACCGACGTTTCGGCTGCTTTTCAATAGCCATGTACGCGGTTTGACTAAGGATGGTAGTTGTCATATAGTTTGAAGTGTAAGTTATCTCAAAGTACCCGAATCATAATGAATTGTTAGTGTAACTATTTGCGCAGAATGACCTAACTGTGTCGTTAAGTCTTGCTGCATTTTGCTGTTTACTAGGTTTGATTAAGTGGATGACCTTACCCATCCTCTTAGAGGTGAACTGTTATTATCTATACATATAAATAAAATCTAAACATATAAATAAAATTGGAGTGTCTGTTTGTAGTATTGAAATAACCGTTTTTACTACATGCATATAAATATAATACGAAACATACACCAGAATAACACTTTTTTTTTAAATTGTCTATCTGTTTGTTTGTTCCAGCTAATCTCTGAAATGGCTGGACCGATTTTGACGAGACTTTTATTGGCAGGTAGCTGATGTAATATGGAGTAACTTAGGCTACTTTTTATCTATACATATAAATAAAATTGCAGTGTCTATTTGTAATATTGAAATAACCGTTGTTAACTACATGCATATGAATATGTTTAGTTTAGTTTAGTTTACCTGGGCTGTTCCGCACTTAGCCTCTTGATTGGGCCATTGTGCGTACCATCTTACCTCTCATTCCAACCAACCCAGATCCTCCCAAAAAGCCAGCAGCCTTTTCAGGTTTCCACATGCTTCCCGGAGTGACGCTGATGACTGGAGGAATTTCGCCCGTTGTGCGGCCACGCTCATGCACTCTGTAAGCACATGCCGTGGCGTTTCTTCTGCCCCCATGCATCCTCTGCATAGGGGGCTGTCCGTCACACCTATTGTAAACAGATGCTTGTTTAGGGGACAGTGACCGGTCAAGATGCCTGTGACCTTGCGGATTTGGTCCCTTTTTAGCCTAATGAGGTTTCGGCTAAACGTTTTTGATGCTATCGGAACTGCATTCCTTGTTTGCCTGCATCCTTCAGTGTTTGTCCATTCTGTTTGATGGATTTCTTTCGTACTCTTTCGTAGCCAAGTTTTGACCTGTGCTTGAGGTATGGGTAGTATTGGTTCCGGTCCATATACTATCGACCCTGATCCTCTCTTGGCCAATTCATCGGCTGCGTCGTTGCCGAGGGTGTTGCTGTGTCCCTTGATCCATTGCAGCGTGACCCTGTTTGTGTTTGCAATGGATTGGAGTGTGTTATGACATTCCAATATGAGGACAGAGGTTATGGTGTTGCTTTGAAGAGCTTGTAGTACGGATGCACTGTCTGAGATAATCTTTATATCTAAATCTCTGACATCTCTGGCGGCAATCGTCTCCGCCGCTCTCGTTATGCCAATACATTCGGCTTGAAATATTGTGCTTAGCTTGTCCAAGGTGGTTGTTATTTTGATATTTAAGTCATTCGAGAAGACGCCTGCTCCGGTACCATATGTGGTTTTGGAGCCGTCTGTGTATATCCTAACTTCTTTGACGCCAGAGCTATCTCTTTTTTCTTCAGAAAGTTGAATATGATACTTCCTTTCGAAGACGTGGTGACATGGTATTCTGTCTATGGGAGCCTCGAGAAGTGGTATCTTCTTTAGGATTCCCTGTAGAATCTTTGAATGCTTTGTTCCAGTATCCCCTTTCCAAAGCCCATTGTTTTTCAGCCTTAAAGCTGCTGCCTTAGCCTCCTCCAGTATGATTAGATGCAGCGGTCTCAGGTTTAGGAGGTGCTCTAGTGCGACTGATGGAGTGGTTCTCATGCATCCAGTGGCCGCTGTACTCGCTAGGCGTTGTAAACTCTGGAGCTTTTCTTTCACAGTGATCAGTTCTGTTCTGGGCCACCATACAACTGATCCATAGGTTAGAGAAGGTCTGATAATTGCCGTATACAGCCAAAGTGTTATCTTTGTGTTAAGACCCCAGTTCTTACCAACGAGTCTTCTGCATTGCCAAAAACTTATACAGGCCTTTTTCATCTTAGCATTTATGTGGCTAGCCCAATTCAACTTATTGTCAAGTATGATGCCCAGATATTTAACTTGAGTTGTTAGAGCTAGTTCTGTATTAAATAATTTTGGTAGTTGTAGTTCTGGTAACTTCCTTTTGTTGGTGAAAAGGATAAGTTCTGTTTTTTTCGGGTTAACTGATAGTCGGTGTTCTTCGCACCATTCTTCCACCATCTGAAGGGCTGAGCGCATGATTTTGCATAGCACGTTCTCAGCCGTTCCGCTTATCAGTATTGCCAGATCATCCGCGTACCCAATGGTGGTGTATCCTCTCTCGTTTAGTCTCTTTAAGAGGCTGTCTACTACTATGTTCCATAGAAGTGGCGATAGGACGCCTCCCTGGGGGCATCCTTTGACTACCTTTGCTCTTGTGGTAGTACTCATCACTATCTGGACCGCTCTTTTGCTTATTAGCTGAGTGATCCAGTCCCTTATGGTTGGTTTTACCCTACGTCTTCGCAAGGCTTCGTTAATGCTGCTATGTACCGTTTTGTCGAAAGCCCCTTCTATATCTATGAAAGTAGCTAGTGTTGAGGCTTTATTTGTGATAGCCGATTCTATCTTGTGCACTACCATGTGTAGTGCGGACTCTGTTGATCTACCCTTCCTGTATGCATGTTGCTGAGGATGTAGTGGGTTGTCTTTTAGTGTTCCATCCCTTAGGTATCGATCTACTAGTCTCTCCAGCGTTTTGAGGAGGAATGATGTGAGACTAATGGGCCTGAATGATTTGGGATGTGTATAATCCTCCTTACCTGGTTTTGGTAGGAAGATGATTTTTGCCTCTCTCCATACTCTGGGTATGTATTTGAAAGCAATGCAGGCCCTGTAGATTGGAAGTAGATATTTTGCTATCTTTGTCAGTTGCCATTGTAGTAGTGCTGGGAATATTCCATCTAGCCCTGCAGACTTGAAGGGTTTGAAGCTTTTTATGGCCCACTCTATTTTGTCTGCAGTTACTACCTTGTTTGCGGTCTCCCATTCTTGGGTTGTTGGTACACTGTAGTGTTCCGGTGGCCAGTCGATTGAGTCGGTGAATGGTGTGACCTGACAACCAGGAAAGTGTGTTTCTAGCAGTACTGCGCTGGTTTCATTTTCCGTTATTGTGTAAGTGCCATCCTCTCTCTTAATTGAGCCCATGAGGTTGAGTTCCCCCTTGGCCAGGACTTTCCTTACTCTTGCGGCTTGGTTTGTCGAATTTATGCTACTACAGAAACTCTGCCACGCCTCAGTTCTTCGATATCTGATGCGTTTCTTGTAGTGTTTTTGTGCGTTTTTGTATTTGTCCCAGTCTTCAGGGGTTCTGGTGTTTTTTGCTCTGTTGTAGAGCTTTCTCAGGCCTCCACGTAGTCGTTCGAGTTCTGGCCCCCACCAGGTGCTCTTTTCTGGACCTTTGGGTGTTACGACAGGACATGCTGGCTCATAGCTTTCCAGCAGAGCTGCAGTGATAGACTGTACGTTGTGTTCTATGTTATCCGTACTAAGTGTTGTGTCAGGTAGTTTTGAATCACTTAGTGCCTTGTTTAGTGCGTTGGTGTACCGTGCTATATCTGTTTTACGGGGGTTACGATATGGGACAAGGTCTGCTAGTTTACATTGTATTTGATAGCAAATTCGGTGATGGTCTGCATAGGACGGGTCCATTGACACGCGCCAACCCTTAATGAGGTTGGCTGCCGAATGTGTTGCCAGCGTGATATCAATGATGGTTTGACACCATGAGGTTACGAAAGTAGGTTCCGTGCCTATATTCATGATGTTTAGGTTGGTTTGGAATAAGTATTCGGTTAATAACTCACCTCTCTTGTTCGTGTCCTTACTTCCCCACAGAGGATGGTGAGCATTGCAGTCTGTGCTGATGATTAAGTCCCAGGTGTGAGCCTCGCAGTGTTGTACCAGGTCGGCTAGCTCCTTTGGAGGTGGTTCACCTTCGCCCGGCATATACACTGAAGCTAGTACTAGGATGGTTGCATTATCTGAATGGATTTTCACAGCGGTGAGATCTCTAGAACAGAATTGGTTAAACAAAGTGGTGTTTATAGCGTTAGGTACAAAGATGTATGTTCTCGGTTTTTCAACCCTCGCATCTCGTATTAAATTACCGCCTATGTTATTTAGACCGCAGATTACGTTCTTATTGATCCAGGGCTCCTGGATCAGAGCTACGGTCTTTTTGCTTACCTCCAGCACTCTGCGTAGAGTGGCCGTTGCTGCTTGTTTGTGCTGGAGGTTTGTTTGGATGACATTTATGGTATCAGGGGTCGGTGTGGACGTCATCATCATCTCTGACGTGTCCCCCCTCTTGTAGCGGCGAGCTACACTCCATCTCGCTCTTACTCTTTCGAGGAGCCTCTGGTGTTGGCTCTTGAGCTGGAGTGTCTGCCCTTGCCGCGGTTCCTTCCCCGGCCGATGCTTCTTCTTGGGAGAAGAAGCGAATGTACCCACTTCCCGACATGTGGGCAACTCGGCGGTCCCTGGTGGTTATGGCCTCTTTCTGGTCTTCGGGAATTCCCAGAATAAGGTGTACCACCTTCTCGTTGGAGTTCGGGTCGGTGGTTTGGTCATCCACTGTCATGTCGTAACACTGCCAGGTATCCACTTTGTACCACGGATTTTGGGCACAAAGCACTCTGCGCAGTGTTACGGCTTCGGTGATGCGAGTGTGGAGAAGAAGCCCGGCTTTCAGTCGCTTCTTCAGGTCGCACTGCTTGACTACGGCCAAGGTGGTTTCTGGTATCGGGGACGTAATGCTTCTTACAGCTTTTTCAAGCCAGGTAAGAGCATTTTCGTCTTCACACCACATCGCCAGCACCCCTTCCAATAGGAAGGGTCTTCCGCGGAAAGATGGAGCTTGCTCACCCGAAATTGTTGACGACAACACTGACTGTAGGATGCTGTCGTCAATAGCCTCCCTCAGCTGGTCTGCCTGGAGTTTGGTAAGGTCCCTCGGCGGAACGGTAGTGACCGCTACTCGCAGATGCGACTGACTGGCATCTGCGTAGCTCACCGTCCGCTTGGTTCGCGAGTCAGTTTTCGCGCGTTTGGCTTCCCCTCTGGGGGACCGGGTATCGTCCAGACGAGCGCGCTTCGATGAAACACGCTCGTTCTGGACGGGCCCCGCCCCCTTTTGTTCCTTTCCAGGAAAATTGGGAGCCATCGCAGCGTTTCGTTGACCCCGAGCACCTCTGGGTTTCCTCTTATTCTGCTTGCTCGGTGGTGGTGGAGGGGCTGTGGTTACTGCCGTCCCCCTTGAGGTGGATGGTGTGGGTTCGCGCTGCGTCTCCGCTGCTGCGGCACCCAACCCTGTTGTCGTTTTTGTAGGTTGCAGGGCCTCCCTTCTCGCGCGCCTGTTGGGGCGACTGCGTTCCGTTCGGCCGAGCCCTTTTTTGGTGGTTGCCGCTGTCGGCTGAGCATCCCTTTTGCAAGGGCGCTTGTGACCGACAACGGTCCATTGTACGACGCTCGTGGCGTTCGTAGTTGGTATGGCCTCCGAGAGGCTGGACAGGTCCAGGCTTGCGCCTGGTCCTGAACACAGGTTGCCCCCCTCCAGAATACGAGGGGCAGACTGAGCAGGGCTCAGTGAGGGATTCTCCGCAAGCGGTACCCTCCTGGGGTAGTAAATTTTTTCCCTGTGTATTCATTTCTTGTTTGGGGCAGAGGTTTACTCACACTTCCTGCCCTAGGTGGGTGTGGTACAGCTTTCTGGGGGGATTTAGTGCCCCACGGCAATGTCTGCCGGGGTGTGGTTTTAGGCCGCCACGGTTCGGCACATTATATATAGATATATAATATAGGATAGATACATATATAGGTTGTTTAAGATAAATAAATAGACAATTACATAAATAAAGAGTGCCACGCTTTTAGGGGGTATTTAGCGCCCCTAGGCCTGTGGTGGCCCGGTCGGGTTAGTTGACCGCCGCCCGTTGTTCGGCGTTGTTGCTCAATTAGCACCACCCGGGGGACACGTGGAGGGTGGGCCTAGGAATAGGTGGTAAATCCTACGGACGTTGAGCAACCTTATCCCCCATGCATATGAATATAATACGGTACGGTACATACACTTATATATATTTTTTTTAAATTTTATCTGTCTGTCTATCTATGTGTTCCGGCTAATCTCTGAAATGGCAGGACTGATTTTGTCAGGCGTTTTATTGGCAGGTAGCCTATGTAATAAGGAGTAACGTAGACTCTTTTATTTTAGAAAAATAGCATTGACTCAACACTAAGCGATAACCGACACCCACGTGGGCGAAGCCGCGGGCAACAGCTAGTAATATATAAAAGCCGATCGCTTATTGCATCGGGGAAATAACTACTTTGATTGTTGCAGTATACGCATCTTAGGTTTACACCTCAAAATCCGGGGTATGCTATCAAATCTATCCTCAACGAATATCAAAACTTGGTTTTATGAGTAGATTCTGAGTCATGAAGTTTTGATTACGCCGCAAATGCCCGCCCACGCAGCAACTATAGACAGGCGCCATCCTCACATGGGTTGTGGAATGACATAAATAGTAAGTCTGAATCACCTTTAGTTCGAGATTCCAAAGCTTTTAGACTTACATCTTTCGAGCGAAGATGTAATTTAGAAAATTAATAGTTTCATAAAATTCGGAGTCACGCATGAAACGCCCTTTCCCGCATGCTAATATTATCTATTCCTTAGGTTAAAAGTATAAGGAAATAAGTGATATTTTAGATGTTTATTCTTTATTTCTTATAATTTTTTTACTTTTATTTTGTTGTTATAAAGTCAAAAGTCAAAAATAATTTATTCTAAACATAGACCATTAAAACGGTACTTACAAAACGTCAAATAAAAAAATTCTAGACTAGTTCAGCAAATTGATCACCGGTTCGAAACGCGGCCCCGACCTGTGCCCCGAGCACGAAAAACATTCGAATTCATAAGGTAAACGTATCGAGAGAACAAAGCAATGCGATTGGTCGCCTGCCTACTGTGGACCAATCGCATTGCTCCTTACTTTACGTTCGTTCACGTTACGAATTCGAATATTATTCATGCTCGGGGCATTGAGAAGACTCCGGCAAGAAGCTCAGCGGGCATTTTTGAAGCGAAAACTTCTTTAGCGGCGTTGTATGGGTTAAAAATGTTAAACGCGCGTCAGGATTAGTTGACCTTTGAACCGTTACCGACGACTGACGTCATACAACATTACAACAGCTACAGATTGTTCATTTTGTTAAGTTCGTTAAGAGGCTTCTCGTCTGAGCGGTTAGCGCTTCGACTGTAAAGTCCATATGGTTTCAGATAGTACCGGGTTCGGAACTAGGCTTATGAAATTTTTTGTGATTATTTTTTTCTTTTTGTAATTTATTACGTTTTGTTTTTTTTTGTAATTCATTACTTTTTGTGGTTATTTTTTCTTTTTGTAATTTATTGCTTTTTGTGATTATTTTTTCTTTTTGTAATTCATTAATTTCTTCTGACAGAAAATTAGTGATAGGTTCTATGATTGGCGCTTTGTTATAGGTATGGTATGGCATGGTGTGTTCTTTTTATCTTTTTCTCTGTATATAACGAAGAAAGAAAGAAAGAAAAAGTTTTCACTTCTGCCGGCACTCCCGGAGTGCAACCCTTTTTTTTTTTTTAGGTCTATTTATAAGCATTTGCTTAGTCTACTTAGTCTAAATACAATAGTTTGCTTGAGTAGCATAGTTGAGCGAAGAGGTAATTTTCTAGCTTGTTTCATCATCAGGCTATATTAGTCCACTGCTGGGCATAGCCCTCCCCTAATGAGCGCCATAGCGCCCTGTCTTCAGCTTGCCGCATCCAGCATCTGCCTGCAAGCTTGTTTAACATCTAAATATTCTTGGATTTTATAATAGCCTTTTTAGCAAAGTTTAGTCTTAATTGCATTTTCTTTCTTTCTTTCTTTATTATATTTTTTATATTATGTTATTAATTATCAGTAATATTCTGGACTATAATCTATACCTCAGCCAAAATCTATTCTGATCCCTTTAGCCGTTTTGATGTTATAGAGTAACAAACATTGAATTTATAATATTAGTAAAATAATCTCATATTCGCGGCAGTTTTTCAGTTGCATCTAAATTTTAAGCCTTGAAGTCATGGATCTCTTTTTTTATGTCGTATATCTTGGCTTTTACGGTAACAAATGCCCTACCCCAACCGCAAGGGAAGTTTCCACACAAAGGTAGGTTATTTAATTAGGATGGTATCGTGATTAATTACTTACATTATAGGCATTTAATTATATTAATTTTTTTTGATAGTAATTTTATAGTAATTATTTTATTACACGTTTTATTGCAAACTAAATATGTCACGGCGCTATGGCGCTCATTGGGGGAGGGCTATGTCCAGCAGTGGACTAATGTAGCCTGATGATGATGATGATGATGATGATGTATCGGACTCAGTTTACATGGTATGATTTGCGCATAATTGCATAAATTACTATAATAATTGGCTATAAAGGTGTTCATTTCAACCAGTTTAGCTTTTAGAAATAATATTGAAAACCCATTAATGTTTATATAAACGATTCTATAAAACTATGTCCAGTTGGCGACATAGGCTCACTTGCTGTCAGGTACATACGTACAATAATCACACCTCTATCCCCGAAGGGCTAGAGAGATGAATTAACACCCACATTTCACCAATCACTGTATTCGATCCCACGTAATAGGGGGTGAGCCTATTGCCGTATTCCGGGCACTATTGTTGAATAAAGCCATGCGTCTAAGGCTGAGTATGAGCTGTATCTGGCTGATGTTAAACAGCCATATCCCTTACTCGCCTTGCACGATACCGCATGGGAAGAAATGGGGTAGCCCACATTCTATTCTGCCGGATCCGAGTAAGTACAATTAAATCTGCTGTTGTTAGATACACACAAGCTGAGTGCCACCATTGTTAACATGGCACGTGTATACAATGGTGGCCCTCTTTCTTGAGACTTTACCTTCAGCTTACCATCAGGCGAGGTAAAGTCAAATTGACGTGTCCTATTTATAAAAAAAAACATATATTAATATACCATTTCGGGGCTGTAAAAATAGATGTACGGGGTCCCAGAAAGAACTTAGGCTGGCTCTCAGGGTACCGTGGTCAGAGGTCAAATGTGCCCTTATTAGTCAACCTAAGCCAATTGTGGCAAGCAGGAGCAACAATGAAACAGCTAGGTGGCTAGGTGTCTCCTCAAACTAGTTGTCGACCTTATGATCGACAGGATAGGGTAGGTTAGGGACCCTTTTGTCCGCACTTAGCTTCTCTTTTGGACAATTTTACGTGAAGAGTACTGGCTTAAGCAGCCAGCCTAGCTCCGCAAAGAAAAGCAGAAGCTTAATGGGGACTTCACAGGCTTCACGGAGCGCTATTATCCATAGGTCCCAGGTTCGAAACCTAGAAGCTATTTAGCGTGGCTGGAAGGGTATAGGGACATATTAGTTGGTAGTTAATGAAGTACCCCTCTAAGTACATTCTCATCTTTCCTTCAAAATCTGGTTGAAACTAGTTATCTAACCACGCGGTAGCGTGTCAAGCCAAGTTCAAATAATAGAACCGGCGAGCAGCACCGTGTGTAATATTACACGAACAGTTTGGAACCACTTATGACCCTCTCATAACTCAAACAATATTTGACATAAATGCAACAAATTTGGCTCATATATTGAGACTTGCGAAATAAATATGTGCTCCAAATTGCGAAGGCTATAAATGAGAATGAGAACTAGACAAGTCAGACGTTAGGCTACAATTTTTCTTTTTAAACAATATTAGCAACCGAAATTACTACAATTCCCTCTAACCCATCCAACTAAGCTACATTGCTTGTGCTAGGAGTGGGTTCACGTCGGTAGTGTAATGGCCAGGATTCAAACCCGGGTCCTCTCGATCGTAAGGCCGACTCCTTAACCACTAAGCTACCTACGATCCTAAATTATAAAAAGAAATGATATTTTATGTTGTTATAAATAAATTTCAGGACTGAACTTGGCACCTATTTAGATCGTACTTCCTTTGTCGTTGAAGTCAACAACCAAGGCATATATCATAATATTGAACTTGATTCTCATTTCACATCTATGTTTTTGATGGGATTATATCGTAGACCAGTTTGGTCTGAGTCACTTCTGCTAACCACAATGAAAACTGAACTGCAACAAGTGACGCATCTGCGTGGGAGTAACTCATGTTATCGTAAAATTGAGTTTTATAGCAAATTAAGATAATATACAAGAGGATTTGTGGGTAAAGGCACTTGGTTATTCGCATTAACCTTAATAGGATCAAATAGCTAATACAAGTACGGAAAGTCTCACTGATTTGATCTTTAGGACGTTTTAGTTAACAGGTAACCTAACTACCTGTTTTTTATATTCTGGCTGCATCTAAAGCTTGGCGTACATTTAGAAAGGCCTATGTCCAGCAGTAGACTGCAGAGTGCTAGAAAATTTATAGATTGATAAAGCTTGCAATTTTTTTAATGATAATTTTTTAATTTGATTTAGTTTCAGCTAAGAGAGTCATCATTACAGACATTCCAAGTGTTTATGGTGAGGTTCCTCTTAACATTTAGTTTGTATTGGCAATTACTGGAGCGACTTGATGCGCCAGAGGAACATCTGGTGTACGAGCTTACAAAAATGATTTTCATGAGACCACCTTTCATTAAGTCATTCGACAAATATTGAAAGCAACAATAATTCATATATCAAACAATACAATTAAATTACTATTGTGATTGATTATTTTTAATTGAATTTTAGAATGAACCTTATAACTCGTAACTCAAAAATTTGGATTGTATTTTTTATCAAGTTATACCTTTTTGGGGAATTTTGAAAACCAAAATAATTTAACAGTTTTCGGGCTCACTGTACAGTCAGCTTCTAAAGTTGCTGAACATTAACTAGTTTAAAAATGATGCTTATATTAAAATATCAAATTAACCGATTCATTGTATCAGTTGATATTTGTGTAAACCGGTATCAGACATATCCTGTTATGGTATTAGTATAGAACTTAAATCAAATATTTACATTACCTCCATGACGTAATACTTATTGCGTCACTGATTTATATCTACGCCCTTAATTAAGCCACGAGGAGCGTTGAAATTAATAAGGTTAGTTTACATGCACACTTTGTATCAGAATGATTTAGGTGTTTAATAAAGTAAGTAGTTATTATCATGTGTAACCGGCCTAAATTAAATGATGGCACGCGAGTATTCTTTTGAAAAATGTTAGGCCTATTATAATTTGTTATTTTGAATTTTAGATGATATAATTATTTAATGTAGAACTACATAACTTTGTTCTGACTTCTATTAATTAGTTTTGAATAATGAGCTCGTGTATGTAATTAAATAAATGTGGTATACTGTATAGTTGAAAAATACTCTATATTATTTACTAGCCGACCCGCGCCCGGCTACACTTGTGGCATATTTAGAAACTCCGTACCAATCCTATGAGCTCGCCATCAAGCCCCGGTTGAAATACTTGGGGCTCGTGTTTGACGGTCGATGGGACTTCGGAGAACATATCCGAAGTCTGCGCCCCAATACGTGTCCATGGCCCTATACGGGGCCCCGTATGGGCGGACATTCTGGGGGCCAGATTCCTGCCTATGCTCCACGCGGCGCAGAGGACGGTGGCCTCCAGGACCATCAGGGGGTATCGCACGATATCCTTTGAGCCGGCGAGTCTCCTGGCCGGATCGCCACCGTGGATCCTGGAAGTGAGGACCCTTTCGGCACTATTTCGGTTCCAAAGGGAGGCGCGGGAGCGGGGATTCGACCCCGAGCCCGAAGAAATTCGGGCCGAGAAATCCCGGCTCCACAGGGACATGGTGACCGAGTGGGAGCTACGACTTGAGCAACAACGCGCAGAGCACGCCGTGATTGCCGCCGAGGAGGGCCAGATCGATTGATATTAACGCTAGAATGAAGTAAAATAACCTTTTTCGATAAGCCAGCTATTAAACACGCAGACAATTTTTGAATTAAAACCAGTACTTTATGAGATTAACATATTCAAACAAACAAACAAAATCTTCAGCTTTATGATATTAGTATACATAGATGAAGGTAGGATGTGTGGGGCTCCACTAAGACCTAAGGGACAAAAGGCAACCTAACTTATAAGACGAGACATGTCATTATGATTGAAATACTGGTACATGCTAAGACCTTTCGCTGGCTTTCTCTACAGAATTGGGAGGTTTAACGGTAGTCCTGTAATTTAATCCATATTGTATTACTACTTGTAATATATATTCGATAATGCGGATAAACATAGATACTGATTTACATTTTTTGCTCTAGAAATGCAATCTGCATATCAGAGATTTTTTCAGCTTGACGTTCTCTAACGAAAGGGTTTCACTATGTTAGGAATGATTATCGATCCTAAATCTAACCCGGCTACTATTGATGGACCTTGCAATATGTTAATCTACTCGGTAACCATACCTTTCAGCCATCACCAGGTTGTCAGACTTTTGCAGAATGTTCTTCCAGGGTCGGCAGTACGAGTAGGTATGACGCCCCTAGTGTTCCACACCTCCATAAGTCACGGTAACCAGTTTCTATCAAGTGTGCTATGTGCCGTAACGTGCAATTTAATTGCCACATAAGTATATAAATTATTTGCAAAAACATAAAACGAAACACGTGCCGTAAATTAGGATTACTTTATGACAACTGGGTAATTTTAGAATAATTGAAATTTATTTTTTTAGTAATAAACAATTTCATAAATCATCAATATTTATTGTCAATTTCTCCATGAGTGAAATGTTATTTCTGTCATTTGTCTGTTTCGTATGTGTGCCAGCTGCTTTTGAAAAAAACTTTTTTTTTAACTTTACCAAAGTTAGTTGCTTACCCATTTGTCATATAATAATCCTAGTTTACGGTAACCTTGTTAACCATTCGCTCTAGCACCATGAACCAATTAATCTTTCATCCATCAATTAAATGTCTAGTACCAAAATTCAGAATCTTGTCTTAAGTGATTGATTTAAGCTGAACCCGTCGAGAGACATGACTCGGCTCATATTTCAAAGATTGATCGGCCTTTAGCTTAAATAATAATATTAGTTTTGTACCCATAGGTCACGCCTTAACCCTCCGAAGGGCAAAAAAGAAAGAGAAAAAAATACCAGGAAAATAATATCTAACTGTCTATTGATCTAACATAATTATGTTTATATTGAGACTGAATTCACACTCATAAGACTCCATCGATCAGTATAGCACCATTCTAAGTTCCGAGAAGCTGAGATTGGTGCTCGAATGAAGTAGTATACTTCAGAAATCAAAGAAGAATGCCCATTTCATTTGCAAATGTAAGTATAGAGTATTTTAAAAGTATTTTCGGAACAGAAATAATGACGCGATCGCCTAAAAGTGAAACCAAGAATTGTGAATTTTCCTGTTGTCAAAATAATTTAACTTTTTTTTTACAACTGATGTGGCAGACAAGCACACGCGGCCGACCTGATGGAAAGTGGTTACCGTGGCCTCTAGACGTGTGCGACACCAGGGGAGTCACACTCGTGCTGCCAACCCTGTAAACACAGAGAGTTTTTGTGCCGTTAGTATAGAAGACAAAGCAGGAATAGCCTTTGGACTAGACAGCATAAATACTCTTCAGTAAGCTCTTGGGGTAAACGTGTTCTTGAGTGGAGACCGCGACTCGGCAAGCGTAGTGTAGGACGCCCTCCGACCAGGTGGGATGACGATCTAAGAAAGACTGCAGGCAGATGCTGGATGCGGCAAGCTGAAGACAGGGCGCTGTGGCGCTCATTGGGGGAGGGCTATGTCCAGCAGTGGACTAATATAGCCTGATGATAATGATGATGAAGCTCTGGTTACCTTCTCCAAAACTTATTAAATTAAGAATGGTAAAAGCTTGACAACAAGTTTAAAAAAAATGGTCGGTTCTTATTTTATCATATTTATTAATTTTTTATCATCCATCCAACCAAAAATAGTAAATGATATGACTATTAAATATTATGACGTCGCAAATAAATTTTTAATACAATTTTCCTCATTACTTACCGTTTTGATGTTTAGTAAAAAGTAACTAATTTGACTAGTCAGTCAAATAGATACCCAATTGAAATGAGCATTTTTTTATTACTTCTAAACAAATTTCCTTTTTTATAGTTTTCTCACTGTTGCAGTTCTAATCATAGTAGTAGGTATATAAGAAAGCTATACATAATTCTATTCGCCAAACTTTCGCAACCGAAATAACTGTAAGGTTGTGACTCAAGATGCATGAAATTTGTGTCACTGTGTATGAATGACTGACCACACACATCATAATTATCATTAAGCTATAAAATAGTGTAAGCTTAAATTTTAATGTCTTTTAACCACACACGAAGGGCCACCATTTTGCATATTCCAAAACGTCTCTGCTTGCGTATTATCTACGAAATTGTTTAAATACAATTTTAATTTTAGGCAAATTTCCGAACTTATGTTAGCCTCTACTGCTGTCTATGTTTAAAATACGTATAGGCTATGGGCCTTGTTCAGTAACGTCACGTTCTCAAAATGCGTGATTTCAATTCGTTAACTGCGCTAGGTATTCCGTAAGATCTAAAAAAAATAAGTTAAGTTTTCGTGAGGTTTTTAAACATTCATAATCGTGCATAGTTTGATTCATTTTCAATGAAGTACATTTGAAATTACGCACTACTTTAAAATGCGGCCATTGCATACACATTTAAGGCGCTTTTCTATGATAGGTACCTGTTTCCTAAAAAATTCAATAAAGATTACATTAACATTTACAAATTACCGTAAAATTAATATACAAGAGAAAACACTAAAAGACCAGCTATGGGATTCAATTTTTACACTTTACATTTAATTAATTAATATATTCCATTTTGAAATAATTATTTAGATTATTTATTGCCTAGCATTATAAGGGAAGGGAATATAAGTATATTACGAGTATGTTAAATATTACAATTTGTAGTATTATCAGGGTATAATTAAAATGAAACTTCGCTAAGGCTATAATGAAAATTTAAAAACATCTGAATTACAAACAAGTTTGGCCTACATGCTCTGCTGAGGGGTACTTAACCAAAAAGATTGTAATTAGGATAAGTTAACATATTTTTAAACGGACCACCAACTAAAGCCTCGCTGAGTTTCTGAACGGAGTCTTCTCAAGATAGGGCCGCGTGCGGTGGCTCAATATAAATCTTTTTCCAAATTTTATAAGACGGTTTGTAAGTTCTGTTTAGTCTAGCCAACATTTGGACGAAAATACTTTGGTACACTCATCCGAATTGACACTTTTTAACTTCGTCTAAACTGATATTTTTTGATCAAAATAATTTCTGTGTTCTAGGATCGAAACCAATGCCAAAAATGCGATCTTAGAGTTTTTATCTGTTTGTCCAAAAATAAAAACATAGCATACCTATTCGAAATGTGCATATACGTACAAAAATTACCTTATGTATCAATCTAAGATTTCGAATTACACTAAAATTCATCAAGCTGTTCCTGCTTGAAGTTGAATATATTGAAACTATCTATACATAATCTTCTTCTTCACGATTGACAGTAGGTAAGCTGCAACAAACCGTCTCAGAAATTTAACTAGAAACGGTACATGCCCACAAAATCATTCAATTATGGTTAGCCTAATAAAGAGTGTAATAAGAATAACACAGACCGAACGAATGCAATCAGCATGTTAATGCAGCTCTCACTCCGTGGAGCAAACATTGAATATTGATCGCTGTATTATGCTAATGATTTTAAAATGTTACCGCGTTGACTGTGCTATCAGCTATGAGCGCGATATTACGGCACAACCACACTTTGCTGTATAGTTTGTAATGTGGTTAGGCGTATTCGTCCTTTTCTAGAATAACACAGTACCCCTAAACAAGTGTTAATACGTTTTTAGAATAACATAGACTTCAACTTAAACTTCGTCAAAATGGCATCTGCAGCAAAGCGCCACAATTTTACCAATGTCAAGTAAAATGTATTACAAAGTTATTAATGGCGAGACGCCAATGTCAAGTGTACCAGAGCCACGTTAGCCACGCCAGTAAATTTGTTTCCGTGTGTCCACCCTTCACGAGATTCAGGTGGGACGTGTGGTTGGATTTTAGGGAGCGAATAAAATAGAATGGATTAATGTATGTATGTATGTAAAATTAGTTCTGCCATTATAAATAACTTTGCATGTTATTTTTATCGTTGGAATATATTTGCTTATTCACAACATTTTGATAGAAGCGCATCGAATCAGACCTAGGCATAAAATAAAGAAAATTTTATCCTTCGATCTTGATTACTGCTTTATGAATAATTAATTGTATGTATACTAAATTGAACTTTAAGCATTATGAGTTTAAAGTACGATTTAGTGAGAGTATTTTACATATAAAATATAGATACTCAAAGTTTTTCTGCACACAGTAGCATGAACTACGCGATATAGATATAATAATTGCATAACATCATTACCACGAGTGCCAATAAAACCGTCGTTTAATTATTATTGTGTTATCATTTACAGCTTGCGTGTTCTTTGCCAGTAAATTTTATCATCATTAAGCGATTATTAGTTGAAAATGTTTGACATCTTACATCTTTTTAGTCTACTCGGTCACAATTTTCCAGCTATTGAACTAAAGTTAACGCTAATGAATAGAAAAATGTGCAGCCGAGCGCAACAAAAACGCAGTCTTTGTTTCAAAATACCAATTTGCCTTAAGTACTTTTTAGTTCTCAGGCTACCAGTACCCTCCGTATAGATGGCAGTTGAATACTATGTTTACTTTTATTGGTGATTGCTAGCTATAAATCTTTTTAACAACAGTCAGTTGTTGCTATTCCGAGTTAATTTATTCCTTTTACGAAGTTAACATTGACTTGAACAGAGTATTAGCAACCGATTCATGTCACAATAGTTTTTACGGGTGATTCCGATTGGCCAGGATCAATCAGACTATTTAATGTATTCCTCAGTGTAAATAAAATGGCACTGATCAGCGAACTAGCAATAGAAATGTTGTAAAAAATGATTTTATTACTGTTTTCTAAAGTACAAATAGATTACGTTTGGTTTTTAATAGATTTATTAAATCTAAGTCTATTTTTATGTATCTTGTGAATAAAATTCGTAATGTAATTTTAGTTTTACCTCTCTAATATTCTAAGGATGCTTAGTATATCTGATAATGCTTAGTAGACCGTGAGACCGTTTTCAAGTATCTGTGTGTAGTGTGTTTTGACTAACTGCAGTAAAGAGTCCTTGTTCTTCACCCGAACGACTATAACGGAGGTAACCTAACAAGCTTAAGTTACCTCCAAACCCGGGGTTCGTTCTCTTTATCCTCCTATCCATAATTTGATTTATCTTGACTTTTAGCCTCGTCTTACTCCCCATCCTGAGAATAAAGTTAGAGCCAGAGTTTCGTCTTTTAATGAACAGTTGTACCGTCTTTGCGCTCAGAAAATCTAGGTGAATCACCATCAACCCTCCATCATCACCTTTTCTAAATAGTCTCATGAATGATACACCTAAGTATAAATAAGTCCCATTTAATCTTAGACCATGGTCACTCTACACAAAATGTCCTTCAATCCGTATATTATATCTCTTATAATTTATTTACCTGCAGTTCCATCTCATGGCCTTACCAACTACAGTCTACAAGATGTTATTGATAATGTTTAGTTGTTAACGAAGGGACGACCGAAGTGCCAAAGCCTATTTAGTTTGCATATGATGGAATAAATTAAATGTATAGTATCTAGTTAATTATTTTAAACGGGTGATTTGTATGAAAATAGAAATCTTATAGAAAAAGCGTGTCGATGACCTATGGGTTAATCAGGATTCTGTACCCAAATGGTAAAACCGGAACCCTTAGTAAGACTTCACTTCTAATATGCACTTATTCAAGCGCGTAGAAAGTCACCGACGCTAAGAAAAATTGCATTTGGTGCCATCAATAACGACGTTCTATCATAAAAGTGTAACGGCACCTAAAACATGAAATAAATTACCAAATGACATTATACATTGCAAGAATATTCTGGGATTTAAGTCGAAACTTTTCAAATCACTATGTATCAAAGCGTACCTACTATTCTGTAAATGAGTACCCAAACGATCAATTTTCATTTTATTTCTCTCGTTGACTCAAATGTTTAACTCTTAACATGCTGAATATTTTGACATTTTATTTTTTTATTTGACATGATTATTCTGACAATTTTTTATTTTATTATATTCAGCCTAATTAACTTATTGGATTCAGCACATATTTATATCTTTTATGATTTCATTTAAATATTTTGTTTGCCTTTGGCGGAACATAGCTTGGACTATTATTTATAACATCTATTCTGTAATTATGCTTCACGAAATAAATGAATTTTAATTTGAATTTGAACTGTCTATCACCAGGCTACATCTCATGAACCGTGATACCTAAACAGTTGAAATTTACACAGATGATTTATTTCTGTTGCCACTATAACAATGAATAGGTACTAAAATAGTAAGAAACCTTTTGACACATTTGACCGGTTTTTTTATATCACTTAGGTGGCAGACAAGCACACGGTCCGCCTGATGAAAAGTGGTTATCGAGGCCTATGGACGTGTGTAACTCCAGGGGCGTCACACTAGCGCTGCCGACCCTGTTAGAACAGGTATTTCTGTGCCGTTTTATTGTGATTAACTTTTATCTTGTGCTCTATACTGGGGGATAATCTAGAAAACTTTTTGATAATGAAATCGAGGGGTGCAGTTGGAGTGATTGAAGATATATCATCTATAATTAAATAGGGAATCAGTCTGCAGGTTTCAGGGATTTTTCCAAAAAAAAAAACATTCTATGCAAGAAATTAGCGAAAAAATCCACTGCTTTGCCAACTTATAGAGGCTGGCTATGACGTATCTATATCGCATATTTCTTTCACACATAGCTTCTGCACTCATGGAGAACGGAGATCGTTTAAAAACCAAAATTACTAATATTCCCTCTAACCCCTGAAACTAAACTAAATGCTTGTGTTAGGAGTGGGTTCACATCGGTAGTGTAATGGCCAGGATTCGAACCTGGACCTCTCGATCGTAAGGTCGATTCCTTAACCACTAAGCTACCGACGCTTTCCGCAGACCTTTTCATTATCACCTCCACATAAAATGAAGCGGCAGAAAGCAATAGAACTCTAAACAAAAAGTCTAAAATTCTCGTTTCTCAAAACTAATCATCTCACACGGAATTGCCTATAATATACATACACACGTTTCAAAATTCTTAGAAAGCTTGTCTAAAAAAAAGATCCTAGATGGTTGCCGACGCGTAGCGCATGCGTATCATGGCGGCATTACCATACAATAGCGCAGGAGTCGTGTCGGACCGCAACCACAGGGCTGACGAACATTTAATTCTTTATATTAAATAAAACATGCTCGGGATCGCTAGACTTTCTATTCCAAGATCTTTCCCATTCCCAGCCTTTACCAAATTAGTTACTGTCGATATTTTTCTAACTATGAAACGACCGAGCGTCAATTTTTTAATGAAGCGACTGCATTTGAATTGTGGTTTAGGTGCCAACCTGGCGATCTATCCTGGTTTCAAATAAAGTGAAAACCGCTCCCAATACAAGCGGTTTAGTTTATTAGCTGGAGGAGTTAACTAATTATGTTTACTAGTAGATATCTAAATATACTTATATAACTTAAAGGTCACTGACTGACTGACATAGTGATCTATCAACGCACAGCCCAAACTACTGGACGGATCGGGCTGGAATTTGGCATGCAGGTAGATGTTATAACGTAGGCATCCGCTAAGAAAGGATTTTGATTAATTCTACCCCCCAAGGGGATAAAATAGGGGATGCAAGTTTGTGTGAAACTTTGTCAATTTGAAACCGATCGGGCTGAGACATTGCATGCATAAAGCTACTATGTTGACTCAACACTAAGCGATAACCGACATCCACGCGGGCGGAGCCGCGGGCAACAGCTAGTCGTTTTATAAAAATATGTAAAAACAATAACAATGGAAACAACCCACTGACGATATCTAAGTTCAAGTAATTAGATCAGTGCCCCGAAAACGAAAAATATTGGAATTCTTAACGATAGCGTATCGAGAGAACGAAGCAGTGTGATTGGCCGCTTACCTGCTGTTAGCCAATTGCAATGATCCTTTTTACTACTCGTGTTCGGGGTACATATTGTCGAATTTGTTAGGGCTTTTGCTGCACGTGAAGAATGCTACAATTGTTTATGGCAACTGTAATGGATGACTTCACTTTACGTACTCACCGAGACACTGAAGGATCTCACCGATCCTAATACTCACATAGCCAAGTAGCAATTTTTAATTAAATTTTATAGCAATTATCATGCAAACTTTAGTTTACTATAAATTTTGATGGAAACACTGGACGTCCAAGACTGTATTTGAACCTACGACCAGTTTTTTACAAAGTGAATCTGACCAACTGAGCTATTCAGACACATCTTTGATGTTCGAAACATAGTACTGTTAGCATTTTTGAAGCGAAAACTTCTTTAGCGGCGTTGGACGGGTAAAAAGTGTTAAACTCGCGTCAGGATCACTTGATCTTTGAACCGTAACCGACGACTGACGTCATATAACATTACAACAGCTACAGATTGTATGTGATGTTAAGTACGCTATGAAGCTTCGTGGCTTATCGGTAAGCGTTTCGGCTGTAAGTCCTTAAGGTTTCAGAGAGTACCGGGTTCGAACCTGGGCTTCTGACACTTTTTGTAATTGATTTTTCTTTTTGTAATTTATTACTTTTTGTGATTATTTTTTCCTTTTTGTAATTCATTAATTTCTTCTGACAGAAAATTAAAAGAAAGAAAAGAAAAGAAGAGAAAGCAGTATTCAAAACTTAGAAATCAAAGCTAAATAGATCTTTTCTTTATCTTCTAATAATGATTGTAGGCGTACAAACAGCTACTGGTATTCTTTGTGTATATATTTGTATGTAAAACAAACGCCTACTTGAGCATGACCGGATGGTAAGCTCAATAAAATTAGCTCCCATTGATCATACTATGAAGGGAAGGTGATAATAGTTTCTTAGAAACATTTCTATGACAAACCAAGTCTTGGAAATGAATACTCAACTTCTATATAATATTGACTAATATGTTTTTGTGGTATTGTTTTTATGGGATTTTTAGATGATGTCCGCGGTTCCAGATGGAATTTTAATAACATTTTCGTACCCTATTCTTGAGATAAAAAGTATATAGGTACATACATAAATTATTCACGTTTGTGACTTATCGAAGGGATAGCCAGAGGTATATTTACATCCATATTTCGTCAAAAATGTAACAACCTAAGAAAATATAGTCACAACACTAAAATCATAAGACAAAAACTATAAAATGTAGCTGTGTTACGAAGCCTCGCAGAAATAAAGAATCACGCTATATTTAAAATTATTTTACTCTAAATTTAAACACAAAAATTTAATCTCAAATATGCTAACTATATTTTTTAATTTACTATCATAAGTTATAACATATTTGCAATTTACTAAACTTAAATTATAATAGTTTTACGTTTCGTTCCAATCGTGCCAAATTACCATCTATGACTTATGGCGTCTGTCATAATGCACCTATTAAACTATTTCAACTTTAAGTGTTACTAGTTAAACTAGTAAAGTGACAACCCTGTAACTGTTAATCCCGTCGTTGTCAATCTTGCGCCTACCGTCTTTGAATTCAATTACTCATTCACCAAAATGTGTTTATCGTGACCTGTATAGTTGATCATCTAGCTGGCAAATTAGCCTGTTCGCACTATGGGAAAGTGTCTGAGGTGCTAGTAGCTAGTGGCTTGATTTATTGACTATTGATCTGTCCCTGCTTCGCACAAAATAAAAGTACTAAGGGAATGAAGGCAAAAGTGAAAACAGTCTGTTTAAAAAATATAAATTATTTATGAAGTTAATGTGTTTTGAATGTGTGCAAGAAAGTGCTCATCGCGCCTAAAAAACTTTTCATTTCAAAGAGGTATCACATATAAATTGTCACAATTTGTCAAATAGCTTCTACAGGCCGTAAAGAATTAAAAAAGCTAAGTGACGGAATTGTATCATCGTAAGAGCGTTTTCACATTCGTCCGATATCCGATATCCGATATGGGTGTCGGATAGCCAACACCTTGTGCTGTTTTCACATTTAGCTGATAATATCGGGCCGATACGGCCATTTGTTCGAAAGCCTTTAGTCTCTCTGTGATCCGATATCGGGCCAAAACAGTGGTGTTGGCTCCGATAACTGGTATCGGGCCGGAAAATGTGAAAGAGAGATACATATCTCATACATTTGACTTCCTCCGATATCGGACGTCGGATATCGGATGAGTGTGAAAATGCTCTAAGGTCAGTGTCACTGAATGATGACGTGAGTTCCAGGATTTCAGTTCACCCCTAAAAATATATTTCAGAACTTAAACACATTATAATGTAAGCATACTATAAAACTCGTTGGTAATGTATTAAATAAAGATTTCGTGACAATAGTACCGTTTTAAGGAGCCGTCGTCTAGCAGCATGGTGCATTAAATCTATATCTTTAAAAATGACGGCAGAATCAACATGGATTAGAATATTTATAGTTTTATTTAGTCATAGGTATTCAATAATATGTTAAGTGTATGTTTTATTTTTGATAAGTTATTTTTTTTAATAATTAAAAGAAAAGTTTGCCAAAACATTGTCGCCATCTAGTAACAACACCTGCGGACTAAAAGTTGCCTGCCTACTTTTGGAAGTTACGAGTGTAACCGTTTTTGATTCCTAATTGTGCATCTTTATAAGAATTACTTCATATTATCTATGATTCAACGTAGTTTGGGTACTTCAAGATCATTTACACTTTCACATACTTCAAACTATAAAACAAGTAACTATCTTCACGGGGATACCCAAGGATGGTGTCAGCCATGGTCTCCCCGTGATGATAGCTACTGAAAATCAACTGAAACGTCGGAATGAGTGATAAATAAATCGCAATGGAATCCGTTTAAATATTTTCACCTTCTCACTCAAGAGGCAAGCTCATTTGCCATCCAAGCAGTAAAACAAACAGTTCTAAGAACAATAAACTTACCACTATATTCCTCTTCCTCAGTGCCTATAAACCAGCTATGAATATGTCATTAACGGTACTAAAAGTACCAGTGAACGTAGTGCCACCACAATTCTCGTACTATAATGACGTGTTTACAACACTGGTAAGTATTTAGGACACTATTTTAGTGCCAATAAACTATTAGTACTATTAGGCTGGTTTTAGAAGCTGTGATATACTGATGAATATGTAGGCCAACTAAATATGGTATTTACATTTGTTCATCGTCATCTTATTGTAATACTAGGTATTTTTAACAATTAAAACATTTTTCCTTAAGTGACATGAGGGAGACCCCTTGCAGGCAAAAAAAGTCCTATCTTAGGAGCCTCTCTTGTTTAATACTGTCGTTACATAGTACCTTGTTATATAGTACCAAAGTTACAGTTATGTTTTGTATTACATTTTTTTTACATATAATAGGACACGTCAGTTTGACTTCACCTCGCCTGATGGTAAGCTGAAGGAAAAGTCTCAGGAAAGAGAGTTACCATTACATACACGTACCATGTTAACAATGGTGGCCCTAAGCTTGACGGCCTCAACAAAAGATTATTGTCGTCTGCGCACCGCGTGACACCCACCGGTCCCACTAGTGCTGCGACCACAATCCCTATTTCCCGGCTATGAACTATGCTGACCACTGAACGCAATCCAACCGAGATTACATTACTATGGAGCCCACCCGGCCGAAATTTGTGACTGTGCTAATTTTCATGATTCACCATCACATTCGACATCACAATTTCTACCACCAGAAAATGTAAACTACACGTTTATGTATTACACTGGGGAAGTCGTAACTGTATGTATGTATTCAAGTGACATTCGAGGCTTTCACATCAGAACCCGGGGTCAGTTCACTCCTTCTTTTCCTTTTCAGTTGAGTTAAATGGATTTTATGAATGCGACTGACGTTTGACCTCCCATCCCTAAGAGGAAAGTCTACGTCAGAGCCTCCTCAAATAGGCTTGCTCACTGAGGAGTTTTTGTGCTGTCAGTGGGAAGACCAAAGGCTAATTTCTGCTTTATCTTCTACGCTGACGGCACAGAAACTTTTTGTGTTTACAGGGTCGACAGCATGATTGTGACTCCCCTGGTATTGCACACGTCCATAGGCCACGGTAACAACTTTACATCAGGTGGGCTAAGTGCTTGCCTGCCACCTTAGTGGCATAAAAAAAGGCTTCTAGGACCAAAGTTACTGCTTTAAAGTGTTGGATACTTATACGTGACATGTGTAAAGATACCGTAAATAGATGAAATTCCATCCCTGGGTTGTGTTTTTGTCTGTTAATAACGTGGTATAAAAAAGAAAACACCTGCTTAAAATTTATCTGAACATCATATGGATTTTCTATCGATATTGAAAGTTATTTTTTATAATCTTTGCAAACGAATTTTATATAACCGGATCACCTAATATTTTTGACTTGTTTTCCCTACCCATATTTTCCGATACCAAGTAGGTAATCACACAAAGTTCAGTTTGTTACTCTTTATATATGCAAATAAACCATTATCATGACGTAAATAATAAAAAAGACTAGCCAAACACCGTCACCGTAAGGCACACATAATTCAGAGCCAGAAATTTTACAATCACCTCACCCTGAAGCCAAACGAGCGAATTTTTTTAAGTTGTGATTCACGTAATTTCGATCTTTGCGTTCAAATACATAGAAAACTTCTGTTTGCAGACTCATTTTGCGTCACCGTGTGAAACAAATAGGACTTATATGAAACCGAATGCAGTAAAAATTACAAAAACCAAAATTACGCGACTCTAAACTAAAAAAAAATAGGTTCGTTTGGCTTCAGCCTTAGGCCAATGTAACTTGAAGTCAATGAAATAAATAATTTTATTGTAGGAAAACTGGCAACTACGGGTCCACATGCCATTTGTGGTGAGTTTACTGATGGGTTTTCGTATTTTACTGTCGAGTCACAGTTATGTTTCCTGTAATAAGTGGTATCTTTAGCTGCCATCTCAGTTATAAAACTAGAATGGTAATTTAGTAGACCCCTGTGGTGTAGCGGTGTATAGATCGACTGCTGTATTAGCGGACGCGGGTCCGATTAACGCCTTATGTAAATATTTGTATTCAAAGAAATGTTTATTTGATATAATCTGAGTACTTCTATGTATTTTTATACCACTTAGGTCCACGGCCCACCTGATGGAAAGTGGTTAACGCTAGCCATGCAGGTTTGCAACACAAGGGGCATCATATATGTGCTGCCGGCCCTGTAGGAACCTGCTAATGTTCCTTTTGGAGAACCCCATATTATAGTCGCTTGGAAGAACCACAGCAGGGAGTTGGGGTTGGTTTCGTTTGGTCATACCGGTTCTGGTTTGAGCCCTATACACTCACAGTTTGACTGTTTAGTTATTTTATTTATTTATATATTTATTTCATTTATTTATTCATTTCATACATACAATGTCATTACGGGGCAGACCCAATGCGACAGAGTAGCAACATAACTATAATAATTTCTTTTACAATATAATGTCTTTTACATAATCATACATAGTCATGCTTCAAAATCTATTAAAACTTCAATAAAATAATTATTAGCTATTCAAAAACAATAATTTTCACAACACCTCTTCAATCACAGTGTCTTTCTAAAACAGTACTTTCGTAATATTCACAAACAAAAACGTAGGTAATTCAGTTCTTTTGTAACCACCCCGTTCACGTTACATTCATTAACAAAAATAAAGCCGAGTTCAAACGGTCCACGTTATGACAAAAATAAAGTTGTGTTTACATAAGGCGGTGTTTCACGTACGGTCTGACGTCCGTTATAATTAAAAAGTCGAATTTCGTCCTCATTAATCAAACACCAATTAGTAGTAAGGTCAGAGAGTAACGTACAGAAGGATTTATGCTCTGAACGTAATGATTATTTTACCTTTTTATTAAAACGACTTGACGTTTCAGTACGCGATTGACGCATATAAGAATAATAATATCACTAAAACTGATGCACTTTAAGTTTCCACGCAGTAGGATGACTTTATAATATACCAATGCATGATGTACAAATAGATATTGCAGAATGAGAAATTATTAAGTTTAACAGTTAATAAATTTTGTTGAGAAGATTTTTCTGTATTCTCGGAACTCTTTGAAACTACAGGGAGTTTTAAACAAGCTAATAACTTACCATCAGATAATGAAACTTCATTTTGCTTTTTCAAACTGAATCGTCCGCTAGATTGAAACTGCTTTGGGCATTAAACGCAACCGATAGTCGTATCTGCAATATTTAAAAAAAATACTCTATTTTTGAAGTCTCAACTTCAAGTGACAAGAATATCGCTGCCACTTCGGCTCTTTAATTAAGGGCTAAAGCATTTGACGCGGCTATTCCGAGTACAGTCGGGAGTTCAGGTGAGTCGAAATATGACACGCTAGAGTTTACGTCAAGCGTGATTGTAGTGGTAACATGTGGGAATTATTGGACAAATGAAACTGACAGATTCGGATTTTAACTCACTTTTGTTCTTAAACGGGAACCCTTTAAAGTTTTATTTGTTACATGTAATTTTTGTTTATTATTTGTTCATACAAATTATATACTGATTAGATTAGAACATATTATCACCTTCTTTGAAAAGAAAAGAATACCTATAAAATTCAGTCAAATTAGTTTAACTTGGCTTTAGTAGCAACTAAATTGGCACCATTTTCTATCAAACAAAGCTTAATTTATTTCAATCCTTCTCAAAAGAACTTTCTCATTAGAATATTGCGAATTCTCCAAGATCCGGCAGAACTAATTAAAACCTCTTTTATTTAATCCGATACCAAAGAGAATCGAGAGCAGATTAAAAAGGAATTAAATACCCAGTATGCAGAAAGAGCTAATGAAATGAAACACAAAAGCATTTTCATTATATTTTTCAGATGAAAAACTAATCCGGATTAATCTAGACCCTGAGTTTGGTATTTCGTAAAGAACTATTCACTAAAGGCCGGTTGAATGCGAAATGTTTATTCCTTGGTTGAAAGCGGAAAAATATTAAACGGTGGAAAAGTTACCGGTTGAAAGTGGCTGGGCCCATTATGTTCTTTTTTTATACCATTTAGGTGGCAGACAAGCACACGGCCCATCTGATGGAAAGTGGTTACCTTTGCCTATGGACGTGTGCAACACCAGAGGCGTCACACTCGCGCTGCCGACCCTATTAGAACAGAGAGTTTCTGTGCCGTCAGTGTTTTTTTTTTACGTGCGGGAAATCCCCACGGGTACCCCCCCTTCGGCTCTGTCGGCTCGAACCGACTAAACCGCACGCCGTCTGGGTCGATGTGCCAGGCCGATGGTGAGGTTGTCTTGTGACATATCCCTCGCACCCCGGGTGACCCAGGGCCATTCCTCTCGGTCTGGCCCTCCTCGGGAGAGGGGACCACGTGGTCCCCGATTCGCCCCCGTAGGGGGGGGGGCGCATCGTATTCGATGCGCGCCGCCGCCGTGGCCTGCTACTGCTAGAGGGACGAGCGGCTCCACCCGTCACCCTCAGGCTCATGGGGGGCGAAGGTCGGTTTTCGCCCTCCGACGCCCGAGCCGCCTACGAACGCGGCCAGCGATGTCCGCGAGTCTTTCTCGCTCACTGCACCGCGCCCGCTCTGCTGTCTCCTTCATGAGCATGACCTGCTCGCAGAAGGAGGCGCTGGCCGCCCACGCATCCGCGCAGCGGACCATCGCCGCGAGCAGGGTGGAGAGCGTGAGCACTCTCACCCCCAGGGCCGTCACAAGCTCCCGCCTCGGCGTTTCAAACGCCGAACACTCGGTGAGCGTGTGCAGCCCCGAGTCCACGCTCGCGTCGCAGCGATGGCTCTATGCCCATCAGATGCAGGTACCGGCTGAAGTTACCGTGTCCGGTAATGACCTGCGTCTGTGTGAAGTCAGTGTAGAAGATGAAGCATGTCAAGTTTTGGTCTTCCCACTGACAGCACAAAAACTCTCCAGTGAGCTCTGGCTACTGTACTTACCGCCAGGAACACAACACGAGGTTATTATGGCCGCAGTATTCTGTAGGGTGGAGTTACTTCCCCAGTCGGACTGCTCAATTGGACGGAAATATTTTCAACTTTAAATCTAGTGATGGTTTTTTCATAGCCGTTCATGAACTAAAGTCACAGGAATACTATCTATCATAGAATTCATGAATAAATGATAAAAACATCTACATTACACAATGCTATTCTAACCAAGCGTAACTTTTAATTCAGGTTCTAGAACACATTAAGAGACACTTTATAGATTTTATCTGTAAATATAAATACAAAAAAATTAAGAGCAATACAAATAGACATATTCAAGGATAAAAATATTTGGACCGAACGGGAATCAAACTTCTGATATGACAGTCGAACGCTCTACCACTCCACGCTATAAGCGTCATTTACGTTACAGCATTATTAAACATTACAATTCAAGCCGTAACAACTACGCAGAACACTTCAAATCTAATATAACAAACCGACAGTTTTCTTATGAAGTAATTAATATAACACCGCCTAATGTATTTTTAATAACATTGCTATGGGAGTTTCAACCAATCATTCTAATGCACAAGTTGATAAACCAATTTCCGACTACCCTCGATTTTCGGAATTGAACTCTATCACTGTAATAATAAGGCATTTTGAGTTGTATCACTCTTGTTATGTTTCTAGTTAATTTCGTTTTCTAATTTGTGAAGTAGACTCATGTTTTCTGACTCTCACGTGATGTATTCAAATAGCTAAATGGATTGTACGTATTGTTTGTTTTTGTTTTAAGTAAAAGGTAGCTCTGTGTAGGGGCGTGTTGAATTTTTAATTTGCATTGGATTATTGTTTGTCTCGTTTTGTGTTATGCTTGTTTTACTTCGTAAATGCGGCGTAATGGACCTGTAGCCAAAGTTAATTTTGAGAATGGAGGTTAGGGAAAGTATCAAATGGTTCGGGAAATTGTTATTAGGAAATACTTAGCAACATCAATGGGGTGTATGCTTTGCTGTGGAGTTTCAATTACGGGGCTCGGAGGTAAGACGGCAATTACTTTTGTAAAAGTTAAAATAACAATTAAATTTAATAACCCTGGGGTTTGACTGGAAAATTTAGACGCAAACGAGAATTCACTAGAAGAATCTTTTTTTAAGACCACTTCCGTGGTAAACAAACACAAGGCCCACGTGATGGAAAGTGGTTGATGCAACAGCATTAATTCTAGAAACGGTACTGAAGACTTTTTGAATTTTATTCGATATGTGGACTGCCAGTTTGTTAATTCATTATGTGGGATCCAATAATGCAGTTGGTGTAGTTAATGTAGTTCCATCAAGTCCAAATTACATTGCGAAAATGTCAGCAAACCTTACGTACTTTAAAAACATACCAGGCTTCTGATAATTAGCTCGCCTACTAATAGGTCTAAATAATAGGGGTTAAAGTATGAAATTGCAGTTTCATTGTAATAGGTACTTCGAATTGACATAGAACCTTCATGGTTTGAGATTTTTGAGTGAAACTTTTTCCACATGGTACCTATGTAGTTCTTCATTTAAAAATGTGCAACATTCGATTATCGACTTTCAGTTGTTTTTTTTATTCAGGTTAGACAAGAAAGATGGATACTTCGAAAATTCGAGTGATTTTTGAATACGAGTTCCGACGCGGAACTAACGCGGCAGAAACAGCTCGCAATATCAATGTTGCGTTTGGAGAGGGGACTGCTAATGAACGCACCGTGCGATTTTGGTTTAAACGCTTTCGTGATGGAAACTTTGTTTTGAAGAACGAACCACGAGGAAGGCCGTCCACACAGGTGAATAACAATGAATTGAAAGACATGGTGGAAGCCGATCCGAGCCAAACTACCCAGGAATTAGCTGCATGGTTTAACGTTACCTTGCCAACAATATTGACTCATTTGCGTCAAATCAATAAAATAAAAAAATGTGAAAAATGGGTACCTCTTGATTTGACTGATCTGCAGAAAGAAATGCGTGTTGAAACTTGTGTTGCCTTGTTGAATCGATACAGAAATGAAGGAATATTGGATCAAATTGTGACATGTGATGAAAAGTGGATTCTTTACGATAACCGTAAGCTAAAAATGCAATGGCTGACCCCAGGCGAAACGCCACAACAGTGTCCTAAAGCAAAGCTTACCAATAAAAAGGTAATGGTAACTGTTTGGTGGTCTCAGCATGGTGTTATTCACTATAGCTTTCTACGATCTGGTCAAGCAATAACGGCAGATGTCTACTGTGCCGAACTCCGAACAATGATAGCAAAACTAGCAGTAAAACAGCCCCGACTCATGAATCGATCTTCACCATTATTGCTCCATGATAACGCGAGACCTCATACAGCACGAGAAACCGTTTTAACTCTACAGGAACTGCAATTAGAAACTATCCGTCACCCTCCGTATTCGCCAGACCTTGCTCCAACAGACTACCATTTTTTTCGTGATTTGGACAATTTTCTATGTGATAAAAAGTTTTCTTCTCAGGAGGCAGTACAAAATGCTTTCACACAGTTTGTCGAATCTAGATCACCAGAGTTCTATCGCAAAGGCATAAATGACCTTCCTACTAGATGGCAGCAATGTATAGATAATAATGGTAATTATTTTGATTAAATAAATACGTAAAATTAAAAAAAAACGAAAATCGGCAATTTCATACTTTAACCTCTAATATTATAATGGTGGAGAAGGTATCATTTTCTGCCCGATGAAAATTTTTACAAATGTGGTAGTCTGAAGTTTACCTGATTTTATCTCGAAAAAAAAAGAAAATAATATTCTACTTAAAACACATCAGATACTTTCATTATCGCAAGGAAAATCAGAAGAACCTTAAACATTATAATGATGTCCTAAATTGGTGAACAACTGGTTTATGAAAAGTCCTAATTATTAGTCACTAACCGCTACTGTTGTAAAATTTAATTTACTCATTCGTTTGCGCATAATGTCGTACAATAGTGAGCAATAATAATTATACTACTACTTGTCCTAACATATTTCGCCATAAAGTAGGATGTAAACAATAAGTACTTAATTATACAAAGCAAAGTTCTACAAAAATGATGGTTTGGTGGATTGGTCTGTCAATCATTTATGTAATTTTTACAAGGCAGAAAACAAAACGTTTTCTCGACAATGGGTAGCTGATCAGCGATATTGTAAATGCTAGGTTAAAACCCGTTATAGAACGACAAAACGCATTTTTATATATAAAAGGTAATAGTTTGATATAGATAAATTTCTTACCAATCGAAAGTATATATAGCTTCTAGAATATATAAACGTTAGATTGACTATTTTTTCCCATCACAGTTCTTGGTCAACGTTTCATACATAAACCAACTCGATGAAGGTCTTTCTAAACTGGCATCCAATACTATGCAGGTTCGCAAAACCGTCACAACTCAAAAAGTTACTGTTTGCAAACGTAGTCACAGGTGATCACCATTTCAACTAAAAAAATATTCATGTTACAAACACAAAAGACTAATCAAAAATTAAATTAAGAACACCTGTCTCGTTAAATTTTAAAAAGATAACATTCAAATACAATTAGGGCAGCTGTGTGTCAGCGAGCCTGTGTCTCGACACTTTTTGTCGCGACACTAATACATTGGACATAATCGAAGGCGGGTTTTAAACAAATAAATAAAACACACACACGCTCAAACATATGTTTACAAGACTCGATCTCGACTCATTTCAATACCTTTGCCAATTTTAATATGAGTTCTCGTTATTAATTATTTATTAGTTCACATGATTCTAGTCCAGTAATCCAGCGAATCAATCCAGTCCAGCACTGGACTGGATTGATTCGCTGGTAGTGTTTAAATTATTCCAGTTTTTTTATACACAAGCACGCGGCCCGCCTGATGGAAAGTAGTTAACGTGGCCTATGGACGTGTGCAACAACAGGGGCGTCACACTCGCGCGGTCGACCCTGTTAGAACAGAGAGTTTCTGTGCCGTCAGTGTAGAAGATAAATAGATTTCTTTTCTTTTCTTTTCTTTTCTTTCAGGACAAGCCTTTGGTCTTCCCACTGACAGCACAAAATCTCTCCAGTGAGCTCTTGCTACCCTACTCACCGCCGAGAACACAACATGAGGTTATAATGGCCGCGGTGTTCTGTAGGGTGGAGGTAAGTCTGTGTGTGTGAGCTTTCGCTTATGTGAAACCAGCCTTACTCATTTATTTTGAGCTGGATGCTGCATTAGCGGTTTTTTTTAATTTATTAGTACTTATTTTATGACAGTAATTGACTATCTTGACTGTGAAGCCGTCATGGTGAATGATTCCCGGGGGAAATAAGGTGTGATTCGACTGTTCATCATTATTTTAGCGTGGTTCCTGTCTTTCACACAGAGTTCCTCCCCCTGATTTAGAATTCGCTTATGCAACTCTTATGAACGTGACTGCCGTTTGACCTACTTATATCGAGATGAAAGCCTCATCTGTCAATTAGCAAGTGTACCGGCAAGCAAGTGTGATTGACATGGACAACAGAAATGGTGAAAAAAAAATGTAATCCAGTACAAAATTTCATGCGAAGACCTTTTCAACACTTCATAAAATATTTACTACAGCTTTCGTGGATGTCAGTTTTCGTAACTTTTGATCATATCTCTGGTCTAACTTTAATCTGACCAAAACCTGTTGAAAAAAAAACACCGCTTCAAAATCCTTCCAGTAGTTTTAGGGTTCATCGTGAACAAAACCCAGAATACAAAAAAAAAATGTGTTCTATACTAATTTGTAAATGGGAAAGTGTGTGTGTCTGTTTATCCGTCTTTCACGCCTAAACCACCGAACCGATTTTGATGAAATTTGGTATAGGGGTAGATTAGACCTTGAGAAAGGAGATAGGCTATGTTTGGTCGCGATAACCGACATCCACGCGAGCAAATGCTAGTATAATATAATCCAAGTATGTTTTTCTTTAAATATCTCCAATGTACATACACTTTACAATTGTGTAATAGTATAGACAGATATCACCTTTGGTATTAAGTCCTTCAATGTACCTTGTTTTCACAAGAAATTTCAATAAATAAAATAAATGCCAAGACCAACGATAATACTCTCCACCTAGCTGATTTACGTAACAATTCCTTAAACAGCATTAATTAATTTCAGGCACAGAATTCTCAATTCTGTTGATGGGAACATAAGGGCGTGAGTGGCGTGTCACCAGGCAGCAGATGGTAAAGTATCGAATATCTAAGTGTCCGGGTGACGGCAGTGGGCACGGTATGGTCACGCGAAGCTGTCGTCGCTTTGGGGCGTGGCGTTATGATTAATTGCAAGCGAGTACGAGGATTTTGGTGTGGTGTGCACTTGAAGATGTAATATTATGTGTAGCTTTGGATGTGACTTCCGAAGGGGTATTTTTATATATTTTTATTATTATTAATTTATTTATTTACTTCAGACATCATATCCATATAATGTTAGTATGACTTATAGCCTATGTTAGTAAAACACTAGTCATTTAATTACATCAATATCTTCTCTCCGGCACAGGTACAGGGATAAATGCCTTCCGCAGCAATGCCGGAGAAAAGAACAATCCAGTCTGGATGCAATCATCATCAGGACGTTGTTGTCGCTGGCCCGCACCATGCGCACCAGTGAAGCTGCACGCGCACGCATAGTCGCGTGGAAACATGCAGTCCGCGCATCTGCAAACATCCCCGAAAGCGCTGCAGTGCCGGGGCAGCCCCAACAACATCCTGAGGCTATTATTATACAGGACACGGAGGTCACTGTAGCGTTTCATTGTGTAATAGGCCCACAGGCTGCAAGTGTATAAAGATGTACAATACGCCCTGATGAGCGTAATCTTAACTTCAGCTGAGCACGACTTCGCCTCGCCTGATGGTAAGCTGAAGGCAATGTCTCAGGAAAGAGGGTCACCATTACATACACGTCCCATGTTAACAATGGAGGCACTCAGCTTGATAAGCTCATCAAAAGAGGATTGTTTTCGCAGCACCGCGTGACACCCACCGGTCCCACTAGTGCTGCAACCACAATTCCCCCTGCCTGAACGCGGTTTTTCGCAATTGTGCACGGTGGTACCCACCCGGCCGAAATTTGTGACAAATTTGTGCTTGTGTTGATATTTTCCTTTACCCTTCGAGCTAAGCTCAAGCCCTTGTAAGTACTAGGAGTGGCTTTATGTCGGCAGTTATTTGTCAGAATTAGAACTCTCCCTCCCCGGGACCTGATGATCGTAAGACTGAATCCCTAACTACCTACTTACTAAGCTAATATTTACAGATTTCAATATAAATTTTCGATTATCGCCACTGATAGCTTAGCATGCACTACACACGGACCTTCACGAAACCATGCTTTGTTATCTTATCACGATCGTACGAAAGCTCATTATAATAGACACGATGAGTTATGTGAGACAAAGGTCACTTCAGACCAGCCACTATCCCTCATCTATCTGCTAGCTTTCATGCTCCACCATTTATTTACCTAGAGAAATGTCTGAATATTTTCTATGGTGATGTCCAACTAAGATTAACCTTAGATGGAAAATTGTTTTTAAAATAAATGGTTAACGGTAGTGTTATTTCTTACAGTAGATAGGAGAAAATCACCACTACTAAGGAGCTGTTTTCTGTAAGGCAGGTGGGTATTATGATCGTAATTACTATTGCCTAATAGCACAGAAAATAAATGGAAAGTAGCCTTCCAGGCAAATGAACTAGCGACAAGGTGTTTTTTTTATACCACTTAGGTGACAGAAAAGCACACGGCCCACCTGATGGAAAGTGATTATTGTGGCCTATAGACGTGTGCAACTGCCGACCCTGAAGTAATCTTCTAATGCCCATCTTGAAGAACTCCATATTGTAGTCGCTTGGGAAAACCACAGTAAGGTGTTCATTCCAAAGCCTGAGCGCGCATGGGTTGAAGTTCTTTTCATACCACACAATTCGCGCGGCTGGGATGGACGAGATGCTGAAGACGGTGAATCGGGAGCAATGACGTGGGAAAAGCCTATATCAAGCAATGGAAAGCGATAGGCTACCTGATTGATTGATGGAACAGAAGACAGTTTAACTTTTTTAGACTTACCGAGTACACCGCTTGGGTACAAGGGCACGGCCCACCTGATGAGAAGTGGTAACCGTAACTTATGAATATGAGCAACACAATGGGCATCATACTGGTACTGCCCACCTTAAAAGAACCTTCCTATCTTGAAGAATCCTATACTGTAGTATTTTGAAAAATAAAAGCAGGTAGATCATTCCACAGATCCTGGTTTCCAGGAGTTACACCGTCCATCCTGCTGTACAGGAGTAGTGGGAATGTGGGTACTCTATCCATATATCGCATAACTACAAAACAATATCGTAGGAGAATTTCTTTTCATTAAAAATTATTAAAAATAGAAAACCCGACTGGTGATGCAAAGATCGAAACAGGTTTTATAGCACACGGTACTCATTAATTTTCATCTGGTTTGAGACTTGGAAAATTTAGAGATTTTTGTTTCAATCTTTTCAGCATCAGTCGGGTTTTTAATTTTTAATAATTTAGTTTATTTTAAACATTTTAGTTTATGATATATATTATTATGTTTTTGTGATCGTCTTCTAATTTCCTTCATTTTAATACCCCACTCGATAAATTTGAGTTTTGGCATTTTGGCGCCAAGAAACCAACATATAGCTTTTGTTGTGTACCCGAAAACACTTGGTTAATAAATACTTTTCATTTGAGACATGAATCATTGAAATCCGTGCGGTATTTCAGAAGATATGAGATATTATAATAAAGAATATTACAAACATACATACATACAAGATACGCGCGAAAAACATAACCCTTCTTGGCAGTCGGGTAAAAAGACAAGTGTGACAGCTATATTATCACTCCACAAATCAATGCATCACCATTTTGCAACTCAATCTGTAAGACTTTTCAACACATTCACTACATTCTAATTAAAATTTTTAAAACGACGACATTGGTAATGAGGAGCAGGTAATTACCACATTTTCAACCTGCAAATTCATGTACATACAATTTACTCACACCTGTATTACCCCAACAGGGTAAGCAAAGGTGTATTAATCTGCACATTTCGCCAATTACGAGTTTATTGTTTTTGTTTTCATGAAAGGAGTCAACGGACTATTTTTGTTTATTTACTTAATATATCATGATGTTGGTGTTAGTAACGGTTGCATCTGAAATCGATTCGGAGTTCAGGATTCTTTTACTCCTTCTCGAGCTTTTAGCTCGCCACATATAAACAGAATGGAACTACATTTTTCCATTCTAGATAATTTTTGGTTCCATTCTGCTGAAATATAGCCAGTTTTTAGTTTTCCCGATTTCGAGAAGAACGATTCCAAGTTTCTCTCGACATTGGCCATTGGGAACCTGAAGGTGATTTGGCCTATAATTTTGCAGTTTCTTGAATGTTTGAGAAGACATTATTGGACTGGGGTAACCATTTAATAATATCCACAACATTTCACACAACGCTATCTAGACCCATGGTAAGCATAGCTTAACTAGCTTGTGTTATGGAATCTAGAATGCGGATAAACATACTTAGATACGTTTTTTTTTGTAAATACATACATATTATACATAGGTACACCCAGACCAATGCAAATATACATATTCATATGCATACAAATATTTGCACTAAGCGGGGATCGAACCCGCGCCTCCTGCGTAGCGGCCGCGTTCACTACCGCCACGCCACGGAGGCGTTAGTAGATAAAAAAGTTGAGCAGGGTAGATATGTGGAGTTAGTTTTTCTAGTCCAATAATTTTTTCTCAATTATTCAATTTAAAAATCTAAATCTACACTGCGAAATTATATATGTCGAATTGATGGTCAAGTACACAAAATCCTATTAAGAAATTTCTGCACACTGCTATTAAAGTACTTCATGGATAACGACACTATTGGTGGCAGTATAAACAGGTGAAATGGCTATTGAATTATAACTTCAAGTCGTTCAATTCTTCGTAATACTTCTTTAATACGCTTTCATACTTAACAACTGGATCGAAAGCACTATTCCTGCGCAATTTGTTAGTGGAAATAAAGAGAATAGTTATAGCTTTACAGAATAAATAACTGTGTTTAACTTCGCGCTGCGAGGCTTAGTTTATCATTAAATCTGCAAACAATGCGAGGTAGGCAGAATTGTCTAACAGGCCGCAAAGTATCCATTCATGTTTACTAAGAACCGAAGTAACACGGAAGCTACATAAAAACTAATTGGGTAGCCAGCTGAGTGACAGTGTGGACAAGAAAACTGTGGAATAATGTAAAATTTATACATACATACATACATAATCACGCCTTTATCCCCGGAGGGTTAGGCAGAGATAAATTAACACCCACATTTCTGTCACAATCCACACACAATGCCACAATCTGTATTCGGTCCCACGTAATAGGGGGTGAGTAATATTGCCGTATTCCGGGCACTATTGTTGACTCGAGCCATGCATCTGAGGCTGACTCTGGGCTGTACATATATGTCTGCTGTAAAAGTTAATCAGCCCTATACCTTAGTCGCCACCACATGGGAAGAGAAGGGGTGGCCCAAATTCTACTCTGCCGGGAACCACGCGGCTAAAAATTTATGAATAAATATAAATTAAAATCGACGGTTGTATGTTCATATTATATTGTGCCTTTCTTTCTTAACCTATCTTTAACATGCCTGTAAGTTTTTTGTTTGAAGATTGTTCGGGTACAAACCTATAAAAATGAGCAGGAGAGCGGAGCCCGGGCTTCAATGGGAGTATACTGGAATTTGCACTGGAATGAAGAACCAAAAAAATAATCTATATCTACTCATATTATAAAGTGAAGTATTTTTGTTTGTGACAAATAAACTCAAAAACTATTGGACCAGTATCAAAAATTCGCTATCACTTGACACTGAATAACCTATGCCTCATATAATCATCACGCTACTATCAGCGATGAAGAGATCTGAACTCCACATGGACCAGGCCGCCCGCTACAGCAAGTATTAAATAAATCCATTCAAATAGAACCTAATAATGTATCCCACTTCGAACTTCAAGATCCATAATAACACAGTACACGATAATTAGTATCTATTATTACAAGTAATTGTTATTAAGTAGATCATTAAAGGTAAGTGAAATGCTATCCGCCATGTTAAAATATTACTTCGATCATATAACTGATAATAAAACCCCTCTGGCTATCACAGGTATTAGCATTTTGTCGGATAATATTTTCAATGTACGATTTCGTAGCTGACCGCAGACTGCAGCAGCAGACTGCAACAGCGTATTGTGAAAAAGACTTTAATGTGATAAAATTGTTTATTGTCTTCATTCATTGCGGCATTTTAATCATGCCGTTTATCCTTATCGAAGTTTAACAACTAATGTATGTGAAGAGACGACACGACATCCAACGCACATCCGTAGAAGTAAAAGAGTTATATGTCCCACAATCCGCTCATTTTGTCTATAACTACACATCTTCATTTTCACAATACATTACTGGTTGAACTTCGACACTATTAAACGGGACCATTGAGAAGCCGCAATTTAAAAAAATAAATATCATATTCATCCATCATTCCTAAAAACATCACTAGGTACATAAAAAAACGGTTTTTTTTGTAGTAATGTTTTTTTTATGAAATTATCGTTTCATTTAGTTTTAGTAACACGAAGGAGAACAAAAGTTACTAATTAAATAGAATAAATAGTAAAAAAAACTATTTTTCAATTATTATTTCACTGAATCGTATTTTTTATGACAATAATAATATGTAGTTTAACCGGAGTACTACCAGTTGCCTTCGTCTTAGGGAGCGTTTCCCTTACACCCGATATGTCTCTAATAATCTCACCTCTGGCAACCTACAACCCAAAGGCGGAGTGCGGTGTGCGTTTTAGTCGGTTCGAGTCCTACATAACCACACCCATCGGCGCCGACTTCGGGATATCCGTGGGAATTTTAAGTCTATTTTACGGTACACTACATCTGCTGCATGCGTCTGCTGCTGCAGTCTGCGGTTGGCTACGAATCCGTACCAAAGTCTCAACTCCAAGTATCGTTTGACTCGGGGCGTATTTAATAATTCAAGTGTCGATTTTAGCTTTAATGTGTAGATAATTAAGGTTTGCTTAGTGATTACGGAGGCATAGAATTGGTGATTGTATACTAGCATTGATGTAATGAATAGATGCATTACCCCGCTCCTGGCTTACGACTTGCAATTGAGAATGTATGGATACGGTATTGAAATAAATGATTTGTTTGTGAGATTTCTTAAATTTATCAAAATGGAAAAGCGTACTTCCAAAACGGGACTTGAACTCATACGATTAGGCATAAGGTTTATCAACCGTTCTATGAAATTTTGAGGGATCATCTCCCATTCCCCTTCTATGGCAATTTTCATTTCCGGCATCGTCTGGGCAACTGGCTGACGAGCCCTAACACGTCTTTTTAGCTCGTCCCACATGTGCTCAATCGGGTTTGTGTCTGGGCTTCTGGCTGGCCAGTCCATAACTGTGATTTTCCTATCCCGAAGATTTTCATTATTATGCCGGCCGTAGGGGCTCTTGCATTATCATGCATAAAAAGAAAATTTGGGCCCACATAGTCCACGTTTGGCATCACGTGAGGTTCTAAACACTCACGAATGTACCTATCAGCATTTAATGTTGGAAACCGTGGTCCCGTAACAACCTCAAGTTGAGTTTTGCCGCTTGCGGATATACCGCCCCAGATAGTCCATGAGCCACCGCCATAAGCAACCTTCTCTTGAAAGCAGCATTGTGTAAAACGCTCTCCCTTACGTCGGTAGACTATCTCCCTTCCATCATTGTCATTTAACGCAATTTCAGACTCATCAGAAAAGAGTACACGGCTCCAATGCAGCTGAGTCCAATTTAAATGAGTGCGCGCGAAAAGAAGACGCGCTGTTCGGTGGGTTCGCGTTAGTTTGGGGTCATTAGCTGGTTTGTGTGGTACCATATCGCGTTCTTCTAACCTTCTCCGAACAGTTCGAGCGCTCACAGATACTCCGTGGAAGTCGCGAAGTTAGTTTTGTATCTCAATGGAGGTAAGGTGACGATTTCTCAAGCTGGTCGTCACGATGAATCGATCCTGCCTTGCAGTTGTGACCCGAGATCGTGGCCTTCCTTGGCGACGAACAAAGTCGGCAGTCTCTAGGTACATCCGATAAACATTTCGGACCGCAGATCGACTTAAATTAAGTTGAGCACTCACATTTCTTTGGCTGTGTCCGGCCTGGATAAGTGCCACAGCTTGGGCGGCGACTACAGGCGAAGTATCCATAGATTATTGATAGAACCTCACCTTAATGCTAAGAATAAGTAATGTTTGTTGCAAAACCAAAGAGAAAAATCACACTTTCGAGAATTAAATGCAAGTAAACGAGTTTATTCGTTTACTTGGATTTAAGTAAGTTTTCTCTAATATTCGATTGTTTAATATCAACGAACAGGCTCCAAATTGTCTTTTGTTTCTTTAAATTCTGTGTTCGAAATTCAAAATAAAACTGTTGAATAAAATTATGAATGTGCCTGGTACAAAACTGCATAAAAACTGTTTGCTCTACCTAATGTAAATTTTTAGCTAGGACTAAACGAAACTTAAAATGCAAGGTGGGCCATAGATGTGTCCACAAGTGTAGTTTGAATTTAGTAATTTTATATGTGGCAACATTGGTTATTACTTGAGTGTGTTTAGTTGTCAGTTGAAATGACATTTGATGCTGTAAATGAGTTCGTTAGCGATCTGTGTGGAGGAGCAGCTCACTTTTGAACAAGACGCGCCGCGAAGTGCTCACGTCAAGACAACTAACCTCACTGCATTCTATCAGTTTGTGATTTATTTTAAGTCTAGTTTAAATCCTAAAATATTGTAAGCATCCTTTGTGATTCTGTGATAAAAAGTTAGTGATAACAAAGTATAGTGAACTAGACTATTACCATCCTGATTTAGTCGTAATAGAACCTTATGTGATGTCAATTAGACCCTTCTGAGCTGTCTGTATGTCAGCTAAAATGTAATAACACATGGGTCTATTTCTGTCATCAAGTTCATCGTGACAAAGTAACGGGAGAAATATTACAACACCATCTGTCTTTCAATTTATCACCCCATAACGGGCTATTTAACTGTCCTGGAGACAATTTCTGGATGAATTTTCTGCAGTTCCTAGAATTACACATATTTTATTGTAATAATTATGAGTCGCCCAGATAAAATGAGATAGACGTTTAATGTACAGTGGGAAAATTTTCTGTCTCCACAATATCAGTTCTATTGCGGAAATGGCAGGGTCTTAATATTTTATTTTTCCTGTTCTACTGCAGAGCTGCATAGATTAAATGATCAGTAGTGGTTCTAGCACAAAAAACATTAATTCTATGAGCATTAGGTACTATTACTTTACAGACATCTACACGCTGATATACAAATCAAGACGTCTAATGCATTGCAAAGGTATTTATCGGCAAAGCAAGTTCTGTTATGCAGGATATTTTATAAAAAATGCCACCGATGGAACTGAAGGTACTATTATAACAATTCATTGACCAGTTTTGAGCTCACAAACGACCAAACAAATGACCTGAATAAATTAATACACACACACATACACTTTCCCATATTATAAATGGGAATATGTATGTGTGTGTCTATATTTTGTTTGTTCGTCTTTCACGCCTAAACCATTGAATCGATTTTGATGAAATTTGGTGTAGAAGTGGATTAAGCCCTGAGAAAGAACATAAGCTATGTTTGGGGGCGATAACCGACATCCACGCGGGTGGAGTCGCGGGTAAAAGCTAGTAATAAATAAATAACGAAGATTTATCCTAGAATATGACCGAAGCCTCTTCAGCTGATTTGAGTAATAAATAAAACATAATATGCATTTCTACCTTCATGTAGGGCCATCATGCATACACCGAGAATCGCTAAGTATTTATTAATCATTACCTACTTACAAGACAATTATCAACAATTCTAAATACATAGTTTGCGTGTGTTTAAAATATGAAAAAAAATTCATACAAAGAATTTTCGAACTTATTGCCCTGTTGGTACCCAGTGGAATCATTAGGGCCACCTCTTCTCTTCCTGCGGGTGTCGTAAAAGGCGACTGGGACTGAAAATCATAGTTGGCGCAATGTGGGTGTTAATACACCTCTACCTACCCCTTCGAGGATTTACAGGCGTGAGTATATGTATACGATTGCATACGATAAGTCACTCGTATGCAACTGGGATAGTAGTTACGCTTGGAGTTTAAGTAGCGCTTTGTGGACTACACCATGGTACAATGGTCAGAGAACTATTTCTGTAATCATAAATATTCCATGGAAAATGTGGTTCACTAGTGAATATTCTGGTTAAAGTTTCTTACACAAGATTGGAGGGTGACCAACTCAGGTACACTACATAAATAAGTACGAATAATTTTATTCCGAAAGTCACAATCACGAATTTCAAAATTCCGATTTTTATAAATCCGAATGATTCAAAATCCAAAAGTCAGAAATCCGACCCTAAATTTGGAAGAATGAACATTCATATTTATGATATTCGGGAAAAAACCATCGTGTTTTTTTAAAAGAAGAATTTTTCAAATCCGAATATTGATATTCAGAATTAAATATTTCGGAATTTTTGGGTGATCCCGACCAACTCATGTGTCATTTATGAATTGCAGTAGCCCTTTAATACCTTAATAACGTGACTACTTAAATACCCACGATGTCACAGCTAATAGTTTTAATGGTCATCCAAATGAGAATTCTTACTAAGCGATGTCGCCTTCACAGAATCCATTGGAAGTAGGCAATCATTATACGACCCACGGCCGCATCTAGGAATCCTCGTTCATTAACTAATAATTATGTCGATAGTAATGAACCCGATACGTGCTATCATGCGTGGTATATAATATCATTAAACTTACCAACAGTTTATAAATTTTAAACTATACACTAGCAGTTGCCTGCGATTCCACCCGCGTGAATGTCGGTGGAAGGTCTAATCTATTTGTCTACCAAATTTCATTAGGTTATCTTCAAAGATTCAACGAAATTTCATACAAATTTTCATCGCTTATTTCAACCTCTTTAAGACATTTTTTCGCGATCAAATGTCCTTTCCATCTTGATGAGATTTGGTGAAAAATTGGTTCAATGGTTGAGGCATGAAATGAAAGGGTAACAGACATCAAGACAGGCAAACAGTAGGAAGTAAAACACCACGGCATTTCAGTCCAATTGAGCAGTCCGACTGGGGAAGTACCTCCGCCCTACAGAATACCGCGGCCATAATAAAATCTCGTGTTGTGTTTCCGGTGCGGGGTGATTAGGGTAGCCAGAGCTCACTGGAGAGTTTTTGTGCTCTCAGTGGGAAGACCAAACCTATTTCTGCTTTGACTACTACACTAACGGCATAGAAACTCTCTATGTTTACTGGGTGGGCAAGCACGAGTGTAACTCCCCTGGTGTTGCACATTTCCATAGGCCACGGTACCCACTTTTCATCAGGTGGACCGTGTGCTTGTCTGCCACCTCAGTGGTATAAAAAGACAGTTACTTTTACATTTATAATAATCTTAGTATGGATTTAAACCATTCTAGTTGATCCCAAAGTGAGCTTAAGTTATGTGTAGCAATACAGCTGCCCTTTGATATAAACTAAATGTTACACATTCCTCTTCTTGTATTCTTTGTTAAACCATTATTTGTAAATAAATATTACCTACTTATTTGTCTATCTACACTTTTAGTGGCAAATCAACTTGCAGTACTAAAATGTCACCTAGACTTTATAGAAGTTCCTTTTTATTTGGGAGCGATGGTTGTATGGTGCATTTAGTTGTGATCTAGTATCTATAGTTCAAGAGAATATCATGGTATTTTGACATTTTATTCTTGTTCTAACCTCCTCATTACCTCCTGCAGCTCGCGTGAGGAACTCTCCTATCTGCGGTTTACATATCCTATTCTTCTTCTTCTTCATATCTGATATTGCGGAAAGCTTCAAGAAGGCATCGTTAGTGCGACCATGTCGTGAGGCAACCACCAGGCTATGTAACAAATGTCTGCCCATGCCACAAACTCTGGGTCCCGGTGATAGTAGACCTAAGATAATATATTGAAAACAATACAGGTTACGTCGGACCGACTAAACCGTACGCCGTCTGTGGGTCGATGTGCTAGGCCGAATGTGAGGTTGTCTCGAGACATATCCCTCGCACCCCGGCTGATCCAGGGCCATTCCTCTCGGTCTGGCCCTCCTCAGGAGGGGGGACCACGTGGTCCCCGACTTGCCCCCGGTAATAGGACTCGCTTTTCTGAGACTTTGCCTGCAGCTTTCCGTAAGGCGAGGTCTAGTTAAATTGACGTGTCCTGTATATATATTTAAAAAATATAATGAAGATGGTGGTGAGGATGATAATCTTTTGAGGGGGCATGAAGAACAGTTCTAATGTTGTTAGTGAAATTATATCGTATCTACTTAGTAGACTGTATACTTCTTTGTTCTCTTGGTAATAACCCAAATAACAATCTAGTTTTTTAAGAGAGAGGCCTGTGTTCGTGTATATTTCGATGTTACTATTTCCATCTTTAATAACTTGCTCTAAAACTTATAAAGAAACCATGTACAGCGTAACTTCGAATAATATTTTATAACTTTCACCATACACGTCAGGTATAACTCATACAAAATTACTAAGACATACTACAAGAATATACCCGTAATTTATTTCTCAATCAACTCATCAATAAGCCAAAGCTTATTGTGCAGTACGTCATAGTAAAAACTGGGTAATTCGTTTAATAGCTTGTATCTATTGGGGAATAATCAGAGTTATACAATGGACAAAGTTGACTCACCAGCAATACATCAACTTGAATTTGACAGCTAAATTACTCGTAGTGTACAGTCAGCATCCGTCCTATAAAGACTCTGTTTTTGTAGACCAGTTATTTCACATAGTAAGTAGTCAGATATAATTGCTGTGATAAATATTATGGTGGATTGTTGAAGTAGGGTCGACAAATCCTACTTTATATTATAAATTAGCTTTTGCCCGCGGCTCCGCCCGCGTGGATGTCGGTTGTCGCGAGCAAACATAGCCTATGTCCTATCTCAAGGTCTAATCCACCCCTATACCAAATTTCAACAAAATCGGTTCAGTGGTTTAGCCGTGAAAGTGTAACAGACAGACAGACAGAGTTACTTTCGCATTTATAATATTAGTATGGAAGAAGGATAATATTAGTAAAATAACAATTAGCAGGACATTAATAAAACTGCGACGATTCTGCTGCAGAATCTATACTAATATTGTTACTTAATGTAACGCTTTCACGCCCAAACCACTAAATCGATTTTGATGAAATTCGGTATTGGGGTTGATTAGATCTTGAGAAAGGACATAGGCTATGTTGGGTCGTGATAACCGATATCCACGCAAGCGGAGGTGCGGGCAAAAGCGTGTCTATTCATAAAGTTAAGAAAAAATACCAAAAGTCACTAAATTAAATGTTAATAATAGAGAATTATACATTCTGCATATAAAACCTATGGTATTTATTAAATTATGGTGAGCAGATGTCACTTGCTCGTTACAAGTGTAAGCTGTAGAACAATTTATAAAAATTAAAGTGTTTTACACGTTCACTAACCTGATAGCAACACTTTCTGGGGATTAAATTAAAATTGCTCCATAATAGTATGAGAGTTGTGTAAGTGGGGCTTTGAATACATGTCACATGTTTTGTCATTCGATGCCGTCATCGAATGACAAAACATGTGACATGTTTTATACAATTTAAATTAATAATTTTCTTCTTTTTTTTAATAATAATGTTCTGTGTATATTAATTATCACATAAAGGGAGAAGTTTAATTTTTGAAACCTTTAGTATTATAAACTTTCTATAAAGATTACGAAAATACTTATTTAACAATTTATATCAATGCGAAGAAAGTGTGTGAAATTATATAAATTATTAGGTTCAAACCACGATGCTATTGCTGTCGGTACTTTAAAACAGTGCAAGATTTATGTGTAAAGTACTTAAACGAATAATTATTTCTTCCAATTACTTGTAAAGTAAAAAAAAAAATACTCATTACATTACATTAGAAACATGAATGATCACCATTCAATGTATTTTTTTCAATGTAACAAGAATTTTTTTAATTTGTGCGCCATTGTTTCTGTAATTAATTATTTGCCGCGCACTAATTGTATTTGTTATGAAACTACGGAGGGATCACTTACTTCTTGAGTAATCAATTGTGTTGACTTCAATACTAAACACCTTACAGGAACCTATAGGCCTATGGTACACCTGACGGATATTCTGTCACTGATCTTACCGAGTATCGATACCGGCAAAACAAATACTCCTTTTATCCCGAGAATAGGTTCTCGCGAGTAACAGGAGCGGGAAAATTAGATTTCAACAGCTTGTTATATACGTTAATTCTTTTGGCTACAAGCCAAGATATACCCATTATGGAGGCGTAGGAGAGTGGAACCCTGGCTTCAAAGTAGTTTTAAATGCAACCAAGAACGATGGTATAAATACGATGATATGATGACATATGATAAAACAATGGACATCGCATAAGCGTGCAGATAAACTTAAGTATTGTAACAGAACGTCGAAAATACGGCGTTTTTCAATTTGTCGAACTGAACAAGGAACCAATCAAGCATAGAGCCAAACATCGCACCAAAAATGTTCTTGATCTTTCTAGTTTAATGCTCAAGTCGAAACAAAATTATTCTTGTGTGAAAACACTCGTGAGAATTCTCGCTAGATCACTCGACAAAATGCTAGCTAAAACGCTCTGATTTATTTTTCAGTAATATAACATTCACAAAAATGCTCATTAAAAATTAATGCTTAAGTTTATCAGCACCTTTATTTAGTCCCACTCATGTTCGAGACTCCCACCCTGAATTCCGTCCCGCTAAGAATCATTTTGATCTTTTTCATCTTAAGGTTAATCCCAGTCGCATCCGAAGCTGTTAGCTTGGAGTTTTGGGTCCGCTTTGCCAACCTAACTGCAAATTTGGCAGAATTTTGATATTTTCTGTAAAGCAACTGCCATAATTATAACCTCCACAACAACCGGGTGATATCAAAGCATTGCAGTTAGACCAGTTGTTGGACTTTTGAGGGCTCCAATAACCCGTAACGACTGCCATAGAGGTTGGATTGTACGTATCGCAACCGGGACCGACGGCTTAACGTGCTCTCCGAGGCACGAATCATCTTGATAATCTAAGGTAATGTAATTACGATACATAATTGTATCAGCTGACTATTAATATTCATCTGCCATCTTTAATTAAAATAGCCTATAGTGTATAACATTAACAATTACCATTCATACATTTGTAGAAACATTAAAGGTAAACACCGTCCATTTTGGATAATTATATCTCTCATCACGTTATAATCTTACGGAATTAATAATGTACTCTAAGACGTATTAATGAGCATCATTTTTCATTGTCTCAACGCAGTTAAAGACTCGTCAGGACTTCATTGTGCAACATTGTTGCAAATTGAACAGTAACGTGTGTTATTATAGCAATTATGCGAAGTTAAAAATAATAGAAAAGTATAAATATGCTATTTTAAGTTATGCTAAGTTGTTTCCGAAGTTATTCCAAACATTTTATAGCAACACTTTGTTACTTAACTGGTCTCCTTCCATGTCTGAGATGGCAGCTAAAGGAATAACAAACAATGCTTAATTGGTGTTGTATATGTCGCCGCCAACCAGCTTCATCAGCCAATTATTTAACCGCCTAGGCTGTTAACTAAACGAATTAATGGCCTAATTAATATTCTGCCATTTGATCAACTTGAATCGATGATGTCTCATTACTTGCCAAGACATTTAATCAAACAGCTGGGCAAATCACTTTTTTGTGCATTGTGTAAAAAAAATATTTCCTATCACTAACTTAGTCTTATTTCTGGATGGTACCCCATCGCACAAATGGCCTAAGCATTAGCCAGTCAGTTTATTGAATATTGTAACAAACGAATAAGTCTAATAAAGTCGGAATATCTTTCAGGCCCCCGATTCTGCAAATTTTATGACATAGACATAACAAAACCACTGTCATACCGCTGAAATTGGACAGAGAATAAATTTAGACTTAATGGCTGAGTGGTAAAGTATAAAATAAAAAAAAGAAAGAGTTTATAACATTTTTCATTCAGTCTACAAGATCGTCCCGAGGAGGGCCAGTCCGAGAGGGATGGCCCTGGGTCAGCCGGGGTGCGAGGGATATGTCGCACGACAACCTCACCTTCGGCCTAGCACTACGACCCACAGATGGCGTGCGGTTTAGTCGGTTCGAGTCCGACATAACCTCCCTCTCTGGCTCCGGGGGAGGGGGGGGGGAGTTATCCGTGGGTATTTCCCGCACGTGGCATTGGATACCGCAGTCTGTGGGACCGCAGTGGTTTGGTTTCGCCATGAAAAAATAATGGCAAAATCAGGGCCAAGGCCATTAATTGTACGGCGCCGTTGAGTTAACAGCCTAGGTGGTTAATTAAACGTCTGATTAAACTAGTTGGCTGCGACATATACATAAATAGGTGTGCCATTATCTATTCTGTGGCATGAATAAATTTGAAGTACATATCTGTAAAGGATGTTAATTTTTACTGCAGATAGCAATTCCTGCAATACCGTCTAAGCGCGTCATGTATAGGGAAGTCTTAGATATGTACAGCTAGTATTAAAAATATATTTGTTTATACTACTTAAATGATAGACAAGCACACGGCCCACCTAATGGATAGCAGTTAGTAGAATACTAGCGGCGTTATGCCTTCTTGAAGAACACCAAATTTTAGTTATGTACGCAATTGAAAACATGTATTATATAATTATGCGTCGTGCACTTAAGGCGAAACGCTATACCGCTAAACAGATCTTGTTAAAATTTGTCATTGCTTATGAACAGAAGAAGAGCTTAGGCAACCTTTTATTACAGAAAGTATAAATTTACCACGACAAAGCCCTTTCACGCGAAGCCGCGGATTGCATCTAGTTAGCTTTGAAGCAAAAACAGATCACCGATAACCTCAATTTCCGATTTAATCCAGTTCAAGAACTAATTCATAACGGTAATCTCAACAAATAAACACAAACCGTCTGGACCATCAACACTGCTTGTACCGAATCTGACGGGCTATTTATTAGGCCGACATGACAAATGCATCCCTGTTATTCACTCTAAATTGATCACTACTTTGTTACTTATACCACCAATTTAAGAAGACATCTTTTAGAAGAACAGACAGTCGAAAATCAACCACATTGTATGAAAATAAGGCTCAAGAAATAATTGAAGAAGTGTCTAGTTAATTTAGTGTAGGTACAAATCGTGGTGCATCACATTGCAAACATTTTGGATTGTAACCTTTCTTTGTAATCTATGCCAAATATAGATTACAATGTAGTACTTTGTACGGTTTATAACTGTGGTTTGAATCTTAAACCTGTCGAGATTGACAGTTATGCAATATAAAGGGTGTCTCATTAAGAACTTGAATTTTAAAAATTAAAAAATATTTATTTATTTAATATTTTACTAACATTTTTTTCTACATATGTATAGAGGTAGTGATGACATTTACACATGAAACAAAATATCGGTTAAATGGCCACCGTTGGTCTGTTGGCAGGTATGCACTCTTTTGACGAAATTTTGCAGTACATTTTGCAGTAAGGGCTGCTGGATTTGACGAATTTGACGTGCAATTTATTCTTTGAGTTCCTCAGTTGTCTCAGGGTGCTTCGTATAGACCTTACTTTTCAAAAAACCCCAGAGAAAATAGTCCAAACAAGTTAAATCGCAACTTCTTGACGGCTAGTTTTGGTCTCCAAAACGAGAAATTACACGACCTGAAAACTTGGTTTGTAACAAAGTCATTGTTGCCCTTGCGGTGTGACAGGTAGCGCCATCCTGTTGAAACCACATCTCATTTAAGTAAATTCCATCTAATTCTTGCCAAAAAAAGTCTGTCAACATGGCCCGGTAACGATTGCCAAATACAGCAGCCCTTACTGCAAAATGTACTGCAAAATTTCGTCAAAAGAGTGCATACCTGCCAACAGACCAACGGTGGCCATTTAACCGATATTTTGTTTCATGTGTAAATGTCATTACTACCTCCATCCATAATATGTAGAAAAAAATGTTAATAAAATATTAAATAAATAAATATTTTTTAATTTTTAAAATTCAAGTTCTTAATGAGACACCCTTTACTTATATACAATATACTCTGGTACTCTGGTAAATGAGTTGTTTAATTGGAAAGTCTGATAATAAACGCTGATGATTTGTCTTAAAATAGAGATTGAAACTTGCCAAGAGAATAAAAAGATATCTTACCATGTCATACATTACATGCAAAGTCCATTTTACCATACCACGACCTACAAGAGTATCATAAAATAAAGATAAAATTGATTTATTTTATTTATTCTATTATATAGGACACGTCAATTTGAGTTCGCCTCGGTTGACGAAGCTTGCGGCAAAAGAAAGAGTCACCGAACCGCTTGGTTCTTGATGCAATATGTGGGCAGGGAGACTTACAATGTGGAAAAAAAGAGTAAAAGAAATGAGCTAGTGGTCATAGGGGAGTATATAAAGAATAAAGAAATAGTTAGCTACAGGTGAACCAGCATAACCTCTCCGCAATTCGCATTGACAGACATTACTATAAACAAGCAAAACAAATTATCAACCAAATTACACACCACAAATACTCATGTCCCATCAATCCTATTCAAATGACATGCCAAATAAACTACTTGGAGCTTTCTTATTAGCCAGTGTATAATTCTAGTCAGCTAGCTACTTAAAACATTCATATTAGATCTGATTTATTCAGTCTGGTAACATTGTCACTCATATAGTTAGCGACAAAAATAACCGCAGGCGGTGACAAATGGTGCTCTATAATTTCCAAGACGCTTATATGCACTAGTCATATATACTTAAAAAAGGTATAACCACCAGTAATAATTTAAATTGATGGGTAAATCAACAAATACAACTTCGCATTAAGTCCGAGAACGTATACTGGTAAATAAGTAGAAATTACGCATTTAAGTCGGACGTTTAAAAGATTATCATTAATCGTGACGAGAATATCGGTGGGAAGGTAACTGTTACTTTTTAAATGTAGAAGATTACCGTTCGATTTGTTGTTCTTTTATAATAATATTATAAAGAGGAAAGATTAAGTTTTTTTGTTATGAACAGGCTCAGAAACTAATGGGCCGATTTTAAAAATTCTTTTACTATTAGAAAGCTACTTTCTACGCGAGGAACATAGACTATATAGGTTTTTCAAAAAGTTGAGGATTTCGTATGAAAACCACGTTTAAAATAACATTGTAACAGACAGGAAAAGAAGTCATGACGTGTAAGCCGTAATTTATATTTCAAAAAATGTTTTATCTTATATTTCGAATAGGATAAAATAAAAGAAATCAGGCTTGTGAAATAATGCACATGTGTATAAAATTACAAAGGATAAGCCTAAGATAAATTTTATCAATTGTACACTGAATAGATAAAAGCAGATCTACATTTTTTTGTCAAGAAACTTCTTTTTCTGCAAAAAAGTTACTGTCCCGGTTGCATGCAATACTCATTCTTAATCTTACTAAAAACCAAATAAAATTATTATGCACTCTCTCACTCCTTCCTTCTACAACTTGATTCATATCTGAATCTGCTTCAAATTCAGACTCCGGGATTTCACGGGACTGGCATGGTCTGGAACCGGAAAATTTGTATCCCTCCTTCGTCCCGAGAATTGCAAACCCTAGTACCTACCCTATTTTTTTTTTCAAAATTAGCACTGCCGTTTTGGATATTTTCCGTTACAAAGACATACAGATTGACAGATGAAAAAATAAGATAAGTAGGTAATTGTATTTATAAATGTATTTGTTTGGCACTCAAGATAGAAAAACCAAAAATAGTAATCGATACTTTCGAATGACGGAACCAACAGTATCTCTAGGCAGTCACTATATTTAGATAAATTTGCTTTCTCAACCTAAAAGTTACATCAGTAAACATCAGAACCGGCCTAGTATCACAATATTAGATCTTTTAAATAGTCCAGTCTGTGATAATAGACCTGTCCCTAAGTGAGGCAAGACAGGTAGCTGTCGGTACCGAGAATGAGGCAGTTTGGAATCAACAGGGTCATATTTAAGTCAGGATAATTCTCGCTACTGGTTTGTGGCACTGCGAGATTATACTATCTGAAGGCGGCTTTTCATGGTGCGTAAATCTTCAGATTATATCAGGCTGGGCAGGTGATAGTTACGCACTGTGCATCGATTGCTGTCGGTGTTCACAGTGCGAGTCTGTCCGTCTGTTTCGGAGCAGCGAATTTGACGCACCTATAGAACAGGATCTTCTTATTTCATTAATTTTATGGACCTTTCGGATTTATCTGCCCCTCTAGACAAGTGGCAATTCGCTCACAGGCGTTTGATGAAATAGAATGACGAATGTATAAGATTTGACGTATTTGACATGCTTTAACCACTGTCATTTACGTCAAATCCCATACACTTGCACTCTTTTAGATAGCACTCTTTCCACATAGATCATTGCTTCTTTTATGTTTACAGTTCGTCTTAAAGTCACACAGCGTAAACGCAGAAATTCCCAATATATAAAACATTAATTAAGTTTTACGTTAGCTTTTATCAAATTTTTAAATATTTGATCTAAGTTAATATTATGTATTAGTGATCATTGCATTATTCTCGGTTGCATTGGAGTCTTACATCTTGGAGTCCGAGATTCACTAACTACTTCTTCACCTTTTGATTGGGCTTATTCTGTTACTATAAGAGCGACTGCCGTCTGAACCTCCAACCCTGAGAGAATCAAACGCCAGAATCTCATCCAACAATTAGTAGGTGTACCAGCTGGTGGGTGAAGAAGTCTTGGCCTGACAGACAGTAGGTACTTTACTGAGATAAAAATCGTTATCCGAAAAAGATATTAACCTGTTCCTTCATCATCACCATCATCATATCAGCAACACACAGTCCACTGCTGACCATAGGCCTCTCCTATGCACTTCCAGAATTACCGATCCAAAGCAGCCCGCATTTAGAGGTCGTCCTTTCAACTGGTCTTCAATCTGTTCCTTACAAACATATAATTAAGGTCTATAACCAAATAAAAGATTTCCAAGCAAGTATTCTTTTAGCATTTTAATAAACCGCAAGCAATCAGTGCTTAACCGAATAAGCTAACAAGAACCAAATGGTTTGGTTAACCGCAACGGAGAGTCGACACAAATAGTGTTGATCTATTCTCGTTAGGTGTTATTGTACTTGTGTTATTTGATATTTCTTGTGTTATTGACTTCAAACTAGGATTAAGTATGGATTGTATTCCAGAAGTAACATTTAGATTTGGTTTTTATGGCATTGATATGCAATATGTTCGTAACTACCATCCGTCAATCAGCAGGTGAATCGCCTTGCATATGAACTTGGCTTGTCACCAAAGGTCTTGGTAGGACCCCACACTAACGGAGCTTGTTACTTTTTCTCACGAAAACCATCGATACTTTTGAAATTATGTACATGAAGGCATCATGAAGGAGTAACGAATCCCAAGATAAAATTTGGCACAAACATAATTTACGGCCAAGGCCTTGTCAAGTAGGGATCGTCAAACATCAGCTGTTTGGTGTAATGGCTTCCAGATGAGGATGGGCTGGCCTCTAAGGTCTTAATGATACCCCATATACCTTGCACATAACTTACTTATTAAGAATTACAAGGTCTTTAAAAAAGACCGACGCTAAACAGTCTACTTACCAGAGTAAAGTAATAAAAACTAAACGGCTGTACCAGGGTAGCATGGACATCGCACAGTCAATTCCACTGTCCACAATTGAACCAATTGACGTAACAGAAAATAGCAGAATTAAAAGTGTTAGTACGCATCAAAAATAGTGTTAATCAATCTCAATTGAAACAGCTTATCAACACCGGGGGCTTCCTGTAATTGCTCTAATCTAAAAATTAACAAGGGCGTGGAGTAATAAAACTGTTTTCGTGGAATTTAAATGTTGTGTTTTAGATCTATATTGATGGATGGGTATGCATATTGTAATAATTGGGTTTACTTATGAAAACTAACGCTCTGGCTTGTTCAATGTTCATTATTTCTCAATATATAATAACATTGTTATACCTAATTTACGTAATTAAAGTTAAACTAAGTTAACTTCACTTGATAGACGCTTGTGGAGAAGAAACAGCGCAACAAACTCAACTGCTGTATTAGTATTCAATACTTTACTAGAAAATTTCAACAAAAACAAGCATGATTACAATAATTATCAGAAAAGTCTTCAATGAAAACACTCGTACTATTCCAGATTATTTATTATTATCCTGACCGGTTAAAAAAAAATATGTATCAGCCTTTGATAATGCCGTAAGGCGAAACCGGTCAGGATAATAATAAATAATGTGAAATAATACAAGTGTTTTCATTGAAGATGTATAGCAAGTTCCATCAAGTGCCATCAATCAACAGTATAAGCAGTTTATCAGAGAAGTCATCCTTTAAATAGTAAAAGTAAGAAAATGTGTTTAAATTTGTAGGTATTTCTTGCTTATTGTCCCTCCTGTCTCTCTCCGACTGTAGATAAACGTAGCTTTTAGTAATTATTAATTAAAAATGTGAGCGTATCAGATTGTTAGTTGGCAAAAGAAATCTGTTTCCAGAGTATTACTCATTCTTTTTTCCAATTCTTGTTGAACTATAGATGCGGGAGCGGGAGGGTCATCATACCTACTTTAGCAGAATCCTTTCTCTTCTAACCTTTCAAAATGCCTATCTTTCTCATCGAAGTTCACTAGTATTGCTCCAACCACTTAGAACCTATACTCACTTATATACCCTAAATGGATTTAGACTTGAGGTCAAGTGGACTCAGCGCCATTACGACGATTAGGGTCCACGATGATGGGTCAAAATTATTATAGGGGCCAGAAATTGGCCTTAACTGTCTTTCACAACTGCCCGTATCATTAAAGAAATCAGACGTTTAAGTTTTATAGCTATATTTAGAACAATCGCGGCAGTAAAATTTATTGACTGTGAATTCATGGGGCTTTTATTTAGGATGTGGCAATCGGATTAGAACGTAGGTGTTTATTGGCGATTAGATTGGTTGGAGAACGTAGATGAATCTTAGCAATACCTTTATAGGACTACTGAATAAGGTCATTGGCTAATAGATATTTGATTGCCCATGCAAGCTCTTCGCGATTGGGTCTAAATTTATTGATATTATTTATGTGCAAATGCAATAAAAAATATACATAGGTACCCTCAGTCGCGCGTTTATCCCCACTGGTGTAGGCAGATACCCCACGGTTTCCACTTGTTACGACGGCGACGCCTACATGCATTTTTTAGTTTTCTACTTTAGTAATCTTCTTATCTGCTACATGCCTCCCGGTTGCAGCTACTGATGATGTGATCTTTCTTTGAAATGTACTCGATTTGATTTACATGCATACGCCTAGGTCGACAATTATTGGGTTGGCCATTTTAATCAGTTTCATTCAACCTCTCTTCGTATCAGAACTATCTAAACATACCTTTCACCATTTTAGTTACTACATCCTCTACTAAAATAACGTACTCTAATCACATTCGTCTTCACTTGATCCATTAGCATTACTTCATCTGTATTTCATAGATTTCACATTTCAACGGCGTACTGTCATAGATTCATAAAGCATGTAAAAGCACCATAAATTGGTCGTTTTTAATTGAATGTCCACAGCATAAGTCTATAACTTCATCCTCATTACTGCAACTCCATCTGAATATCAGCTCAGATACTTGACATCGCATCAACATAAACCTATTTGATGCTACTGACACCATGCCCCGAGTAAAACGAGACAAACTAACATTTGCAGCTAAATACCCCTAAATATCCATTTCGACATCCGTATCTCCCGAGAGTAAGGTTCAATTTGGATTGCCAACTAGTTAGTGTACGGTATAAATAGATTTGTATGTGAGTAACAACTGCTCATTTGGTTCAGTGCAATTTGTAGGAGTTCATCAACACCGTAATGGATTAGTACAATTCACTTCAGAGAAATCCAGGGTTGACGGACAGTGAGCAAAAATGTGACAGAACAAAAAGTGCGTTGTATTTCATGGAAACGGAAATGGGCTATAAAGGATAGAATTATTTCTAGAAACTGCTGTAGTGTAGGTGTTATGATCATGATAGGGGGACATTACGCAATTTTGTTGCTTTTTTTAGAGCCAAGTTCAAGAAGCAATGAGTGTTGGTACGACTGGCAAATATGGAACGTCTAAATTTAAAAAGCTTCAAAATTAACAAATGGATTTTATATGGTTTTCACCAAACAACTGAGTACTTCTTGGGAAATATTTAAATATGTCCATTAAGTTCTGTATAATCTGGCAGAAATAAGACAATAATTTTTGAGTATGTAGGGAAAAAATAGGCAATTGCAAGCGGAAAGCAAACTACAAGGATTAAGTTTTGGTTGCAACTGCGTTTGGTGCTAGGAAGAAGGAGTCTAGGGTATCTACTCCTTCTTCCATGCACCAAACCCCTAGTTACATGAAAATTGAAAAAAAATGCCACATAAAAAATTAAGCATCTAAAGTTACGTACGATCCCATCCTTACAATTAATCCGTCAGACTTAGTGGTATAATTACTCGTGACGTCATCGGCGCCGGCGCACAGAGGTGACCTACCGACGCAACGCTGGTATAACGATTACAATTGAATTTGGAACGAGACATATGGACGTATAGTGATGAAATGGTACGATCATCATCATTAAAGTTTATTAAAAAGATATTAATGAATATTGAATTCAATTCTTTTGATCTTATTAGGTAGGTACTCACTTAATAGATTAAGCCAGTCGGTTGCATCACGTTTTTATATTATGTTATTTGTGTAGTACCTTCAAGGACATACACAATAAATTATCAAAGTTTCATCACATGGTATAAGAATCCAATTTAAGGGATGGGCAATGAAGCATACATCTGTACACAGCGTATACTGACTGACATGGAATAGACAGGGGTATATGGATCTCACCAAAATTGGCTTCGTGGTCCAAGGCAAACCTAGCTTCTAACCGGTACACCTGAAGATTAACGAATATTGCTCTGGCGCAGGCTCTCCGGTCCGGGTCTGTTGGCATTCGTTTTCCTAGAAAGTTATCGCTCACTGGACCCCGGTTCCGGTTTTTACGGGAGCGATTACTTACTTCAAACAGCAAGCTATTTTATTATACAACTAGTGGCAGATAAGCACACGGCCCACCTAATGGAAATTGGTTACCGTGGACTATAGACATGTGGAACAACACGGGAATTACACTTGTGCTGCCGACCCTGTAAACACAGAGAGTTTCTGTGCTGTCAGCGTAGAAGACAAAGCAGGAATGGCCATTGGTCTTCCCACTGACAGCACAAAAACTCTCCAGTGAGCTCTGGCTACCCTACTCACCGTCGGGAACACAACACGAGGTACACAACACGAGGGACTGCTCAATTGGACGAAAATACTGTCGTGTCCTAACTCATTCTTCGGTTTTGTTTTTTACCGGGATTGTTGAAGACTCACCGCTGAACTTGCTATTGCTAGATGCTTTTTGAGATAACAAGTTGACCAACTTCGATAATATCTATCCTGAATAGCGTCACTCGCATCTATAAAATAATTTCTATGCTATAATAACATCGCAAACTCTTCGTTCAATTGCAACGGGATACATTATTTAAAGTAAATTACTACCATAGTTAAAAAAAAAAGAACAGTGGACCCCGGGTTCAGAGGTGAATGCCACAAATGTAATTTTTCTTTTTATATAGGACACGTCAATTTCACTTCACCTCGCTTGAAGGTAAGCTGAAGGTCACCTTCTTTCCTCTCAGGAAAGAGGGTCACCATTACATACACGTACCATTTTAACAATGGTGGCACTCAGCTTGACGGCGTCATCAGGCCCCGCTTAAAGGACCCGGGACTGTAGGAAGAGGGACACATGAGCTGGCAAGGAGATGCAGATCGTAATGGTGCAACAAAGAAAAGATTCACCGAACCGCTTGGTTCTTGAAGAAATATTCTGCACCGTATAACTAATGCCAAGTGCGAGTGCTTGGTGCGAGTTTTCACCGGTGACGAATATCTAAATATTCACACTAGAAGGCAATTAATGGATGCAGGGTAGTTCTGCATCCGACAGTAAACATACTCGTAGACGGCAATAGGCTCGCCCCCCAAATGTGAGTGTTAATACACCTCTGCCTACCCCTTCAGGCATTTACAGGTGTGAGTTTGTATGCTAAAACGGGTCTATAAATTTAATTTAATTCAAAATATCATCGCAATCCCGTCGTTCAATTGCAACGTTATAGATGAACACATCGTTAAAGTAATGAACATAACTTCATATTCATGATATCGGCAAAGATAATTAATTACAACTCTTATACGTAATGTTTCATCGTATTCAGAGTCATCACCTTTTAAAACAAGATAAATTGGACAGTAACTAATGACCGAAATGCCAATGTATATTAAAATATGTTTTAATGGAAGGAATGCGTACGAGTGCTGCGTATCGTGGTATGTAACATTTGTGAATACGACATTCTAAAGTCACGTGTATATTTGTTGCATACCATGATACGTAACAACTTGGTTTAACACTAACGAATTGTTCGTCAAACATGTTCGCGGCAATCCTATATGTATATTCCGTTTGGACGGTGTTCAAATAGTTTTATTGAATGTTACGTAACAAAACTGTTCGCATAGAACTTGGCGGGATACAGGCGTTTATTTTTTGTATAAAGCTGCTTCCCACCATCTAGGATCCGCTTTAAACAATATCTTGTGAATCGCTGCAAACACAAAAATCATTCCGCTACTTCAAAATTGACAACTTCCAGCGGCGCTGAGTTCGAACTCGATTCGAACTGTGTGTTCGGCTTCCGAGTTCGGGCATACTGTCCATACACATACCTATAGACACGACGGTATTTCCGTTCAATTGAGCAGTCCGACTGGGGAAGTACCTCCGCCCTACAGAATACCGTGGCTATAATAACCTCGTGATGTGTTTCCGGCGGTGAGTAGAGCTGGTAAAGCAGAGCTGACTAGAGAGTTTTTGTGCTGTCAGTGGGAACACCAAAGGTTATTCCTGCTTTGTCTTCTACGCTGACGGCACAGAAACTCTCTGTGTTTACAGGATCGGCAGAACGAGTGTGACTCCTCTGGTGTTTTCTGGACTGGATTTCTGGACTTTGACGTAGGTTTTCTTGGGTTTAGGAGATTACTTACAGGGTAGGGTACAGACGCCATTGATCGGTTGGGCGATCTGCCCTTTTGCGTGGGCCACTTCACCCGAACCTCTTAAAGGTTCAATCAATTAGTCTAAAGCAGTCCACTCGACATAGGCCGCTCATAATGTTGAGAGGCTTTGGCCTACAGTTTCCACGCTGGCCAGATGGGTTAGTATAGCATTTTATTTCAAGTTTTCCTTCTGTCGCAGTGATTCGTCTGCGTATTTTTCCGTTTATCACCTCTAAAGCGTTTTCACATTCGTCCGATATCCGATATCCGATATGGGTGTCGGACGCTGATAGCCGACACCTTGTGCTGTTTTCACATTTATCCGATAATATCGGCCCGATACGGCCATTTGCTCGAAAGCCTTTTAGTCTCTCTGTGATCCGATATCTAGCCAAAACAGTGGTGTTGGCTCCGATAACCGATATCGGGTCGAAAAATGTGAAAGAGAGATACATATCTCATACATTTGACTTCCTCCGATATCGGACGTCGGATATCGGATATCGGATAAGTGTGAAAATGCTCTTACGATACCCTTCGAATAAAATGAGGTGGTGCTGGTGGTGCTACATCACTACACGGGAAACATTAGACGCAATAAAAGCCTATAATATAGGCTAAATGTGTTTCATAAGTGCATGTTAAACTTTATCTGCGATGTTTATCAGTAAAATAATAATTAAGTTCAAACACTACATATACACAAATATTACTGCAAGCCTATAATTTTCTTAATTTTCGTCATTATACGGCTTACACTCCGTGTCAATGTTGTTACCACCTATGTTTGATGATTGAGATATTGCAGTTCACGTAAATTACGACTACTGAACGAATATTTCTTTCTTGGTTACTATTTATAGTAATAAGTGAAAACAAACTTATAACTGTCACACACATCTGACAAATTTGATCTCGCTTTTTTATTACAATAATGATTAAAACTATGTGTTGCACTCTTTTTTCACAGCAATCTGTGAGGAAACATGTCTTGGATTTTTTAGCCAAAAGTCGCCCCCTCTCCCCTATTTACCCTTAGGTATTCAAAAAGTTCTCGACAAATGTTTTTTTCAAATTAAGAACACGTGTGTCGAGCTTATTGAAATTCTAGACCGGAACTGATGATAAACCAGCCACCTAGTCGAAACGGAGTAATAAATGAAAACTTGACAACGAAACATGTCCTGTAAATTACAAAAACATCAAAACTTGTTGTATATGGCTGTGAATACTAAACCGCACCGAAAAATACTACTTATTTCCTATGGCTGCGTTTCTACCATCTTACCTCTTTGTTTCGTTCGCGTTTTTGCAATAAAGAGGTAGCAGTAAAATCAACTATTCTGCCGAGTTCGATGACATTACTGATTATTGCTCCGCTCTCTTGGGAAGTAGCGTGATATTATATAGCCTACTAGCTGTTGCCTGCGGCTTTGCCTGCGTGGATGCCACTTATCGCGTAGTGTTCCCAAGCACTAATTCACCTCTATACCCGATTTCATCAGGATATCTTCAAAAAGGGTGTGCGTTGTTTTATAGACAATTGTTTAATATAATTTCGTATTACAGAAAATGTTACGCATAATTTCGTTTCATAGAATAATCAATATACAGAATACTTACTTTAAAGAATTTTAAATAATTAAATTTTGTTTCATATAAAGTTAAACATTAGAATAATCATTTCATAGAATATCAAATCAAATATTCTTAATGATTATATTGTTTATTTAATAGAAAACTTATTACAAAGAATAACATATTATCAAAGTGTCAGTTTCTAAACGTTTCAATTCATAAAATGCATACCCTCATTTAAATGGGATTTTTTTTATAAACTAAACAATTGATAAAATCTACAAGGTCGACGGAGCCCCGCTACGCGGGGCTCCTACTTCTGGATGGTTTATAAAAAAATAACCACGAAGGCCTAATGCGCCTTAGCCTTCTAACCTAACCTATCCGAGTCGGGGTAATCTGAGTCGGGGTGTTAACTATATTGTAAATGTTACAGTTAAAAATAAATGTGATTTGGAACATTATAAAGGTGGTTTAATATTCTTTAAAAAATAATTCTACAGTTTGATAAGTTTGTTAAACAAAAAAATGTGATTAAAAATTCGTTCAATTGTGTTTCTGTGAAATATGTTTCAATGTAGTAAGTTGTTTTTGAAACAATAATATTCGAAAGAAAAATATAAGAACCAAATATTATATGAAACATTTTCTGTGAAACGAAATTCTATGAAATTTCTTTCTACGAAATAAGGGGCTCCCCTTCAAAAATTACAAACTATCAAATCAAATCAAATCAAATCAAATCATTTATTTTGCGGAATATGGGTTTACATGATGTCGTTATAATTAGTTGTGTCACCATACTCGACCGCCAAAGCGGCATGCAAATATAATTAAGGCCGCCATATAGCCTAACAGTTCCATGCAGTATTCTAACTTATACAATTTAAATTTTTAAAGATATGAAATTTATTATTAATTGGTTACAGTGAAATATTTATTATTAATTATAACATAATCATACAATAACAATTACGCACAATATAACAACATGTCGATGGATTCTATCTTAGTCAATTTATTAGGTCAATCAAATTATTCAGTAAATTTTCAATGTCAGTACCTAGGTCAATAAAATTTTAATATAGATTAGCAAAATAAACACAAATAATAATATAAAATAAGTACAATTTAGCAGATGTCAATAGATTTTTAAAATATTCATAATTAAATTTGAATGTGGGTATAATTAAATTGCCATCCAAGTTTTATGATCGAGTCAAACGATTTTCACGCTTTCTATATGTCACTTACATTTGTCATTCCCTATTCTTCCCTTCCCCACTATTTCGCCCCTTCTTTCGCAATATAAGAGAGCCTATGCTCGTTCCTAAGCTTTATCCATTCCTGTATCAAGCATCAGCCCTTTGAGCGCGTATTTTTTTTGTATTCACATAATTTGTGGCGGCCTGCTCGTACGCCAACAGCTAAGCGCGTGATGCACAGCGCCGTAGCTTAGTAACAGAAATAACTACGCTGTCACTTCTCTGTATATGCCGGCCGGATTTGTTGAAATTAATGATCACTGCTCCGCTCCCTTGAGTAGTAACGTGATGATATATAGCCTATGTGTTATTCTGATGTATAAGCTATATTATTGTAAAGTTTCATTAAAGTCAGTTCGGTAGTTTTCACGTGAAAGAGTAATAAACATCCATCCATCCATACTTACAAATTTTCGCGTTAATAATATTAGTAGGATAGCCTATAAACTGTACGGACAATTCAACAGAAAAAAAGACGTGTTGCACTCTGGGAGTGCCGACAGAAGTGAAAACTTTTTCTTTCTTTCTTTCTTCGTTATATACATAGAAAAAGATAAAAAAACATACCATACCATACCATACCATACCTATAATACAGCGCCTATCATAGAACCTATCACTAATTTTCTACAAATTTTCTATTAGAAGAAATTAATAAATTACAAAAAGATAAAATAATCACAAAAAGTAATAAATTACAAAAAGAAAAAATAATCGCAAAAAAAGTCAGAAGGCCAGGTTTGAACCCGGTACTATCTGAAACCATAAAGACTTACTATTTATGGTATATTGCAAAATGGACAGTCTATAGCTAATATTGTATGACGTCAGTCGTCGGTTACGGTCCAAAGGTCAAGCGATCCTGACGCGCGTTTAACATTTTTCACCCATCCAACGCCGCTAAAGAAGTTTTCACTTCAAAAAAAAAACAATTTGTCTCAATCCTAGCGCGTTGAATCAAGCAGACAAACAAACTATTCAGCTTCGTAGCATTAGTATAGATACCTGCGGATTATAACGGATTATTATTATTACTATTAATTCACATCTGTTATTACTTATGAACCTACAGGGTTAATTATCCAATGCTGTTGACATTTCGAATAAATTGGAAGTCGATACATTTAATTGGTATATACCGGAGTAATCGAATTGAAGAATGTCATAAGAGCAAGTAGAAGTTACTTGAAATATGACGTTTTTTTTCTGACACAGTATAATTAACTAGGTTCTAGGAAGATATATCTGTTTACTGTGGAAAAATTCTTAAAATACATTTTTGTTTGTTTTGTTATACCACTTAGGTGGCAGACAAGGACACGGTCCATCTGATGGAAAGTGGTTACCGTGGCCTATGGACGTGTGCAACACCAAGGGAGTGACACTCGTGCTGCCGATCCTGTAAGAATTAAGAATTTTTATACTATCTATGTAAAAGATAAAGCAGGAAAAGCCTTTAATCTTCCCACTTACAGCACAAAACTCTGCATTAGGCTCTGGCTACCCCCCTCACCACCGGAAACACAACACGAGGTTATTATGAACTTTTAATTGATGATTTTTAAGCAAATTAAGTAATAAGTAATTCATAATTAAAGAAAAAAAAATTGGCCCATGACTATGACTGCTGAAAAATGATCGAAAAGAAATTGTAAATAATGCCTAATAAGTCGCAATAAAATCCGATGAACTGGTTTTATTTCAATGATCCATTTTTTTTCGTGTACAAAAATGAATCTGGTGTACAAGGTAATCAATCAACAGAAATATTTCGCATAAACTATTCGCACAAACAATTTTTGCCGAAGCGCACCGAGCCCTGGACACGGTTGTTAAACTGCAATTTATTGTTAATAATCTATTTTTGATGGGTCCCTTCACTGGCCGTAGTGTTGTAATCTTCCCAGCCCTAGGCTCGATTACTTTCTTTAACTAAATCACTTTTAGGTTTTTCTTTTTGAACCCATTTAAAAGTGTTTAAAATTAGATTATCTGTTTTAATATCTTTATTGGACGGGTGGGTTCGCAGAGGCAGTGTGGCGCTTATGTTCTCACTTAATGCAATACATCACTAGTAGTCTAGGAGTTGTTAAGTGTTGAATTGTTGTTCTTTTTGTTCACGAATTTCTTAAGTTACTACAGTACGAGTAAAGAGACGCTTTGAGGAAAGGAAAGTTAAAATACTACACTGTTCTGATTAAAATTTCTTTTAAAAATTAAATTCAAAATTCGTTCAGTAATTTTTACGTACATCGCGAACAAACAGTCATGTAACAAAAAATTCCAAGGTTTCTTTAAAGTCTCCAATGTATAATCAACTTTATAATTTACAATTTTATGATAGCATAAAAATGATTTAATTTCTGCTTATGGTAAATATAATACTCTCTGCGATAGACACGACAGATAGGCAGTAACAAGTAACTTAAATGGCATCCTTGAAGCAATGATATAATTATCTGTCAATTAAAACATCTTATACACACGACAGCCCGATAACTTTTGCATTAGCCCCGACATTTTTATAGCTTAACTGTAAATTATACAGCAATAAAATTGCACATGAAGTGCAAAGAGCTCTTGGAGTATGTCCAAATTTCCGCCTATAAATAAATACTCTTTTCATTTAGTATTGGGATATAAAATAAAAGACTTACAGTTTTAACTGTAGATTTTTATAATTTGATTACTCTATTTTTTTTAGTAAGGTGTCAGTTTAGCAAACAAAATGTCGTTCAAAATTCACTTTCAAACTGCTTTCAATCTCCCAAATGTGAAAAACGATCACGATTTCAATGAAAAGAGGATCAATTCTCGTAATAACATTTTTTGAAATTTAAATCCTCTTTCAACCTAATGTAAAAGTAAAATCAATATTCTTTCTTGTAAATTGTTTTAAACATTTAATTAGATTTTAACAGATCGAGACTGAACTTTGAACATCGTATTATTAGAATATATTTGGTCTTCAAACTGTCGATGGAAAGATAAATCTATGGGTATTTACATTACAACGACAAAGACAGGTAGTTCAGCCGGTCTGGTTCTGACCAGCTTAATAAGTTGTGATGCACGGCACACGGATGGTTGTTTTAGTGTGGTAAGAACCCCATCCCACACAACCGCGCGGTTTCCTCATAGCTCGTATGTGGAAGAGGTAATATTTTTTAAGTGACCTAGTTGCATAGAGTAATTCTCCCTGAAAGGAACTAGCGTCTAGTTCCTTTCCACCCAGGATGTTGACATTTTCCGAATTTAATCAGAATTATTACAGCAATAACTAGCTTCTAACCCAACCCTCAGAACCCTGTCTTTTAATCAGCCGGTGTACCGTGTTGCAGCATGCAGGAGTGGTCAGCTTGGTTAGATCTTAGTGTGCTATGATTATAATCTATTGAAATAGAAAAAATATTGAATTGGTCCAGGCGGGGTTCGAACTCGCGATCTTTGTCTTACAGGGGCAATGCGTGGTCAGGTAGTTTAGTGGTCAGAGCCAGGCAGGCAATCCCTGTAAGGCAAAGATCGCCGTTTGATGAATGAAATTTTTAACACGCCACCGGGCATTCCCCCTGTAAGGGAAAGATCGTGGGTTCGAGTCCCACCTAGGCATTCACTTTTTCCTATCTTAATCGATTCAATATTTTTCCTATTTTAATTGATTTGAATATTTAGCATGCAAAACCTTTAAAATTTCATTCAAAATATAATATATTATTCAGCACTAGCTGACCCGGCGAACTTCGTACCGCCAATATTTTTCCACCCGCGTGGCGTCAGATCCCGTTCCCGCTGCATCCTCTACTATATTAAACATGTATTATACATATAAACCTTCCTCTTGAATCACTCCATCTATTAAAAAAAACCGCAGCAACATCCGTTGCGTAGTTTTAAAGATTTAAGCATACAAAGGGATATAGGGACAGAGAAAGCGACTTTGTTTTATACTATGTAGTGATTAACAGATAAAATTACGAGTAGTCCTGTAGAATTTATCATTAAAATGACCTATATATAAAAATAATTAATCGTTGATAAAAAGCGGTTGACTGCTTGCGGTTATTAAAGAAATAATGAGTAAGAATGTGGTTCGAGCGACATGGCACGACAGGGCACAACACTTGGCCATTTCTAAAAATAAAATAAGAGCATTAAATTGTCCCGTGGCTCCCAGTCGCTTACAAATTGCACTCAATGTAAGTTCTCAAGAAATATTTTTGAGGGCAATTGAAGTTTTTGCGACCACGAAATGCCGAGAAATACTTTCAAACACTTTAATTTGACAAATTTGTTAAGTTTCCGCGGCTACTCGTTCTTTTAAGAAGAGAGATAATTGAAAGTATATATTTTTAGATTTAATTAAGAAATTCTGCCCCTCTAGACAAGTTGCAATTCGCTAACAGGCGTTTGATGGAATAGAATGACGAATATATGGGATTTGACGTATTTGACAGTCGTTAACGCATGTCATAAACGTCAAATCCTATACATTCGTCATTCCATTCCATCTGCCCCCTAAAATCCAACCACACGTCCTGATCGTCCACCTGAATCTCGTGGGGGGCGGACACACGGAAACAAATTTACTGGCGTGGCTAACGAGGCTCTGGTACACTCGACATTGGCGTGTCGACATTAATAATTTTATAATACATTTTACTTGACATTGGCGAATTGCGGCGATTTGCTGCAGAGGCCATTTTGAAGTTGAAGTTCTATTCCATCAAACGCCGGCTAGCGAATTGCCACTTGTCTAGAGGGGCTGATAGTAATTTGCTGATTCCGTTATGGGAATGTGTTTTGTTAAAGAATACCAGTGGTCAAAATTATTAGGATTTACCCTATCAGTTCAGCCAAATTGCTTGTTTTAGATGGTTCAGTCTAGATGGCAACATATCTTCTTCATCCTAGCGTTAATCCCAGTCGCATCCAAAGCTTTCAACTTGGAGTCTGGGGTCCGCTTTACCAGCCTAACTGCGGATTTGGCTAAACTTCGATATTTTCCATCTGACCTCCACAACCCAAAGGCGATATCGAAGCATTGCAGTTAGACCAGTTGATGGATTTTTGAGAACTCCAACTATCTGTAACGACTACCATAGATGTGCGTAAGGCAACTGGAACCGACAGCTTAACATGCTCTCCGAGGCACAACCAGACCAATGCAAATATCCATAGTCAAAATATGCATACAAATATTTGCTTTGAGTTGGGTCGATGCCGCGCCTCCTGCGTAGCGGCCGCGTTCACTACCGCTACGGCACGGAGACTGGCTGGAGGATGGATGTGTCACCCATTGCCACTTAAGCTGACTTTTCTGCGAGCTATATCGGTAACTTTAGTTCTACCTCGGGTAAACTCATTACGAATTTTATGCTTCAAAGAAACCCCAAACACAGCTGGCTACGGAAACCATCAGCTCTATCTATAAGCCGCTGCACGACATTTAAGTTCTGGTCACAGAAATTTATTCGGATAGCACGGCCATGGACTGGGAAAAGTGTTGCAACATTTTAATCAATTGCTGTCCTATGAGACTGAAACTTTCGAACGCTTACTCGGTACGGTACTGTTATGACTAGCTTGTAATAACATCGTATAAAATACCGCGAATAAGTCATATTGTGCTATTTCTTCTTCTTCCTACAGTCCTGGGTCCTTTAAGCGGGGTGGGAAAAAGCATCTAATGAGGCCGTCAATCTGAGTATCGCCATTGTTAACATGGTACATATTTGTAATGGGGACCCTCTTTCCTGAGACTTTGCCTTTAGCTAGTCAAGTTAAATTGACGTGTCCTTTATGAAAAAAAATCTAACTTTTAAATAAAAATGTGTAACTCCAGACAAATAAAGGTAATTCTTATCTCGTGCGACATGCAGGTGAACAATGCATATGGCCATTATATCCTATTCTATTACCGTGGTTGCGATTTTGTGGACTATTCCCAACACTTCTACCGATAAATAGTACATAATGTGTAATAAGTCGCATATTTTTTTATTTTATTTATTTAAACTTTCTGTATAAACGCGTACAATGGCGGACTTAATGCCAAAGGCATTCTCTACCAGTCGACCATAGGGTGGTGCAGAGCTAAGACGTGGTAGGCGAGAGTATAGATAATTGGTAGTATTTTAAATTCAATTAGATAATGAATATTTACAAATATACACATATATATAAATCCTATATATATAAGGTACATATACATATATATACACAATAGATTAGTTTAATTTGTATATAGTGACATAAATCCACACATATAAATATACTTACATACATATACATAATAAAATAGAATACTAAATTAGCGCTGAGTTGAATTTGCCACATCGTTATAGAGCAACTGCCGAACTTTTGACTTAATCGAGTCGCGGCTGGGGAACATCCTGATATCCAGAGGAAGTGCATTCCATGAAAGAACAGATTGCACGAAAAATGAGGAGCCTAAGAAGCCTGTACTGTGGGAGGGACATAACAGTCAGTAGTCGGTTATTTGAAGAGCAAAGATTTTTGTCATGGTTCGAACATAACAATTTAAAAAAAAAGACGGGTTGCACTCTGGGAGTGCCGGCAGAAGTGAAAACATTTTCTTTTTTTCTTTCTTCGTTATATACATAGAAAAAGATAAAAAAGAACATTCCATACCATACCTATAATATAGCGCTAATCATAGAACCTATCACTTATTTTCTGCTAATTTTCTATCAGAAGAAATTAATAAATTATGAAAAGAAAAAATAAACACAAAAAGTAATAAATTACAGAAAGAAAAAATAATCATAAAAAGTAATAAATTACAAAAAGAAAAAATAATCACAAAAAGTTTCAGAAGGCCAGGTGGTTTGAACCCGATACTATCTGAAACTATGGTGTTTACCGTTTAAGCTACGACGCTATCTATGGTAAACTGCAAAATAGATAGTCTTTACCTAATCTTGTATGACGTCAGTCGTCGGTTACGGTTCAAAGGTCAACTAATCCTGACGCTTCCTTAACATTTTACACCCATCCAACGCCGCTAAAGAAGTTTTCACTTCAAAAGAAGTTAAGTAATCCCTTTAGGTACACTGCAGTTGTAAGGGGTGCATTTAAACCGCTTCCTGATGGCTGCAGGCTGTATGACAAACTACATTGAGGTAAGTTTTATTTCCACCGGTATCCCTTTTTCATCCTTCCCCACTGGTACACTTTAGGGACATATAATATGTCGAAGCCTATTAAAAGTTGTAGCCATAACTGTACCTTTATGAGACAACATATTGGTATTGACAGCACGTAGCAGTTTTTTTGCCACATTTCTGAGACCCTCACAGGCAAACTTATAAGTTATGACTCGAAAAGAATGCTGTAAATTGTGTGTATGAATTTGCCATTTTTGAAACTAAAGTATTCACGCCCTTTTGAACGTGGCAGGCGGGCTGAATTACAATCTATACCTTATATAGTAATCACGTTTAGTTCCAAAGATCACATAGCATTTAAATGTTTTGTTTTACTCATATTATGTTGCCAGCACACCCATATTTTCAATTATGTTGGTATTTTAGGTAACTGTGTACAGTTTGCTAGGAGTTCGACCTAATTACTGCTTGCAGATATGTAATCAAATGTGGCGTTTTATATTTGACTAGCTAGTGCCCGCGGCTTCGCGCGAGTGGAATTCTGTTCCCGTTCCCGTGACTGCCTAACTTTTTAAACTTTTCTCCGCGTAAGAACCATCCCCGTACTGCAAGGAATATTCTAAAAAAGAAGTAGCGAAATCGGTTCAGCCGTTCACGTGTGATGGCGTGACCAAGGGAAATAGGGATTCATTTTTATATATTTTTTATATTATATTTGATTTCACAGTGTGCACATTTGATTTGACAAATAAATGTGCAACTTTGAAATCAACATTTGAACCTTTCTTTTTCGTGTGGATATTCCTGGGATACCACCCCGGCCATCAAGAGCGGTTATGGCAATCAAAGAATCAATTTAATTTATTTTCCACTATCGCCCTATATGACAACATTTTTATTCTCACCACTTAGATGTTTGGCAGTCCTAAGCTGTGCGTTTCTCCAGAAACTTCCTGCCTCGCACAGCCAAACTGTGGAATAAACTGTCGCCTGCGGTATTTCCGGACCGATACGACCTTCAAACCTTCAAGGAGAGCGTACTTAAAGGCCGACAACGCACCTAGAACCCTTCTGGTATTTCAGGTCTAAAAATGATTTTTGGCTCAAAATGAGCATAATATATGGACGTCAAAAATTATGTCAAGAATTATAAAAAAATATCAAGTAAGTAAAATTACCTACCCTTAAGGCATACACAGCACAGGTGCACCCACACAAATGTACCTACATTTGAATGAACACAAAAATTTCAACCCCAACGAAGAAGCGAACACAAGTACATTAAATAAGCAGTCAAAAGCTACCTGACGTATAAACTTGTACAATGAAATTCGCGACAATTCCTAAATGATTATTCGCTTAAAATGATTGATCTACTAAAGAGGTTGTTCTATTGAGAAAATACTATTATAAGCAGAGACGCTTATTTTCCGTTAATTTTTTAAAAATAACGTTCACTACCCTTGTCTATAAATAGTAGTCACGCCATAGTTCGGACTCATTTGCACGGGGGCGCTCGAGTTGCACAGACGTTCGGTGATGTACTTTTCAAATTGTGTTTTCCTTGTTTGATTTTCCTGATCTATTGCTTTATAGTTTGGATTTATAACTGATTTGTTCCTAATTAAAAATGATGTGAAACGAGTAATAAATGTGTACGTTCGCCTCGGTTGTATGTTTTATTATTTAAATCAGTCCTCACTTGCTAAAACTATTATATTAGAACTAAATTATCTTTTTTTAAATATGCTTTAGTTTACAATTTATATTGTGCTAGCAAGCAGGAGATAAGGATGACCATGCATTTTTAACACCTATCTTAGTGTTAAAAATGCATGCTCTCGTCTACTTTATAATATCCTTTTTTCATTAAACATTTTTTCACTTCTCTTTAAATTTATTAAGTGTCATGTCAACCATATCTTGAGCAAGTTTATTAAATATTTTTATATAGTTGCCTACAAACGAGTTACTAACTTTATGAAGCCTGAGTTTTGGCACTGCAAGTTCATTTTTATTTCTAGTATTAAAGTTATTTTTATCCGATTTTTTTGAAGAGATCTATGTTTTTCCGTACATATAAGATATTGTCGTAAATATAGTAAGAAGCAACTGTAAAAGCATTAAGTTCTTTCAGCAAGTCACGGGGTCTGAGACTACAGATTGCTCGTATGGCTTGTTCCTTTAATACAAATATTGTCTCAATATCGGCAGCTGAGCCCCACAGTAGCAGATCATTTGATATAATGCTAAGAAAGTTGCTAAAATAAACTATTCATGCCGTTTCCTCATCACTCAGTAACCTTATGTTACTAACTGCATAGGCAGCTGAACTAAATCTTCCTGCCACTATCTAGCACTATCCTGCACTATCTAGAATCATTCCAAGAAAAACTGTGGTATCGACTATTTGAACAGATTCCTCGTTCATAGTAATATGAGTATCTATCTGTCTTACATTAGGCATAGTAAATTTTACACATTTTGTTTTCTTCGCATTGAGCAGCAAGTTGTTATATGCAATGCAATATTTTATCACCAAGTCATACTTTTTGTCTGACAGTTTTAAAATATTCACAAAGATTTGTAGCGAAGTAAGGCAGATCATTTACGTATATGGGGTACTCCCATAAGTAATAGGGCGTCAGAAGATTCAGTGCAATTTACGTTAACTTTTATATTCTTACAGTGAGGTAAAAGTAAGCTAAGTGAGCTGTTCGGAAAACCATAGTAATCTAATTTTAGTTACTACGTTTTATGATCAACACAATCAAAAGTTTTGATAGGTCTAATATTGATAATAAAGGTTTGACAAGTGCAACTCCTGCATCTACCGTGTTTCTGCCTTTAGTGAAACCCAACTTTTTGTTATGAAGTAATTTAAAATTTGAAGTTGCTTAAACATTTTTTTTTTTCAAAAAAATACTTAGATTACTCCCCTCCCATATTGTAGATGGGTAGAACATTTGATGGATTGCTTTAATCCCTTGCTTTGAATAACGGTATGATTTTACTGTACTTCATAAGGTTAGGAAACTGTTGTTCGTTCGTCTATATCCAGCACCCCGGCTGACCCAAGGCCATCTACGGTTTTAAGATGGCCCTCTCGCATGCGGTAAGAACGGTGTCCCTATCAAACCCCGAAAAGGGGAAGGGGGTGGAAGTCGAACCGCGACGCCGGCAGTGTGAAAGGTGCTCCAAACCCTCCTCTGAGCTACAAAACTTCGGCTTCGAAAGAAAACACTCCGTCATACCTTGTCCTTTAATCAGTAAGTAGTACCACCAGCCCGAAGATCGAGTCCCATAGACACATATACCAATGACAATTGATACCGTAGATGTATTGAGGCAACTACTGTAAAAAATAAGACACGTACTCCATCATTGGTTTCTTGGCATTTCTTTTATATAAAAAAAACTAATTAGGTACAGTCAACTACAAAGAGATGTATCCAATTTAATCTTACAAAATAATGTACCACTGGAATTGCCACTATGAACTAACCAAAGATTGTGACAAACATGGTATCCACCAAACTTGACAGTAACATGTATGCGCGTAAAGCGCAATAATTATGTATCCCACTACACGGAAAGAAAAGATGTTTTGAAACAAGACAATATTTATTGATTAAGAATAATACAGTTTCATATATAAGCTAGACACGTTTTTCTTGAATTTAGAATTTTATTGTCTTGGTTTCCAACACATTATTATCTCAAATTAAGAGGATATATTCTTAGTAGAAGAAATAAGCAATGTCTCTGGACAACTGGAACAAGTATCTTGAATTAAAAATTTACGATTTTTTTGGACAGAAAAGAATTGACTTTTCATTGTAGAATTTTGTTTATTTTATCCAAGCGTATATTTTTTCTTTTTGAGAATGCATTGGTTTTGTTCAAAAACTACATGTTTTAGCTTGAAAATTCGACGTCTTTGAATGAAAGTGTCGCATATTTGCCAAAAGGCCAAAAGGCCAAAAAGGCCAAAACGTCACATTGGCGCTGTTTACATCTAAGACTTGCATCATTGAACGAAGACTTGTCACTTCTTGAACTAGAACCAAAACCTTCGAATCTTAATTTAACCCTAGATTCATAAACATATGCTGAAGTAACATAATTCATAAACATTGGTCTCTCAGACCCCAAGTCAAAGTTGGAGTTTTTTTTGGGATCTATTAATTCATGAATAAATCAAATTCTTACATTCTTTTATTTATTTAATTAAGCATCTTAAACATAAACAATAAAATAAAAATCAAATTAATTACGCACATTCCACACACATTAAGCCGCGGTGGTCCATACACATGAACTTTTTACAATGCTTACATTGAAACCTCGTTTCTCGATTTTTTTTTGTAATCGCAGAAGCCACAATTTTTTTTTTTGGGTACCACTTGAACCTTGCGTAGCATTGATACCAGTTTCACCCAAAACTTCTTCTATTTTCCGTTTTAGGCAACGCTTCAAAGTAGGTATTTCTTGACGCTTGCGTAACCAGGGTTCTGTCATTTTTACTGAAACGTCTTTCACAAAAGACCGTCTGCTAATTGGTTATTTCCCATCTTTTACCGTATTATGTACGTATATGACATATGAATTTATAATCATCATATTCAACATGCCATAGAAGTAGCACAATGGCAATCTTTGCGTCTTTCTGCTGCAAGACATACTCCCACACATTTGATCGAAGGTATCCACGGCACTTTTGGTCGAGTTGTAGAACTCAATTATTTCTGGTTTACCAGAGGCTCCGAGTGTACCACTTATGTGAGTGGTTGACAGCAATAGAACATTCTTGTTTTTCTTGGGCTTATAAGAAACTAGGGTGCTTTTTTTATCATAGCAGAACATAGACGAACCTATTGGTCTTTCATTTATCTGAAGTAGTTCAGGTGGTATTTCACGTTTGTTGGCTCGTAGCGTTCCTACCAATGTCAGTTTATAAGGTTCCTCTAATAACTGGTGAGCCAAAGGGACAGACGTGAACCAATTATCTGACGTTATATTACGATTGCTGCCCCATAAAGTTTCAGACAAAGTCTTCACATAGTAAGAACCAAGAGATTCGCCATTTGTTTCCATTTTCCCAACATATGGCATAGCATTTAACATATAATTTGTTTTGGCATCACATAGCATCACAATTTTTAGGCCATATTTACTAGGTTTCGATGGGATGTACATCCTGAATGGACAGCGGCCCCTGAAACCCAGCAGTTGCTCATCAATTGTTACATAAGTTCCCGCTTTATAACTGTTCTTGCATGCCTGAATGAAATTTTCCCATAGTTCTCTGATAGGTGCTAGTTTGTCTGTTAACTTTCGTTCATCTCTAGTAGATTTGTTATCAAATCTAAGGCAGTTTAGCAAGAAGTCAAACCTTTCACGTGACATTGCAGATATGTACCGGGTTCCACTAAATGTCTCATCAAAAAGTTCCAAACTTGTAAGATGATTGTCTTTTTTAGCAGCACTTAGTAAAAGCAGCCCCAACAGAGCATTTAATTCTTCTATACATGTAGTTGAAATAGTTGCAGTTTGAACTTTGTATTTTGAACCTCTCAACGCAATTTCTTCATTTGTGTGTTGAACCATATCTGCGGTCATAAAAATAGAAAAACAATCCGTTGGTTCCGTAATATTATTTGCAATATTTGTTGGTCCCTGAATCACGTGTACTATATTCCTAGCCGAGGTTCTAGTACGCGTAGATTCAAAAAAAGTTGATGACCATTTGTGGCCATTTTTCCCTCGAAGATTACGAGCAGACGCAATAATTATACGTTGCGCGTTAGCTACGCTTGCTGACGTACCTGGCACTTCAGCTTCCGAATCAGAAGATAAAATGACCCCGCTGTGTTGTTGTCCTCGTGATCCTATAGGTAGATCGTCATCATCTGTCTCATTACCGTCAGAATCTGTTTTGATCTCTTCTTCAATCTCAACGTTATCCTCAACTTCGCTTAAGTTTTCATCTCTCTGTGCAGTGAAGGAACAATCCTCAGTATCAGAATCCAATAATGGATTAAGATATGCCTCTATTTCTTGATCATTCATACTAAAACAAATAAATAATATTTAGAAAAATAAACGAATAATATAACATACGGTTTGTTATAACATTGAGTAAAGAAAATATATGTTTAAAATTTATAATGACTCATATACAATAATATCATGGACTTACCTTTTGCTTCAACACTTTAAAATTTGTTAATAATCAACTTTTAAAATTTTGAGTATTACTACTCAATCGTCACGTTATTCATAAACATTGGCCTCTCAGACCCCAAACGCCCTATAACTTGTCAAGTACACGTCACTGCGAGCTAGTTGCACTCGCAACACTGAAGGTCACGCGACATTAGAAGGTACTTATGACATCAGCTTTCTATCTCTTTCTCTCTATGAATTAGAAGCGATTATTTATTTCGCGCGGTCTGTGGGACCAATGTTTATGAATCTAGGGTTAAGACTTGCTTATGTTGGCAGAAGAAAACTTCTGAGCATTCTGAGCGTTCCGTGGAGAGTATAATTTGCTCAACTCAAGCATTTAAAATCTTAAGTGGAAAGTAACGATGATTTTGAGTCGAGAAAGCACATTTTTAGGATAAGTATTATCATATTCTTAATTCAAGTATCAGAGGTGTTATACTAAAACCTGATTTATCTTAGGTGGATACTTTCTATGCTTTCTTGAAAGAACATAATTTGTTTAACCCAAGCATTTTAAATCTTAAGTGGAAAAAACGATGATTTTGAGCCGAGAAAGCACATTTTTAGGCTAATTATATTCATATTCTTTGTTCAAGTATCAGAGTTGTCATACTAAAACCTGCTTTGTCTTAGGTGAATACTTTATGTGCTTTCTTGAGAGAACTAAATTTGCTTAACCCAAGCATTTTACATCTTAAGTGGAAAGAAACGACGATTTTGAGTCGAGAAAGCACATTTTTAGGCTAAGTATATTCATATTCTTATTTCAAATAACCAGAGGTCTCATACTAAAACCTGATTTATCTTAGGTGGAAACTTTCTGTGCTTTCTTAAGAGAATATAATTTGCTTAACTCAAGCATTTTAAATCTTAAGTGGAAAGGAGCGAAGATTTTGAGTCGAGAAAGCACAGTTTTATGGTAAGTATATTCATATTCTTGATTCAAATAACCAGAGGTCTCATACTAAAACCTGATTTATCTTAGGTGGAAACTTTCTGTGCTTTCTTAAGAGAATATAATTTGCTTAACTGAAGCATTTTAAATCTTAAGTGGAAAGGAACGACGATTTGGGTCGAGAAAGCACAGTTTTAGGGTAAGTATATTCATATTCTTAATTCAAATAACCTGAGGTCTCATACTAAAACCTGATTTATCTTAGGTGGAAACTGTCTGTGCTTTCTTAAGAGAACATAATTTGCTTAACTCAAGCATTTTAAATCTTAAGTGGAAAGCAACGACGATTTTGAGTCTAGAAAGCAGTTTTAGGGTAAGTATATTCATATTCTTAATTCAAATAACAGGAGGTTTCATACTAAACCCTAATTTATCTTAGATGGAAACTTTCTGTACGTTCTTTAGATAATATAATTTACTTAAGGTGGATGTGCCGATGTGAAACGCGAAATTCAAATTTTCTTGTTCTTGTTTTTTTGCTCTTTTGAGGACTGTATGAGGTTATAAATCTTAATCAAAATATAGGTATTTACATAATAAGAAACATATAGAAATCATTATTACTTCTCTTTAACTTCACAGTATATAGTCATGGATTGTACTAGGTTATGCTAAAAAAAATTAAATATGAAGTTAAAAATGTTTTAATGATTTTCAAGTTTAAGATTATGGAAATACCTATAATGTTATTTACGTGAATCGTATTTTAATTAAGATATAACCTGACACAGTTCTAAAAATTGCAAAACACAAGAAAATTTTAATTTCGCGGGCTATGCATCGGCACATCCACCTTAACTCACGCCTTTTAAATCCTGATTAAAATCCGGGAAGCAAAATCAGTAGGCGGAAAGAAGGGCATAAATTATGTTTTGACTTGTTAAAATAGTTATCATGCCCTATTTTTTCGCGTACTGATTTTGCTTCCTGGATTTCTTAATTAATCAGGATTTAAAGTCCTCGAGTTAAGCAAATTATATTAACTGAAGAACGCACTTAGAAGTTGCCACCTAAAATAAATCAGGTTTTAGTACATATGAAACCTCTTATTTGAATTAAGAATATGAATATACTAATCCTAAAATCTGCTTGTTCAACTCAAAATCCTCGTTACTTTCCACTTATGATTTAAAACGCTTGAGTTTAGCAAATTATATACTCTTAAAGCACAGAAATAATCCACATAAGATACATCAGGTTTTAGTATGAAACCACAGGGGCTATTTAAATTAAGACTATTAATACACTTGCCTTAAAAATCTGCTCTCTGTCATGTCCTTAATCTGTAAAATGAAAGTAAACAATAATTATATTGAAACATTATTTATTGGGTCATAAAAACGTTTGGCCTTGCCAAGGTACACACAAATCAACAATCACAAACAAAATAATATAATTTATACAACAAAATAACAAGTAATAGACGACACATTATTATGCTACTAATACTTTATCAAAATTATCTTTTGGATCTTCATAATAAGATGGTGTTTCTATTTCATATTTTCTTACAGTTTTTGCATCAGAGCATTTTGGTAACACATTACTAGCAGTATTTTGATTATCAAGGATATTATGGTCAGATATAAAATGCTTTTTCAATACACTTTTAGAATGATACAGTCCTTTTCAGGGCACGGGAAATAATTAGTAATATTATGAGCGTATCGCAAATGGTAGAAATAAAACCGAAAATTATCATAAACATTATCACACTTATTACACTTTAACATGTTTTTGAAATTCTGAGTACCTAAAACCCAACCTACTTATATATTTATAGATAATACATCAGATATGTAAGGGACTGTTTTATCATATTTTGTTGAAAATCCATACACACATCTTTGGATAACTAGGTATATATGCGCAGCAGCGGCAGGGTATCTGGCGTTAAGAACGTGGTAGCTTTTAAATAAGGTATCGAACGCCTTTGTTGCCGATTCAAACCTGTATTTCACCTTGTCGATGACCAGATAATATTTATAAATGTTATCTCCAGCAGACCCACATCTGATTAGAAATGGTTGCAATGTTTGCGTTTGCTTTTGAGCTGCCGATGCTAAATCTTGAATTTTTTTAGAAATATCTCCAAAATTCTGAAACAAGTTACATTATTATTATTTTAAGTCTATAAACAACCAACGACTACCAGAACCATGGTACAAAAACTCCTAGACACACAAGAAATTCCACTTTTTGTCTACAGATGCAAATAAATAAATAAATATTGGTGGACATTTTCACACAGCGTCATCTAGCCCCAAAAGTAAGCAAAGCTGTACTATGGGAACTAGATAACTGATAGAATACTTAATTGTATTGAATTTGAATTTATGTTCATCACACAAATGTTTGTTCTGAGTGGGAATCGAACTCACGACCTACAGCGCAGAAGGCAGAGCTACTACCAACTGAGCGAAGAGGTCTGTCATGTAAATGTGATAATTGTTTACAATGATGAAATTGTAAATAATTATCTGTGCACACATATTTATCCTGTGGCAGGAAACAACTTATGAGCCAAAACAGAATAAATAGAAGTTATATATGAGCAGATCTAGTTAACTACCATGACTCCACACAGGCAGTATAGGCAGACACAGAAACACACAGACTTCAAACCTATAACACTCCTTTTTTTAGGCGGTAAAAATGAAACTTACTTCAACTTCAACTATAAAATTTTCGATGCATTCTAGTGTAGTGAATTTAGTTTTTTTGTTCAACCTCCCTCTTGGAGGGATCAGGTAGCATAATAGTTTTATCTGATCGGTCACTTTCCGGTCTGAAAAAAAATAGACATGTTTAAATAATGAATAATAAATAATGCATTGTTTATATTCTCAGTAGGCACTATATCCATTTTCAAAAAAAAAAACCAACTGAGTTTAAAATTACACTCAAAAGGGAAAATAAGAATATTTTTTTCAAATTATATATTCATGTTTTAATATAATGTTCTACAGTTGACGGAATAATCGGTAAACATACGTAAAAAACTTAGAACCTACAAAATTATGCCACTTACCATCATCAGGGTTTTGGCTTATATTTTCATATAAATATGACAAATTATCATCCTTGGTGCTATTAAATTTCAAATTGATGACCCGGTTGACAAATGGATGCCACTTCGTGAAGAAATTCAATGATTTGTCGAGGTATTTCTTTTCAAAATCCAAGTTGATCTGAAAAAAGTAAAATTAAAAAAAAAAAACAATCTATTAGATTTATCACTGATAAAGTATATGTTTTCGAGCAAGAATTATAATTTTGTTAGTCGAGAATAATAGAGTTTCAAATAACATGAACATTTATTGGTCATTAATTCATTATAGTATCATGGAAAACTACCAAATACTTGAATTTATTTATAGTTGATGGGACAGTTTTCCAATATTACAAAGATCATATTTGTTCTGGCTTGCAAAAAAAGCTGATAGTTTACTAACCAACACCTCGCTCCTTGGATCATTTAGGATATTCCATTCTTCAATAAATTCAGAGACATTTTTATGATTAGATAATTCCCTTAGAGGATAAGTTGCAAGCCAATACTCAATAACCTGAGCCCATGGTTCAGAATTGTTTCTTAGGAATGCTATTTTATCTTCTTGCTTATCTGTCAAAGACATGAAAAAAAAAACTTACAGGTGATTCAAGAACGAGGACAACAGTCTAGAATCGCTACATTATAGAGGGCATCAAAAGAAAAAGGAGTCAATGGATAAGGATAGAGTTCGAACAGCACACAAATTGTAATGGCATCTCATCTGTCTCTGAGTCAACATAGATTCTTTCTGATCATTAGGTATGGATCTGATATTTTAATAATATTAAATAACTAGCTGCCCTCGCGGCGTTGCCCCCGTAGTGATGGTATATGTTGATGATGATGAAAAGTAGTCTTAAACCTTCTCCAAGAGCATAGCTATCAATCAAATGGTGAAAGAATAATTCAAATCGGTAAAGCCAGACCAGAGAAAGACGAAAGAAGACCATAAGAAATAGGGGTTCATTTATATATATAGATAGATAACTGATATAGAGTACTTAATAGTATCTTATGCCTACTTTGTCAAGTCTACTATATCTATGTAAGTCTACTATAACTAAGTCTACTACCTACATCTACAAGTATATAATATAACTTGAATATCACGTCTTGTTAAAAACCTTTCAGTTCTTCAAAACATTTGTTTTTTTTCGCATTATCGCTCTCTGATTCTGCCTTACTTTTTCTTTTCTCACCGGATTTGTACAGAGTATTTCTTATTTTATCTACTAACTTTCCCCTCGCAAACAATGGTTTTCCAGAAATGGATTCTCTTTTTTTAACTGGAGGGACAAAGTATGTTCCGCTACTCTCCTTAGGAAATAGGACAATTATTTTTCCTGTGATTATGTTGTACTCTTCATGAGTAATTTTACTGAAAGGTTTAAAACTTTAAAAGCATTCTGGCATTCTTCAGGATGTTGGGGAAGAGTTAACTTACTAAATGGTTGTGGAAAAATGTCTATTAGTACCTAACTAGGTAAGTATGTACACATATAATTTTAGTCCACCCAAACAAAAAATACTAAATTGGAGTCACATTACTAGGTAAGTCAGTTAAGCAGGGTTACACAAGGCTTCACAAAGCGAAATAAGGTTTTTGTTGATAAATAGGTATTTTTCAAACCAAGCTTTTATAGAATTAATACTCGGAACTGCTTAAAAGAGCCCGTCAAGAGAAATCAAACAAAGTCAAACACGCCAACCTTAACATGTATAGTTAAGGAGTTCCTATGACCAGCTTCCATCGTACCCTATAGTACCCTAACAGGCTCCACTGTACATTACTGTACGTCGATTTTGAGCTTCATATTTATTATACAGATAGATCTCTTCTAGTTATGAGTTTACACAAACACATACGCACGGAAACACATAGTTTTCAAAAAAATAATCCTAATGTTTCAATAATAAGTCAAAATTTCATTAAGTTTTCATAGGGGGTATTTTTTATCTATAGAATACTGTATTCTAAGTGTATTTTTGAAAACCGGTTCTACAGTGGTTCCCCATAACATACTAGTACCCGACAAGACAAGTCAAAGGAGCCCAAACACAACAAGTTTATCATGTGTCATTTAAAGTAGGTAGGTATGTACTTACTGGTTAACAACTCTGGTAAATATATGTCTGACGATAATATCCACCAACTGATTCCTATGCTTACTAGTTAGTGTGTTATTTAAATTATAGTAGGTAATTATACTTTTCCCACATGGTGATGTACTCAAAAGTGTTTTTAAATCAAAGTCCGGGAAAGGTGGCCTTTCAATTGAAAATAGATTTTCAATTGATATACTATCCAAATCTCCTAGTTCATCATTACCGTCACTCGTTACAGACTTTGTTGTGAGTGTAGTATCAGTATCCGTCTGAAAATATTTTTATTTATTTTATTATTAATATAAATGTAATTGTAGTTTGGGGTTGAGCGAGTAAACAGCATCTGCAGAAGTAATCTCTCCAGAAAAACTCAACATCTGAGTATCAAATAATATAAATAGTGACAACCTCTGTGGTGCAGTGGGTGAAGGCCCACCTGTGTCGCATGAGGTTGCGGGTTCAATCCCTACCACGGGACATATGTTTGTATGACCTGCAAATATTTGTCTCCAGTCTGGGTGTTTCTGTGTATAATATGTATGTATTTACAAAAAAATAAGTATTTAAGTAGTATATCAGTCATGTGGTTACCATAACACAAGCTTTGCTTACTTTGGGACTACATGATGCTGTGTGAAATGTCCAGCATTATTTATTATTATAGTGGTATTCAAATATAGGGTCCAGTGACTTTTGCAATATCATACAACCTAACACTGGGAAAAAACACTTACTCTTCCAAAAATAACTTTTAACATGTTAGTTCAGAGTAGAATACTGCTGCGCACAGCAGCAAAACAATTTGGTTCGCAAATTAAAATATTGCAATAAAAAGCTGGTTCTGTGTGGGGTGGTAGGGCCTGGACTGATATCCTGCTTGGAGTGTATATCTTTATGTAATAATAGTTGGTACTTACATTTCTAGAGTAAAATTCATCCAATTTAGATTTTATAAGAATTCGGTGGCCTATTAGCGGGCAAAGTTCTTTGAGAATGTCTTCGTTTAGGTGCCTTAATTGATTTGGTCTGATTTCATTTTCTGGAAAAGAGGGTTTCATTACTTACAGAAGTAGGTAGGTAGGTACTCATTAAATGAACCAACGCGGGAGCACGCGCGTCGCGCCCGTGAGAATAAATGATGAGAAAAATGTCACTCTGCACCGTGATAAGCCAGCAACAGACCTACCGGCCCGGGCCGGTAGGTCTGTTGCTGGCTCATAAGTAGGTAGGTAGGTACTCATTAAATGAACCAACGCGGGAGCACGCGCGTCGCGCCCTTGAGAATAAATTATGAGAAAAATGTCACTGTGCACCGTGTTATGCCAGCAACAGACCTACCGGCCCGGGCCGGTTCGACCAGATCCGAACCAGGAGGCTAGAATGCAATATTATCGAGGGCCTGCACTTCAAAAGCAACATATCTACATATATATACTGGCCCTGGTCGGTAGGATAGGTCCACTACAACTTAATATACCTAGTAAGTAATGGTACTTACCTTGGAACCGAATAATGACAGACTCCGGGACTTCCCATTTTCTCAGTAATGAACGAATATTGTCCGAGTCCGAGAAACAACTTTCCACGTGCTCAATAGTATTTTCTGTGCCTGCTCCGGCAGCGACTTCATCAAATTCTTCGTTCATCTAAAACAATAAGGATATATACATACCTTTAATGAATTAAGCTATTCTAATCCAATACGATAATTTTTCAATACTTTATTGTACTTACTCTTGAAGTTTAATATTTTAAAAATGAACAACGCCTTGGCTTAGCTTGATGATGCTGAACTGAACTGAATGCTGTGTGGTCGTGTGTGCGTCATGCGTGTGGCCGTTGCGCTGCTTCCGATTTTCGAATTCGAGTCGACTTCTAAGCCAGGGTTGCCAGCTGCCAGCTGCGCGACGCGCACATTTTAGGGAAATGGATCAAACAGACAATTAAAAAAATGTGGCTCGATTCTTAGAGCATGGCTCGATTATGGTATTATAGTAGTTAGCTAGCTGTTGCCTACGACTTCATTTCATCCGCTTAGAATTCGATGATATTGGCGCAGCTGTTAATAACCTCGTGAAAAAGTTTGTAAACGCTTAAAACCAATTATTTTATTACCGATAAAAAATTAAAGATAATATATTTATAAATTAAATAACAATCAAGCTCAATTTTTTTATTTGGTTTGAATGAATGATGAATGATTTATTTGAATTACGTGCATAATATTAGTAAGTAAATAGCGCAACGTTAACACTAGTATAGTGTACCTATACTTCAGCCAAATTCGATGTAGAAAAAGCACGTAACATTCTTGATCTGTTATACAAGTTTTGTTTCAAGACTTTTCTTGGTGTACAAACATACAATAATTTCTTAAGCAATTCTTGTATTCAACTGGTTATTTGCAAACATGAGCGCAGTGAGTAAGGAATCGTCATCACGATTCTTATAATTTAAACTTTCAGATACCATAAATACTTATGATTGCGATATATCTTTATGAACTTTATTAAATCAATAGAACCGAATTTGAATACTTTTTGACTCCTATTTTTTATAAACAAAACTTCTAAAACGTGAATAAAATATTCGTCAACGCAAATACGTGTAACACTAGAAGCAACTCGCCAATAAATGGTACGCGCACATACAAGCCTGTGTTTAGAAATGTCAATACTTGAAAGCAATAATCTCCTAAACATAATTGTTTGGGTGTAAACAAAAGACATTATGCTATTATTTTTTTCAAACTGGCATTAAATAATTGTATGCAATCTTTTTAGTATATCAGCGTGTAAACAGTTGCTTACAATTCTTGAAGGTCAATTATTGCGCTTAATTTATTGCATTAAATTATTGCTCTTGTATGTACAAGAAAATGGCATCATATAAATGACTTTTTATGCACATGTAACAGAGAAAAAATATTTTAGATAACTTAACAAATCTGTGACGTGAGTCCGTTTAGTATTTTTTGCTATACCTACATAATTATACTGTTAATTTTTTTCTATTACCAACTCTTCTCGATGAAATACCCTGTACATACCTCGCGGTAAGTCATCCATCGTCCGAACAATCCCAAAAGTGGGAGTACTTAATTTGAGATGGTAACACTCAATGCGTTTTCGTTTCTTCCGTTGCCCGCCGCGGCGTGTGAGTGTGTATGACCAATCAATTACGATTGAGTGTCAGTCAAGAAAATTATTTTTCATCTAAAATTAGTATTCTTGGAAGTTTGATATATTGCAATCATCCAAGTAAATTCGTTCTTGGATTAAAATTGTGTTTCTTGACTGATAATCCAAGAATTTTTGTTATCTTTTATTAAGAACGTTTTTCTTGACTTTTCGTTCAAGAACATTCATTGTCTTGACTGTTGATATAGCAGTAAATTAGACAATTTGTTGCCATATTATGTTTATCTGTGTAGATAACTATAGGTTTACTTAACCTACCTACCTACCTACTTGGATACATAACCTGGGTCTCGTACTCTATCTAACTCAATGTTCATTTAGCAGTACCTATAACCTCGATATACCAGGGACCGGACAACACCACATAAGGGTTAAGCCTTTTGACAGGGTAACCCGTAGGTACATGGGGTAACTCATATCGCAGTTTTACCTTTCGTTCGAATTACATCCTCAAAACCCAGGGAAATGGTTAACACCTTTTTAATAGTAATCACGTTTAACCCCTTCAATGACTTCAGCCTATGAAGAAATTACCGAAAATATTAATTAATAGAGCCTAAGCTTGACTTAAAACTATAGATCTAATTATTTTACCTACCAATCTAAGCAATCTGATTATTTTTCTACACATAAGCATTTAATTATTTTTCTCTAAATCTGTGAGCTCAACTTATTCATTAACTCACCCAATGAAAAGATTATCTAAGTAAAGGTTATGTAATTTTTTAACGTTACTATTTCTTATTTAGAAACATTAAGATTCTAACTCAAATAACTACATTTATTCCTACAAAAATAAATAAGTTACATCAGGATAATTTGAACTATTTCAGTTCAATTAATTTCGATTCTTACGCCAATGCTGTACATACTTACCATAAAACATATTTTTCTTGATCCAAACATTAGAATATTTAATATAGAAACGTTATTATTTCTTATTTAGAAACATTAATATTATTGGTTACACACTATAATTTATTTTAAGAAAACGAAAAAGTCTTGTGTGAAGCCTTTGAATTACTTTAGTTCAATTTTTTCTTGATACAAACATTAGAACAATCAATACAGAAACGTTATGATTTCTTATTTAGAAACATTATTATTTCTTATTTAAAAAAAAATATTATTATTAGTTGAACAGTATAATTTATTCTCAGAAAACGAAAAAGTCTTGTGTGAAAACTTTTAACTATTTCAGTTCAAATAGTATGGATTCTTACGCCGAAGCTGTACTTACTTACCTTAAAACATATTTTTCTTGATCCAAACATTAGAACAACTTGTGAAGAAACGTTATTCTTTCTTATTAAGAAATATTAATATTATTAGTTGAATATCATATTTTTCTTCTTACAAAACAAAAACGTCTTGTGTAAAAACATTGAACGATTTTAGTCCAAATATGCTTACGCTAATGCTAACCTTACTTACCCGAAAATATTATTTTCTTTATCCAAACAATTACATAACTTTTAAATAAAAGGTAATCCTTCTTTTTAAGACATATTAATATTATTAGTTGTTTAATACAGAAACTTTTTTGTCTCTTGTTTAAAAACATTAATATTATTAGTTGAACACTATAATTTATTCTCAGAAAACGAAAAAGTCTTGTGTGAAAACTTTGAACTGTTTTAGTTCAAATAGTTTGGATTCTTACGCCAATGCTGTACGTTTTTACCCTAAAACATATTTTTCTTGATCCAAACATTAGAACATCTAATACAGAAAGGTTTTTATTTCTTATTTAGAAACATTAATATTATTAGTTGAACACTATAATTTATTCTCAGAAAACGAAAGAGTCTTGTGTGAAAACTTTGAATTATTTCAGTTCAAATAGTTTGAATTCTTACATCAATGCTGTACGTACTTACCTTAAAATATACTTTTTCTTGATCCAAACTTTACAATCACTTTTAAAGAAACATTATCTTTCTTATTTAAAAATATTTATATTTTTATCTGAAAACTACAATTTGTTCTCAGAAAAAGAAAAATACTTGTGAGAAAACATTGAACTATTTCAGTTAAAATAATTTGAATTCTTACGCTAATGCTAACCTTACTCACCCTAAAATATATTTTTCTTGATCCAAAAATTAAAACAACTTGTGAAGAAACGTTATTCTTTCTTATTAAGAAATATTAATATTATTAGTTGAATATCATATTTTTCTTCTTACTAAACAAAAACGTCTTGTGTAAAAACATTGAACGATTTTAGTCCAAATAGTTTGTATGCTTACGCTAATGCTAACCTTACTTACCCTAAAATATTATTTTCTTTATCTAAACAATTACATAACTTTTAAATAAAAGGTAATCCTTCTTTTTAAGATATATTAATATTATTAGTTGTTTAATAGTATAGTTATTTATTACAAAACGAATAAATCTTGTATGAAAACTTTGAAATGTTTTAGTTAAAATAAATTGGATTCTTACGCCAATGCTTTCACTTACTTACTCTTATATAAAATGTTTTTAAACCAAACAAGTATATTCTTAATAAAAAAAACGTCAAAAGGCTCATTTGAACCATTTTAAATTCTTAATTCAACTCAATTAAATGCTCCTTCAAAAACTAATTTTCTTGAACAAAATAAATGTTTTCTTGTTTGAAAACTTTCCTATTTTTTTGATATGAGAAACCTAAATTTATTAAATCGGAGAACATATCAATTTCATTTTAAGAATATGTTCTCCAGTTAACCAATTTTGATATTTGAGTTTAAGTCAAAAGTGCAACTTTTGATTCAAAACTTTAAGGTTCTTGAACTCAAACAACAATTTGTCATATTAAAACACATAAAAATCTTAATTTTAGACAGTATTTTTTATTCAGTCAACACTCCGAAACACTTGAATTAAAACATATTGTTTTATTTGAAGTAAATATTCTAAGAATAATACTGTTTTTCATGGACAATATCAAGTTTATTGAGCTGAGATATTATTGTTAGTTCAAGCATTTGTTTATTTAACATAAAACAATATTCCTGAGAATAATATTATTCTTGAAGGAAAACTAATTCCACGGGCATTTTTTTCCGTGTACATTTCCTGTGATATGTACACTTACAATCTTATTAGAAAATGTATCCAAATACTGTGAAAGAAAATTAGATACATTAAATGTTCCAAAGAAATGTAACCATAGTAAAAAGGATATACGAATTTCGAGGTGCTACCAAAAACAAAAAGGTTCTTCTCTGAAACTTCCATTTAAATATAAATTCATTACAAAGACACTTATAGAGTTTGACTTATCTTAAATCCTATCGAAAACCTATGGAGATTGATGGTCAGATATAACGAATGTACAAAATTTAAAAGAACATGTGTATCATCTATAAGACATGAGTCGCGGATGCAATTTTTGTAAAAAATGCGTTCAGTCTATGCGTAACCGGTTAGATTCCGTTATACAAGCTGAAGGTGGGTTATACTAAATTTTAAATTGACCTTAAAACGAGTATAATTATAAGTTTCAACGTTTATTCAAAGGGATATATTTGTTGTTTTTTTGTCATCTTACGTGTAAGTTATATACTAATAAAAATAAATGATAACAGCCTTTTTTCTTTTATCCGTCATCCAATGCACGTGTTATGAATAATATTTTGCCATCGGTTTCATTCGGAAAAGTTCGTATTTACTGTAGGACCATCGCGATGCGTCAAATCCAAATTCTTTCTTCCGTGGACAAATCTATTGTTTTGCAAATGTCAATAATAGGAACATTAAATTTTATTTGACAGTATTTGGATAGATTTTTAATTAAGATTGTAAGTGTACATATCACAGGAAATGTAGTGGGATACATAATTCTTGCACTTTACGCGCATACATATTACTGTCAAGTTCGGTGGATATTATGTTTGTCACAATCTTTGGTTAGTTCATAGTGGCACTCGCAGGGGTACATCATTATGTAAGATTAAATTGGATACATATCTTTGTAGTTGACTGTACTACATACACGATGAAACATTCCAATTACAAATCGAAAGCTTAGAGAATCGACTATTCAAATTCTAAGTTTGAAATAGAGCTGTCTCGATTTCTCGAATGAATCATCGAGTAAAACGAGGGGGTTAAAACAAATAAAAAGAACTGAATGGTTGTAAAGTAAATAATGGATAGTGTAATTTGAACCTTTGGGACGGGTCTCCCGTTACTGACGGGACCACAGCCTGAGGGCATGTCTCTGTAGGCTTTAGGTTACGTTATTTTCGGTGTTCGTTTTAGGTACGAACGGAATCTGATAGGAAATTTTATAATTTCGTAATCAGTGAGCGGATTGTAGATACTATAGAATGTAAAAAAATACTGTAGTTGGTGTATCAAATGTTAGGGCCTCAATGACTTGTGTATCTGTTTGTAGATTGCTTGTGTAGAACAGAAATAAGCCCGGGTCAGCTTACTCCTAAGCCTCTTTTTGTGTTGGCTTATGCACCTTATGTGTGACCTACTGCCATATATGATCTCCTAGCCAACCTAGTTTATCCATCAGTAAGTGTCGGTCCTCCTGGGGCCCCATACACCTAAGTACAGGTTCTAAAGAAGAGACAAAAGAAGAAAATTGCGCATACTCTTTTTTTAACGATTATTTCACTATTCCACGACGGTGAAGCCTGGTTCCCGGCAGAGTAGAATTTGGGCCACCCCTTCTCTTCCCATGTGGTGTCGTACAAGGCGACTAAGGGATAGGGCTGATTAACTTCAACATCAGACAGATATGTATAGCCCAGACTCAGCCTCAGATGCATGGCTCGAGTCAACAATAGTGCCCGGAATACGGCAATAGGCTCACCCCCTATTACGTGGGACCGAATACAGATTGGTGAAATGTGGGTGTTAATTCACCTCTGCCTAACCCTCCGGGGATAAAGGCGTGATTATATGTATGTATGTATGAAGCCGATGATATACAGTTAGTACTACATAATTATTGGTTAATCTCGCTTTCAAATTTTAGTTTACGAACATACTAAATGGTAGGTGAAGCTTACAAAACAATTATAAAAGTACAATTACGTATTCAAAACTTGATAACTTACAATATGAAATAAAACTAGTTTTTAACGTATTTTATCGCGATTCATTTGTTATTAGTCAAACCGCGAACATGGCTGCTGAAAAGTAGCCGAAACGTCGGTCTAAAAGTGAATAATTACAAAATATAAATCGTGATATTATTCGTTAAAAGTGGTTATATTTCAATGAATGATTCGCGTAAACTTTAGAAAATATCAATACCCTAAATTGAAAAACCAGTCAAACCATAAGTGCCCTTAGAGTTTAATAACCTCACAAAAATGGTCGTCGATTTTGTTTATTTTGACAGATTCATCATACGGAAATACCAAAGTTCTCTTAAGGACATATAACCTACTAATAAAATTCAAATCTCGCGATAAAAATTTAACTACACACCCCATGGGGGCCAGCTCGAGAGAGATAGCCCTCCCAGATACATGTCATGCGTTACTGAATAGGGCTCCTGTCCAGAATTAATTCAAGGTTATGTAAGACTTGAAGCTCAAAGCGAATACGGACAAACATTCGCCGGTGTTGAGCGACAGGCCCTGCCGGGGGTTGAACCCCGTACCGCACCCGAATTACCGGCGCGTCGCCCGTGGGTATGATTGAAAAGCGAAAGGTGAGACGCAACGCACCGAGGGATAGAGTTACATTAGCTTACAGTATACGTAAAATAGTTAAATAATTTTTAATGAAATTAATGGTCTTAAATTTAGCTGTACTGTTCACTTGTGGTGTGTAGACTACCACCAATACTTTTGGAGCCAAGTCAAACGTAAGTCAGTAGGTATAGATAATAATTATTGGACGAACTTCGGGTGGTTTCATTTAAACTGTATAGCAAAAGATGGGATTTTCAATAGCAATGCACTTCTTTTCTAAGGGTAGGTACCTAATAAATTGCATTTAATTTGGAACAAAATTCGTACTCTCATCTTAATTTAAAACCATGAGTTTTTTATTCTCGTTTATTCTCCATACTGATTACAAGATTGATACTGTACCGTTCTGACTGCACGAATACCCCTTCACTCCGGAGCCCCAGGTCATCTTTTACGACGTCAAACCAGCAGTTCTTAGGGCTATTCTTCCAGGAGAGGGCTCTGAGACAGCTGAGGTGCGAGAAAAAGATCTTAACACTAATATACGAAACTTATATCTTACTCTCAACTTCCGTTTGCCTCGCCCGATCACACTTTTCGTATTCTGATAACGCATTCACCTGCTTACTCCCCAAGTCAAACGTGCGTAAAGTAGTTTTACTTCAAACAACAGTTTTTTTTTTCCTGCCGAGACCCGGCGGCGTCGGATTGTCCGTCAGTCCAACATGTCCAACCACACGATCCCCGCCACTCCGCTCGCGTGGATGTCTGTTACAAGTATCGCTACCAAACCTAGCCTATGTCCTTTTTCAAAGTCCAATAGGTATACAATTAAAAGAACGGGAATTAACGCGATAATAGTATAGGTACTTACATACCTTTGAATGCCTGACGTTTCGACCAGGTTAAAGTTAGTCTAATAGGTATCTATACCAAATCTCAGCAAGATCGGTTTAATGGTTTAGGCGTGAAAGCGTAACAGACAGACAAACAGAGTCACTTTTGCAATTAGAATATTAATATGGATTTATTTAGTTTATCCCCCAACCTTGCATATACTGCCATAATCCAAAATAATCCGGTGGGCGCGGGCGGCTCGCTGCGCTGCCCACCGCTCGCTGCACTAATCGATTTCACGTCTATTTCAATTAGCCGCATTATACTAAGCCTGGAGCCTATTAACTATAAACACAGCGCTAAATCCACTTACTTAGGTGTTCTAACTTTCTGAGATAAAATTGTTAATGTTGATTAATTTACATCATGACAACGATAGGTTTTAGGGTTACTGGTCAGCGGCTGTGGCTTCCGTAAGCGTTTTTTTACTCGACTGCGCCAGAAGGAGGGTTATATTTTCGAGAGTATGTACGCTCTGCAGCCTGAATGGCTCGATGGCTTTTAGCTTGAGAGGTGTCGTTAGGTTAGTATTTACTGTGAGAATGACACTGGGTACCCATTTGCAAATCTCAAACCCGATGAAAATTACTGGGTACCGTTGTTTCGATCTTTTCAGCATCATTCGGGTTTCTTATTATTAATAATTTATTTTTATATTTCACCCGTTAATGGACTACATCTATACATAGTAAGAAGCTAAGGTAGAGTTGTAATGACAAGGTCCACCATTTTAGACGCTAATAATTCCAAAATGGTGGTGCCTATCTTGGCGGACTTGACAGATGTTTTTTTACGCTCCGCTTGAAGAAACTAGGATTTTCAGAATAAGAAAACGTAAAGATAATAAAGATTTAGAAAGCCAAATCAACAGAGAGAATAGGAGAGAAGGCCAAGGATACCATAGGGCAAGGTTTGAATGCTATGGGAACGCTTCAGTGATGATGAACACAAGCAATTCAGCCTAGCTGTGGAGGAGTTAAAGAGAATATTAGGAACTACTGCTGCTAATGTTTGTGGTTTTTGCCTCGCAATTAGCTAATATCAAGTAATTAGATATATTAAATAAATATTATAAATATTCTTCAGCGTCTTCGTTATTTCGTCACAGTCAAAGGCAAGTAAAGTCCTTCATAGACAAGTCGAAGTCCTAGTCATACCCCAGTAAAGTAATGGAAGTTTTACTAGATGCTTCTAAGGATATTCTTTCGCCAACACAAGGCGACACAATTCACAGTAATATGCCACTTTCCTCATATTATGTGCGTTGACTAAGACGTTATGTCTTAAAATCCACCATATTTAACACATAAAACTCGGATTTAAACCACTTTCAGAAAATAAAATATCACCCTCGAATTAGCGGGGGAATCTCCCGGATGCGAAAATACTTTTTTTTTTCAAAAATAAAAGAGCATACATAAACTCACGCCTTTATCCCCGAAGGGGTAGGCAGAGGTGCTAGCACCCACATTTCGCCGGTTTATGTTTAGGTCCCAATGTAATAGGTGGCGAGCCTATTGCCATTAACTGGGCACTTATAAACCTGTGATAAATACACACATAACTTCGAAAAGCATCGAAAAGTCATTGGTGTGTGCCATGGAAAACCTGGGATCGAACCCGAGCTTTTTAGCTGTATTTTATTACCTCTATCAAGGCGAGTGTTCCCTTGAGCTCTTCTAATTAATTCCACTGATTTTTTTTCAATCACGAACATCACTTGCAGTGCTGATGTGACGCAGGGCTCTTACGGTGTATTCAATCCTATCTAGAACCCAGTAATTCAGCACTTAATTTTTGTACCACCATAAAGACTTGGAATCCTTTACCGAGCACACGTGTTTCCTTCTTCCCGTAGTAAAGCGGAGCGTGAAAAAACTTGTCAAATTAAATTACTTGACCTCTTAGTAATATTTTTTCATACCACTTGTGTGCCACGACAAGCACACACCTGATGGAAAGTAGATACCGTGACCTATTGATGTGTGCAATACCAGGAGCATCACACTCGCGATGCCGACCCTGTTAGAACAGAGTGTTTCTGTGCCGTCAGTGTAGAAGATAAAGCAGGAGAAGCCTTAGGTCTTCCCACGGACAGCACAAAAACTCTCCAGTGAGCTCTGGCTACCTTACTTACCGCCGAGAACACAACGTAAGGTTATTATGGCCGCGGTATTCTGTAGGGCGGAGGTACTTCCCCAGACGGACTGCTCAATTGGACGGACTGTGACTCAACTGTCTTGTGTTACCTCCTCCATAGCCCCTGGTAGTGCCAGGATTCTGACCGTCCTGATTGTTAGGCCTTCTTCTTTACCACTAAGCTACCTTTTCATAATTTAATTCAAGTATACCTCAACGCAAAATAAAGTAACGAGGTAAAAAAAAAAATATTCCACAGACGAATAGTTATTTTTAGCTCATATAATGGGGTGGCCGATGGTCAATGTTCCAAGGACAGCCTTTAACACGGCCCAGTGAGTTCGAGTGCCGTGTCGAAACTTAATACGTTTTAATATTAAAAAAATATCGTGGTGCTAATAATCACGCCTCTCAGAAGATAGACCACAGAGGAGTTTAATACACCTTTGTGGGTCTACCTGCCGTGTTGGTTCCCGTTGGGTTAGTTGAGGGCCACTCTGTCTGTTCTCTTGGGGATCATAGAAATCGACTGAGAGAGGAGAACAGCTCTATCCCCTGATAATACTGTTCTCCGATAGCAAACATACGGCCGATTTGTATGGTACACGTGTGTGTTGGTGATTACCATCCTCGGCTCTCTTAAGACCCTCACCTAACAGCTCGGGCGTCAATGGCACTTCAGCGGTAATCACCAACGTTACTACACACTTGTACCAATTTTAGATTTCATAGTAAGTTCATCATCAGCATCTTTTTGTTAATACTAGTTGCAATCAAGGTCTTCACCTCGAAGTTTGAATATTAAACTAGCTGATGCCCGCGATGGCGTGAAATTCTGTTCCCGTTCCCGTGACGTCTTAACCCTTTTTTTTTAATTTTTCTCTACGTCAGAACTATCTACGTACCTACTGCAAGGATTACTATATAAAAGAATTAGTGAAATCAATGCAACCGTTCACGTGTGATGGCATGACCAAGGGAAATAGGAATTCATTTTTATATATATAAAGATTAATATTATTGAGTCCTTCCATTCAATATTATCTACCATCCATGGCCAGAACAATGACCAAAACATCGTAAATCAGACCCATTACTTGAAACAAAAGCCTCTGAACAAGAACAATTCACTTCATCAAATCAAGAAGCAGAACGTAAGTATACTTCTGGACACTATTTTGGACCTAAATCGCGAGATAGACGAGGCCCTGGTGCGTACGGATTATTCTATAATCCATACTAATATTATAAATGCGAAAGTAACTCTGTCTGTCTGTATGTTTCGCTTTCACGCCTAAACCACTCAACCGATTTTGATGAAATTTGGTATAGGTGTAGATTAGACCTTGAGAAAGGACATAGGCTATGTTCGGTCGCGATAACCGACATCCACGCGAGCGGAGCCGCGGGTAAAAGCTAGTAAACTATACTTGGTGAATTTGAGCTCGTCCACCGACGTATTACCCCGTTCCATCCACAAAAGATACCCAAGAATCGTGTACTGCACGTATAGAAGAACATTTTAGGGCCAAGATATATGTCCCGAGCAATATGTATTCTAGAAACTCGTACCAACACATAAACACTTACTGCCGTTAATATATGTGGGTACTTAAACATTACATTTGAATTTCGAATGGCAATCTCGATGCGCAAACGCAGTCTACACAGCATATCCAGTAGTAGATTTTTCAGTGTTCAGCCCTAAGGCAGTTGTCGATAAATTCCACTAGCTAAAGAATGTATTGACATCACTAATAATTCAAAATGTTAGTTGGCAAGCGCTAAATCCGCTACCTAGTGGAGTACAGATGATCGCAGAAGTGTTAAGTATTTATTAAATTTTATTGAAGTTTTTTATTTTATTACGTTTCTTGCTGAGATTGGAGGAATAAAGCAAATGAGAGAGAGAAGTGGGAAGATTTCGTAAAGGTCTTTGACCAAAAGTGAGACAAAATAGCAAGGACTTTGTATATACTATTAAAAATACTATTAAAAGTAAGCAGAATTTTTTAATAGTCTTACATAAAATATAAAAGGATTTCAACAGGTTTTGTTTCAATATTTAAGTTCCTGTATTCAATTCTTTTTCAAAATAAATGGGTAAAAATAATATTCTAGGATATTCTGTTATCGTAATATGGAATCCAAAATGCGATGCGTATTTGTGCAATATCGTAAATATAGCATCATTCGCCGAGACTAGTTCAGTCGGGTAATAAAATATATTTCAACAGTCACTGTATCCTTTTCGCAGCTAAACAACGAGCTATATACTTCGGTGGCGACAATTGACAATAAAATAGAGAAAACGACAACTTGTGGTCATGGTTGGGAACAGGAAACCTCATTATTGTGTGTGAGAAACGTTTCTAGAAATAATAAGCAATAATTTTAGAACAAAAATGGACTCAGCCCCACTTTTTTTTTCTATTGGATTCAGTCCCAAGGGACGTTTTTTCTCAAGAGTTGCAAATATCAAAATAATATATATTGCAAAAGATTCAAATCTCATAAGATTCAAATCACAAATTAAAAAAAGAACAAAAAATGCAGGTTTTATACTCCGCACGCTGAATGATGATCCGTATGACGTTTCAACTGACAGTTGTATTAGTTATGCGAAACAATTTCGATAAAATACTGTTTTTTCAGGCAAATGTCATGTCATTCAGCCAGGTCATTCAACATAATAAGCAATATTTATTTATTTTGAAAAAAAGAAACAGCCTTATTATATTTTATTGTACTATACTTTAATTTTTATTCAAATTGCATAATTTAAAGAATTTAAAATTCTTTTTGAATTGAATTTTAAAGAATTCATAATTAGCTGGCAATTATGGATTACATGGAAAAGTATTTAAAAGGAGGCCATAGACCTACCGTATTTTTTTAATTCAGTCATGTCATGTCTTGTCAGTCTGTTTTGTCTTCTTGTCACACCGCATCACATCGCGTCATACGAGTGCTCTAACGCCTTGTATGCGCCACGTCTTTCTTTGTTAGCTGAGTTTTGTTTCTGTTTCGCTGTTTGTTGCGGCAAATAAAATGATGGTTTTATTGGAAGAAGCTTGCGCTCAAGTAACAGCTGACGATTGGTGAAAAGTGGTCGAAAGAACGAAGAAAATTTGCATACAAGACTGGGATCGAGATGTACAATACGACAATATCATTGACCAACCGTTAATAATAAACGTCACGGATAGCTGCAGTTCAGACTCAGATTTTGAAGATCCGATTGACCCTGTATCAGATTCAGATTGATATAATTATAATACAAACTCAAAGCATTTGTTTTATATTTCCAACAAATTATACCGATGTGTCCAAATAATATCGATGTGTCCCTTCTTAGTCGATAACAGCTTGACGACGTAACTTTTGCAGCACGTACCATGTACATTTGCATTGAGTTTTTTTCTATTATTTCCGAACATTACGTAATAATTTCTTAATATTCATTTTTATAATTTACAATTGTACACAATTATGATTTTTTCGTCTTTTTAATGGACCTCTAAAGGATTTGATGTGATAGGACGTCAGTACAATGTTAAGCGCTAACGAACTGTCATAGGGATCATGATTCAGCGTGCGGATTATAGTCAAAAAACAGAAAAGCGCGCACGATTCTTCTGATGAATTTCGTTTCAAAGCAATAAAAAAGGTTAAAAAAGAAGGTCAACAAAGAAAATAACAATTCCAGTCGCATACGAGGCCTACTACTTCAATATTTTCCGTGAAACAACTGCCATCTGACCTTCACAACCCATTTGCAATCAATAGCTAAGTATTGCAGTTAGAAATTACTTTGTATTACATAGGTAAAACGATTTATTTTTTCATAACTGCCCCTCTAGGCAGTGGCAATTCGTTGGTACATGACAAATGTATGGGATTTGAAGTTTATGACAGGCGTTAACGACTGTCAGATACGTCAAATCCCAAATATTCATCGTTATATTCTATCAAACGTCAGGCCACGAATTACCACTTGTTTAGAGCGGCTGGTTTGAACCTGATCTTGCTTCTTAGTTTGAGAAATTTATTCAAACATATTCTGTTCACGAGTGTATATAGGAAAGGTGATAGCATCTAAGTTTGCTGTTGATTATTTCATATCACTATATTATAAACACGTTTGTATGAGCGGAGCCGCGGGCAAAACCGTTATGAAGAAACCACTTCATTACTTGTACAGTTAAACTTGTTTTACGACAAAAATATATTAGAATAATGAAATTGAATAGTGATTTATGTACGAAACGGGCCTAATTGCTAGCAGAGTTGTTGAAACGAAGATAATTTTACGACGGTTAGGTATGTTCTAATGCCAGGTCTATGTCATGTTTTGAATTGTCATCATCATTATCCGTGCGTTTACCCTGGTACGATCCAAGACCTTCACCTGACAGTCTGGGGTTCCGTCATTTGTGGCTAGTTCAGGCTTTCGTGGGAGCGACTGCCGTCCACAGTCAGCATCAGGTCGATCTTGACTGATGAACAAAATCATCTTAATGTCTTTGTTTTCTCACATTCTTGTTCTGTGCCTGATTGTTTTGATATTTGGTTCACACTTTCAGTTCGAATAATAATATACTTCAAATCAATAAAACAGTTTGATTCACTCTTAATACCTTGGTATAAGGATCATTTATGGACTTTCTAGTCGAGGACGTTCTGACGCTGACTGTACCAACCTCAAGTGGATAGTCCATACCAGAGCCTCGTTCGTTTCTCAGCAAGTATACTGGCTTGCCGGTGAGGTTGGGTAAGGTCCAAAAAATCTTGGTGGGGCCCTAAAAATAAACTGTGAATAATCCAAAGACTATTTTTTTCATTTGTTAAATCAGCACTCATACTATTCACCTTTTTTTATTTATAAAATATTCGCAACCGAAATTAATAAAATTCCCTCTAACCCCTCAAACTAAGCTAAACTGCTTGTGCTAGGAGAAGGTTCACGTCGGAAGTGTAATAGCCAGGATTCGAACCCGGGACCTTTCGATCGTAAAGCCGACTCCTAACCACTAAGCTACCGACGCTTTTGATTTAGCTTTACGACTTTTATCAAAGCACTGCCGTCTGACGACCTAACAATAATACGAAAGCCACCAAACTCTCGAAAAACACCACACTCTCCTTCAGCAGTCGGGTAAAAGGATTTGTTTACAAACGCTACAAACTGTTTACCATCTACTCATCCCCTAAAAGTACAGTCAGCAAAACATCCTAATACTCCATAATAACCTTGAGCGTAGTGCACACTATTTATCAATCAATGTTCAGTAGGGTGCACACTCGATAACCGAGGATTATTCTGTCAAACGACGGGCGCAATATAAGAAGTGTTTAATAACACTTAAGGGTCTTAAATTATCAATCGATTGGTGTGCACACGGCCTTAGCGAGTGATTGATTGGGGTATTAAGATTTTTTTGCATTTTTGGTTTTAGAATGTGCAGTGGTAACTTCGATGTATTAGGTTGTCTCGAGAATGATTTTAAGAAAATCTTTATAGCGACTGTCCTCTTCTTAGCCTCTGATGCTAATAATGACCGGCAAAGATCTTGACAATGTACTCTAGTTGCGCAGAAGACATATTAACCAAACAGATTAAGTACCAATCATAAGTTCAAAGGGATGACATGAGTGGTAGACTAATTGTGCCGTATATTGCAATTGCGCGATCTTCACCCTATTATATCGAATTCTGTACCCCGAGCATGCCCGAGGGCCAGACCGAGAGGAATGACCCTGGGTCAGCCGAGGTGCGAGGGATATGTCGCGAGACAACCTCACCTTCGGCCTAGCACTACGACCCACAGACGGCGTGCGGTTATGTCGGTTCGAGTCCGACATAACCTCCCTTCTCCTGGCCCGATCGCCACCGTGGATCCTGGAAGCGAGGGCCCTTTCGGCACTATATAAGTTCCGAAAGGAGGCGCGGGAGCGGGGATTCGATCCCGAGCCCGAGGATATTCGGGCCGAGAAATCCCGGCTCCACCAGCTCATGGTGGCCGAGTGGGAGCGACGACTTGGGCAACCACGCGCAGGGCACGCCGTGATTGCGGCGGTAAGACCCATCATGGGGGAGTGGCTAGAGAGGCAACACGGTAGCCTCTCGTACCGTCAGACGCAGATTATCACCGGGCACGGTAGCTTCGGGCGGTATCTATCTGCATCTGATGGGTATAGAGCCAACGCCCGAGTGCCATCACTGCGACGCGAGCGTGGACTCGGGGCTGCACACGCTCACTGATAACGATGCGCGCCTCCCCATACCCCTCCCGAGGAGGGCCAGACCGAGAGGGATGGCCCTGGGTCAGCTGGGGTGTGAGGGATATGTCGCATGACAACCTCACCTTCGGCCTAGCACTACGACAGAGAGACGGCGTGCGGTTTAGTCGGTTCGAGTCCGACATAACCTCCCCCTCCGGCACCGGAGGGGTGGGCATCCGTGGGTATTTCCCGCACGTAAAAAAAAAGCTGCTGTGAACCAATCACAATGCTCCGTTTTCTCAATACGTTTACGTTAAGAATTCAAATGTTTTTCGATCACTCGGGGCACTGTTCAAGATACCAAGTCTCACATGTTGCATCAGTTGTGTATCACTTGTCAGTATCTTTACCATCAAGTGAGCTTCAGTCTGTTCCAAAGGTCTTTTACTTAATCGTATTACAATCTCTTCTTTATTTGATCACGAACCACGGTTACATTCAAAGCTTGTTTCTCTACACTCTCCTACTGTTTGGTGTATTATTTGGTTATTTGGCTTTTACTGAAGCGACTGCCGCCTGACCTTTGCTCCCTCGCAATCATAACAGGAAAGCTTGCATCAGATCCTCGTCAATACGGACTTGGACCCAGATTTTTTTTGTAAGTTGGTAATAAAAACAAAATGTATAACCGCAAAAAACAATTGCAGGCCAATAAACAGTTGACTTCTAATTAAAATTCATCCAGTGTACACCCAGTCCCGCTAAGCGGGTGGTCTTACTAACTTAGTAAGTGTTAACAAAAAGTCTATCATCTTTTTCTAAACAACCTTAAGTTTACAGCTAGTTTTACAAATAAGTATACCACGGTGATAAACAAACAACGCCTTGACAACTTTTTAGTAATGAGTGGTGACAGTTTCTTTAGAAGACTTCACATCAAGCCAAGCATGAAATGCCATAGTAGAACACTGCAAACCATTAATTACATACAGCCATACAAGGGCCCTAGAACTTCTACACTGCTTTCGGGAAACGACCAGTGTGGTAACGGCCAAGGTTTCTGGGATAAAATATCTAAAATAAACTTTATTGATACAAATTTAAGGTAGATATTCCGTTGTTATTAATTCGATCACAACAGCCACACATGGCTGACCGCCGTGGGAAAAGACTGTAGTGATACGCTGATGTTTTACTGCTTAAATAAAAATATGATTTCGATATCTATGTCTTCGGAAATAAAGTTTAAAACAGATTGTTATGGTCGTGTCGCTTTGGACAATTAATTGGAAAGTGGTTTGCAAATACAAGTAGCAATTTAGGTTCCACTACGTTGCCAGTTCTTCTTCTTTGTGTATTTCTTTTGATAATACAAAGATATGTTTCAAAGTAATGTTGCTATTCAAATGGAAATTGTGTGATTTTAGTTATCTATAGTTTATAACACAGTCTTAAGCGACATCTAATTTTCAAGAGAAAAGATTCTTATCTTCATCATTAACACTTTGTTTTCTATTAACTGTATTTTAGCCTGAATCCTTTTTCTTCCACCTACCTACTTATGGTGTGACTAGCTTTTGACCGCGGCTCTGCCTGCCTTTTTTTAACGTGAGGGAAAATCCTTCATGAATGCTATGCCGGACTCCTACCGACTAAAAAAACCTCACGTAACGCCCAACAGCCTACGGTTGGGAGCCCCGGGTAAGCCCTCGGAAGGATGTCCCAGGACTGCCAATAGACCTACGGCTACCACTGCGGCCTTGCCTAGGGGCCACCCGCTAGGGTGTAATCCCGCGTCTATGGGGGGGGGGGGGGGGAGTTTCGGGTGTCATCTCCTTCTTGGGGAGGGGGGGGGGGGCGTGAATCCCTCACGTCACGCTGCCATCGTGGGCCCGCTTCTGTAAGGAGCAGTCCACTCACCGTCCTTAGGCCCCCAGTCATGGAGGCCGATAGGTTTAGCTTTCTCAAGGTCTAATCTACCTCTATACCAAATTTCATCAAAATCAGTTGAGTGATTTGGACGTGAAAGACGGACAAACAGACACACATACACACTTTCACATTTATAATCTTACTATGGATATGTAGTTAAAATACAAACAGTTAAATCAGAACTCAATAATTATAGTTTCGACATCATTTAATTTTTCCATGACATTTTGCTTCTGTGAAAAACGTTAATGTGTGGTTTCTCGATCTCTATATTGTTAAGGGTAGTACACATTATATGATGCTAATTTTGATCTATATACTATATAATTAGGAGAACGGGAATAACAGGCTGACTGTTAGCGTGTGACCACGGCCGGTGTAACCTGGTCGAATCGTCAGGCAATCAAGTATGTAAGTACCGATACCATGATCGCGTTAATTCCCGTTTTTTAAATTAAATACTATGGAACACTAGAATTTAAAAGTTTGATCTATACTATTATAACAAAAAGGTGGTGTGTGAGTGTGTGAGTCTGTGACGTACTAGGGAATCTTTGGATCTAGTGAATCGATCTCATTTTCTTCTAGAGAACAATTGAAGAATATTTTTTTAATTCCTTCGCATTGAATTGTTTTTATAGAATATGTTCATTCTGTGTAAATTATTTTACTATAGAGGCTTTATTTCCTACCAAGAGATAGGCAAAGTAATTATCATAACTGATTTAAAAGTAAATGCTGATCTATAAGGCTTACTGTGTATATTTTTGCATTCAGGTAGCCGCGTGGTTCCTGGCAGAATAGAATTTGGGCGACCCCTTCTTTTCCCATGTGGTGTCGTACAAGGCGACTAAGGGATAGGGCTGATTAACCTTAACATCCAACAGATATGTACAGCCCAGACTCAGCCTCAGATGCATGGCTCGAGTCAACAATAATGCCCAGAATACGGCAATAGGCTCATTCCCAGTAGTTCCTTTGGCATTTCCTTTGAATGGACTACTGAGACTTTTTTGTCCATATAGTTCCTTCAAAGAAACTATAGGAACTTCTGAACATACGAAGTTCCTTTACTTCTATATCTTTGTTTCTTCACAAATCCCAGGATGATATTAAAATGATTTTGAAGCGATCACTATTAAAGTATTTCGCCAATTGAGAGTGGCTCACCCCCTATTATTTGGGACCGAATACAGATTGGTGAAATGTGGGTGTTAATTCACATCTGCCTAACCTTCCGGGGATAAAGGCGTGATTATATATATATATGTACGTATGTAGGTAGGCATTATTCTGAAGCCGACGGCATACGACAATTGCGGACGCATTACTTGTTAAACTTCGATACGGATAAAGGGGACCAATTTAGAAGCCGCAATGAATTACGCGTATCTGCTGCGTGCGGCTGCGGTTGTCGTTTGCGGTCACCTTCGAAATCATATCTTTAAGCCCAATAAATTCTATATACATTCGACAAATGATATAAATATTATACACCTTTTCATATACCTTTCTATGAAAAGGTGTCTCATTGCTAGGCAAAAGCATCCTTAAATTGATTTTATTCTCATGGCAGGTTAATAAAACAAAGAAAATTATCAAGGGCACAAGAAAGATGACGTCATTCCACGATACGAGAATATAATCGTGAGTGAAATGGTCTATCCGGCAAAGATAGTTCTTAATTTTCTTGTGAAGCCTTAAAATCACATTGCTAAAAAAGTATTTTCTTGTGAAGTATACTGGCGTTTAAGCTCTATCGATGTTTGACCATCAACTTAGTATGTGAAACCTCGTCAACTATTATTCATTTCACATAACTTCAAATGAAAAATAAGATCTTAAATGGAATGTAGGTTGACCTGCTCTATTTACATTTATCTCTTAACCATAGCGATCAAAAGCTTTACTTAGTCAACTAAATATTTAAGTCATCAACACCGTTACCTGGTAAAATCTAATATTACGTAAATATTCATGTTAGCTATTGAATATAGACCATTGTGAACCAAGCTTTACAACACAGCTTCCAAGAATAGCTGACAAACGATTCGTAGAAACAATCAGAGTTGCCCGAGATGCTTTTATCTATACAATTATATGTTTCTGGACTGAATTCCGTGGCTTCCACTAGGCTAGTGGTATCCTTATAACGACGCTAGGAATAAATAAAATAAAATGGTTCTTATGGTGTAACCTTTTTTTTGTATCTCTTGGCAGACAAGCGCACTACCCACCTGATAAAAAGTGGTTACCGTGGCCTATGAACGTTCGAACACCAGGGGATTCACACAGGTTCTGTGCAGTCAGTGCAGAAGACAATAATTTTTTTCCCGCCGGTGCCTAAGGGGGAGATTATGACGGACTGGAAACGGACTAAAACGCATGCCGTTTGTGGATCGTAGTGCTAAGCCTGCAATATGGTTTACCTACCTCCTGATTGACGGACAGGGCTCCGATGCAGGGTCCTAGGGTCCTCTCATCGTCTGTAGAATAAATGACAGTCGCTTCCAGTAAAGCTATATTCGGGTATCGAGGGAATCAATCAATCAATAAGCCTAGAGTAGTCCACTGCTGAACATAGATCTCTCCCAAGATTGGGCGGTTTAGGCCTACTGTATCCACACTGACCAGACGGGTTGGTACAGAGTTTTATTTCGAGTGTTCCTTCTCTCGCAGTGGTATCGTCTGCGTAGTTTTCCATTAGTCGCCTCTTACGACACCCTTCGAATGTACAACTGGGAACAATTCATACTAATAATACAAATGCGAAAGTAACTCTGTCTGTCTGTATGTTACGCTTTCACGCCTAAACCATTGAACCGATTGTCATGAAATTTGGTTTAGGTGTAGATTAGAGCTTGAGAAAGGACATAGGCTATGTTTGTTCGCGATAACCGACATCCACGCGGGCAGAGCCGCTGGCAAAAGCTAATTTGTAATATGACGATGATACTTCAAAAATAAATTAAAGGTCGTCTATAAAGTTTTTAATATAAAAGGAAACTCAAATTACCGTCGTTGAAATTTTACTACACACACCGGCAGAATTAGCGGAACACAAAACTCGCACGGAGTTAGTTGGCGGAAATCTGACTTCTGATCGGTATATCAGGGAGATTTTAGAGGAACATGTGGTGCCATTTGCCCCATTTATTGGTATCGACTTCATTTTAATGCAGGATACCTAATGCTCGGGCTCACAGTGCTCGCTCAGTACAGGCATACCTAAACCATGTTGGTGTTACGGTGATGGAGTGGCCAGCACGGTCCCCAGATATGAATCCGATGGAACACGTTTGGGACTTGCTAAAGAGGAGTGTCAAATCAAGAAGGCCACCTCCTAACAATCTGGGCGACCTGCGAAACACATTAGTTGAAGAATGGCAGAGGTTGCCCCAAGAAATCATTGACAACCCCGACGGATGGAAACCTTAATCAGGGCCTGAGGGGGAAATACTCGTTATTAAACATGTTGTTGTTTCATGATATAATTATTATTTGTTTAAAAATAAAGTGAACTATTTTATACTCTCCTTTTTTGTGTTCCGCTAATTTTGCCGGTGTGTGTATAAAAGTAGGCAAGTACTTAAGCGATAGTGCGTCAGTAAAGTAGAATAGGTACCAATTGAAATTAATTTCAACTAAAAAAGAGAATATTAGGCCGAGGAATCCTGTACATTAGATTTATATTACCTCATAAGGTTAATAATGAAGTTAGTTATCATACTTATTAATAATACTATTAACTGTGACGCGAGGACATTTAATATGAAATAAAGGTTCACGCATACCATTGAGCAGTAAAACAGCCATTTAAGCATGTTTAAAGACACCGCCTACTAACATGCTAATGTTAGTAAGCATGAATCAAGAGGTGTGTTTTTTGTTTTTATAACAGAATTAATATAACAATATAAGTTAGCAATTTTAAATTTATATGGCTTTAAGCACGCACTGAAAATAGACTTCAAGAAAGAAGAATTTCGAATGATTAAAACGTAGCTCAGTGTTCAGTGAATTCTTAAATCGATTAATCATTTAGCCCGCTGCAGTCCAGACATAGGCTTCTCCCAATATGTGCCATTTTGTACGATCCTCCGCCTTCCGCATCTAGTCCGTCCCAGCCACCTTTTTCGGGTCATCGGTCCGTCTGGCTGGTCTTAGAACTTTTGAAACTGGTCAATAATTGAACGGTTGTCATACTGTCAAATTCCGAAACATTTATTTTCTTCCTAAATTTATTTCTCTCGTTCCTCTTGGGAAATCCAAAAAGACATCTCGGGCAATTCATACCGTGGTCGGGCCGCTTGAGGTTTGAAACGACCCATGACCCAACTATAAACCCAATTTGGTATACTCGTCGTATTATAAACAAGAATGATGACTCCATATTTCTAGTCATTATTTCTAACATGGCAATGTACCTGCTGACTCCAAAGCATCATTTCTGTTTGTTAAGCATATTAAAGCACTCCATTATGCGCAATGAAATTATGTTGCAAGTACACTAAGCTTTCCAATTAACGTTGTGTCGTGTCGTGTCGTCCACTTAACAAAACCAGGTTTCCTATAAATGGTTTTATTTTTCGGTTTCTCGCAAACACAGAATTAGCAACCATTTGTATTCCAAGTATAATTGTTTGCAGACCGTTAATTGCAAGTTGCTGCAAGTGGTTAATTTTTGCAAGAATTGTAACCTATAGTTATACTCAGCGTTCCCTATTCAATGTAGTGTTTAATGTGTGGCCATGAAAATAGCGATATAATATTTATTTTTTAATTTTGTTTACGTAGTTACCACTTACCGATTATGTTTGCCCATTTTATGGTAAGTAAACAAGAGTGCATAGGTATGTTTTTTGTAATGGACACGTTAATATAATTTCACCTCGCCTACTAGTCAGCTGGAGGTAAAATCAAACTCCAACAATATTACATATTTGCCCCCAGCTTGACGGCTTCATCAGATGCTTTTTCACTTCCCGCTTAAAGGAACCGGCAACGTATCTTTTTCTTCGGGTGTGGCAACCACGGATTCCTATCTAGCCACTATTTGAGATGGTTATCGGAACGGTAAAGGCACAGATAATCACTTGCCATCAGGCGGCTTAAGTGCTTGTAGTAGGTACTAAAGTATATTATTATTATTATTATGGTTGAGATATTTATCACAAGAGTCCACTACAGCCTTACTACAGCATCTTACATCTCGTTTAGATAACTTACCGTTTGCAGAACCAGTTTGTAAGTCAAACAAGTTGTAAATGTTTAACAATAGAAATAGTGACGAGGAGAGGTTTCCATGTTGCCCCAACTTGAAGAACAGGATAGTAGACCAGGTTGATAGGTAGCCAGTATTCGCAATGAACGCTTAAAAAAATGAATGGGGAAAGTTTATCTAGTACCATATTATGATTGATATACAACGAACGATGCAAAGGCGAATTATGTGTAACGAACAAATGCAAAACACTGGTTATTTCTCCTTGATATAGAAACACATACTAATACTTTTACATCCGAGCGGCAATCCCTGTCGGATCCAAAGTTATTTATCCTCTTGCTCGCGCACCCGAGGTTTGCTCTCCTTCATTTCATTTTATTATTTGGTTTTAAATCTGGGAATCTCTGCCTCGAGAGAAAAAATTGTGCCAAAGCTTGCAATTAGATTTTCTATTTTCCCACATCAGTCTTATAACAAACACCCTTAAATAAGTAGTAACAGCCAATATAGCGATTCTTGGCATTGATGAAATCCGCTCTTAGCATCGCTAGATGTGAAGCCCCACAGGGATGCACCTTACCATTACAGTTCATATGCTATTATCCAATTATTTGACATTTGTACAAAAAATATGTACATTTACATTTATATTTAGATTTGCATACTTACAAGGAGAGAACATTAAAACAAATGAATATTTTTTAAAAATTAAATTAAAATTCATTTATTTTCAGACCATTGATCCATAATGTTAGTAACAATTTAACTTAAGAACTAATGTTAGTAATTATAAATAAACAATAAACAACACTCCGCTACCTGTGACACGTGTGAAGTGTCATCCAGTGCCGCAACAAAGGGGAGTCCCACCTTTCCTTGAACACATTCAGGAGACTGTTGGTGCTGCAGCGGAGTCGTGCCAAGGCAGAGGCCGAACGCTTTCTCATAATTGCATAGAAGTCGTCTGTGCGGGCCTCAGCGAACATTCCTGACGCACTGCACCTCCGCGACAGCCCCAACAGCATCCTGAATGCGTTATTATACTGAACGCGTAGGTCGCTGTATGCTCGCAGAGTGTAACACGACCACAGGCTGCACGTGTAGAAGGACTGACAGAAGGCTTTAAAGAGAGTCACTTTGACTGTGTTAGTACAACGTGCAAACCTCCGAACAACCATGTTACACCTGATAGCCAGCGACCTACGCTCCCTCTCAACATCTAGGTCATCTCTGAGCCCATCTGAGACCCAGTGGCCCAAGTACTTGAAAGACCTTACCCAGTTCAAGCCAACCCCGCCAAGCATGACCTCCGGCACATCTGTATGCCTTAACGGACCTGACCTAAACATAAGGAGTTCGCTTTTCCTTACATTGTACCTGAGCCCATGGGAAACAGCGTACGCTTCACACAAGGCTACCAGCTTCCTAAGACCGCCAATCGATGGACTCAGCAGGGCCATATCGTCAGCATAGCTCACATTATTCGTTGCAACTCCATCGATATGACATCCGACACGAGCGCTGCTGAGTTCACCGATCAATCGGTTTATGTACAAGTTGAACAGACGGGGCGAGCTCAGTCCACCCTGCCTCACACCACATTCCAGCTTATATACGTCAGACCGGGCCTCCGTCCACCTAACGCTATTTTCCTGGTTATTGTACCAGTATCGGAACAAAGACACTACATCATCTGGCACCGTTGTATCGGCCTGAAGTTTACTCCACAGTACCTCATAGGATACCAGGTCAAATGCCTTCGACAGGTCCAGTATAGTATTGAACAGTTTGCTTAAGGCACAGAATGGCACTCTCAGTAGACAAGCCTGGTCTGAAACCAAATTGAGCATCATGGAGTACAATGTGATCAGCCAGCTGTTTATCAAGCAAACTGTCCAAGACTTTGGCAACTATTGTGGCCAGTGAAATTGGCCTGTAGTTGGAAACGTCGGAGGCATCCCCCGTCTTGTCCTTGACAATAGGGACTACCACTGTGTACATAAGGTCGCGTGGTAGGTAGTGATGGCTAAGACACAGGTTAAGCAGCGTAGCAAGTATACTGTGCAAACGATGCCCTGCATGTTTTAGGTGTTCAACACTCAGGTCATCATGGCCCGGTGATTTCCCTTTAGTCATTTTATTAATTACTGTTGCAATTTCCTTAGCTGTGAACCTTATAGACTCATCACCCCCCACTCCACTTTGAACGCCACTCACTCTCTGTTCAGCCCTCAAAGGCGACTCCACCTTAAAGTGCTGAACAAAGAGATCAGCTATACCTTTTGGGTCACTTTGGCCAGCAATACTCACAGGGAGGCTCGGCCTCACATTCAATTTATTAGTGGCTTTCCAAAATTTTACAAACTGTTTTTTAGAGTGACTTTCTGCCAACATATCTAATTTAATTTGTTGCTGATTATTTTGAACAGATTTTAATTTAGACTTAAACATTTTTCTAGACTTACTCATTGCCTCAAATACTGCACCACAGGCAGGTGCACCATGCAATAGCCAATTTTTATAATGCAATCGAGCCTCCCTATGAGCACCGCTCACATGTTTGTTCCAGCCAGTGATATACTTTTGTCTTTTGATATTGTCTGGACCAACATAAGTAGACACAGCACCCTCTTGAAGAACTAATATTATGTCAGCGTACAACTTATCAATTTCTGTTAAGTGATTAGCATTATTACACATTTTTTGTGAGCATTCCATACATTTTGGTAATTCAATTGCAGACAATTTATCATTACAAAATTCATTATAGCTTTTAATTTGCTCAAAATTTCTTTCCCCCCATCTTACTTTATTAATGATTAAATTTCGTTCAGGCTGTTTTTTATTAATCTTAGTTAAGTTACAGTCAAATAAGACGGGATAGTGATCTGAAGGATACATCCCATATGATATGGTTACACTAGCAATTAAGTCTTTGGCTGCCTCAGTTATTAAGCAATGATCCAGCCAGCGCAATGAGCCACTGGCTTGACAAACAAAAGTATGTGAGTTCTCCGGAAGTAACTCATAGTCAACACAGGACCAAATCTGTTCATTACATACCGAGATAAGTTCACCAAAGAAGCGCGTTCCAGGATGAGCATTAAAATCACCCATTATCACAACAACATTTTTATTGTTGGATATTGTCTTTGGCAGTCGCCATCCATTTAATTATAGGTGTGCTCAGTGTGCTTCCATCTTTATTTACCTATTGCGTTTTATTTATTCTCTTTCCTGTATTTGGTGATTCGTAGATTTGGTGCCTGTTTTATTTTCAAATCATTATCACTTCAGCGTCGAGTCCTATTCTAGGAACCTTCTGTCTGACTGACTGAGTCTTCTGCCTTTCGAACTCCTAACCTGCAAAAGAAAAATATGTTAGAACAACTTTTGTGGCTAGCTTTACCTTTCAAACTGCACCGTATACGACAATTCTAATTTTCAAGTGTGAGGGTGAACCCCAGAATACATGCCTTAAGCCATTACGCAATAGGTAGAACACACAAGGAACAAAACCTCTTCTGAGTTTAAGATTTAGAATACTGCTTGTAAATTCGGGAAACGCACTTTGTATACTTAGTCAAACGACTTAAGTCGTCGTACTTACAGCGATTTCTAAGTTACAATTAAGTGGCAATTCGTTGGCCAGGCGTTGGTTTGGCGCGACGGCGCTTGATAGAGTAGAATGACGAATTTATGGGATTTGACGTATCTGAGAGTCTTTACTACAAGAGCGTTTTCACACTCATGCGATGTCCGATATCCGATATCCGACATCAGATATCGGAGGAAGTCAAATGTATGAGATATGTGTCTATCTTTCACATTGTCGGGCCCCATATCAATTATCGGAGCCAACACCACTGTGTTGCCCCGATATCGGATCACAAAAAGACTAAAACAGCGACTACAAGCTATTTTAGACCCTAATGATATTTTCTTAGTAACGTGTCTTTTCGCGTTAATTGATGACGCTGATCACGAATATAGCAAAAAAAAAATCGATAGCATGTCATGTCAATAAGGTCGCAAATTGCTTGCTCTTTTTTTTTCATAGCTAGCATCCCTAACTAGTCTGTGCTTTCGAGCAAATAACCGTATCGGACCGATTTTATCGGATAAATGTGAAAACAGCACAAGGTGTCTCGGATCGTCTATCGGATGTCGGCTATCGGCGTCCGACACCGATATCGGATATCGGATGAGTGTGAAAACGCTTTTACGCAGGATAGACGCAGGTCATAAACACCCACTCATTCTATTCCACCAAACGCCTCGTCTAAAGGGGCTTAAGTTTGAAACCTGACGTTTGCTTTTGTTTTGTTTGGTATTTCGATTTTTCGGGGAACGACTATCGTTTGACAGAATTTCAAAGATATTTTTTGTAATATAAGTATGGAGTCTTTGCGATTATCATCATCATCATCACGCGTTAGTACCAGCTGCATTTTAAGCTTGTACTTAGGAACCCTGATCTGCACACCTAGCCTTTATCTTGATTTGGCGTAGGTATGTTAGAGCGATTGCTATCTGATCTCTCAATCTAGGCCAGCGCCAAAGCCTCATCTGCCATTTTTTTTACGTGCTGCAAATCCCCAAGGATACCCACCCCTTCGCAGCCGTAGGGGGAGGTTATGTCGGACTCGAACCGACTAAACCGCACGCCGTCTCTGGGTCGTAGTGCAAGGTTGTCATGCGACATATCCCTCGCACCCCGGCTGACCCAGGGCCATCCCTCTCGGTCTGGCCCTCCTCGGGAGGGGGGAGCCTCTTCTGTCAAGTCCTGCAAGTAAGGCCAGAAGTGTCTTGATGTGGTCCCAAATACCCACAAACACTCTCTAAGACAATCAAAATTCCATACTTTTTTAATCTTATCAATCGATATAAGTAGATAAATATAAAAATTTCTATCAATGTGACGTCATTAAAAACTCAAGACATTCCATTACCGACACATGGCACATTCACAGCGTCACGTTCATTAGCGCGGCCGGGAATCGAACAGAGTACAATGACGCCGCGGGTGTCGCGCGTCCATTGTTGCACGTATATCGATTCGTTTCTGTTGGTACTACTTATGGAGGTACACGTCGCTATGATATGCATCGGTGAATTTTAAGGGTTACTTTCCCGTCCTCATTTGCTGCATGAAGAAACTGTGTTGTTTTTTTTTTTTAAATTACTATTTTATTTATTTGGCTTGCAATGTTGCAAGGTTAATTTCAACGCCATCATCATTCTAACGGTATTACCGGTTATTTGTGTTTGTGACCCTGTTCGCTTACTTGTTCTCCTCTTTTTAATTTGGTTTATACGGATTTCACGGGAGCGTCTACTTTCAAACCTCTCAACCATAAAAGGAAAGCAGACTTTTCTCCTATTGTCAATTGAAAACGAACGATCTTCGCTTAGCAGATGTATTGACTTAAAAGCGAGGTTGCTTTTCGATCTTGGTGGGAAAACCCTAGCATGGCGATCAGCATCTTATTCTACATGCGGCACAAATAGTCTAGAATCTAAAAATGTCTATAAAATTAATTAGGTAAGTACTATTTATACCGCCTTAAAATTTATTTTATAATATAAAAAAAAAACACTATTCATAATTAATTTGACAACGGTTTCAAATATGGAACGTCACAAACATGGTCAACGGTCAAAGTCATAAATAATTGCCCCATTTGTTTAACTAATGAAGAAGTTTAGCGAAGTACCACGTCGACGTTGAAAAGTTACGATCTCGTAATAAAATAAAATGTATATGGTACTTAAAAGTTACAAAGTAACACTTATGAAGCTAAATTTACATTTATCGCCGTGTTTTCATTGCAATGACTGTGCTTGAATGAAGAGAAAACAGCTATAAAAAACGTCTTGTCCTTTGTTTCAATCGTCAAATAGCACTATACGATAAAAGTCGTATGTTTAAGTGCACATCAGCAATAGTGTTTAAGGCTCATAGTATAAGAGCCCGTAAACGCTGACCTACATCATATTAGTTTAAGGTTCAAATGGTTAATTCTTTGTTGCGTACGTAAACTGTAGGATGCAAGAATATTTTAGCTAGCAGGGCCGTCTTAAGGCTATATAGCGCCAGGGTGCGAAGCTCAGACTGCGCCCCCTCTCCCCGGTCAACAAAAAAAACGCAATAAATTTTTGATGTTTCATTTATTTTTCTCTAAGATCTGTAATCCATACTTTTAATATTATAAATGCGAAAGTAACTCTGTCTGTCTGTCTGTATGTTACGCTTTCACGCCTAAACCACTGAACCGATCTTGATGAAATTTGGTACAGAGGTGTATTAGAGCTCGAGAACGGACATAGGCTACCTTTTGTTGCGAGAAAGGGGTTTATGGGGGGGATATAGGGGATGAAAGTTTGTCATTTTTGTATATTTCCTAATGAAATTTGGTACAGAGGTGGATTAGAGCTTGGTAACGGACATAGGCTACCTTTCATAGCGAAAAGGGGGGTAGAAGACTCCCCTCTTCTGGAGGGCCATGAGATGAAAGTTTGTCATTTTTGAAGATATCCTGATGAAATTTAATACAGAGATAGATTAAAGCTTGGAAACGAACATAGGCTACCTTTAATCGCGAAAAAGGGGGTTTAAGGGGAGAGGGGGGATAGGGGATGAAAGTTTGTCAGATTTGAAGATATCCTGATGAAATTTGGTAAAAGGATGAATTGGAGTTTGAGAACGGACATATGCTACCGTTTATCGCGAAAATGGTCCCCCCTTTTCACGATAAAAGGGGGGAGTAGGGCCATGAATGTCTTCTATTGTGAAATTTGGTACAGAGATAATTTAAAGCTTGGGAACAAACATAGGCTACCTTTGATCACGAAAAAGGGGGTAGAGGGGGGGGGGGGGATAGGGCCAGGGGATGTTAGTTTGTCAATTTCGAAGATATCTTGATAAAATTGATATAATGAGCTCGGCCTGCGCCCCCTCGGGCTACGCGCCCGGGTGCGCCCGCACCCTTGAACCCCCGGTTAAGACGGCCCTGTTAGCTAGTTTAAACATTGGATTGAGCAAGACTGAAAGGCCATAAAATCTGCACTTTTAGGCGAAATTCAGCCCTGAATCAGTCTGAAATCCTTAAATCTGTCCTCTGATAATTCGAGATTCAATACTGAGTACCATTCTAAAATACGGGCCTCATAATGCTGATTTGATGTCCGCGTGATTCAGCTTTTTTTGAAAAAAGGTTGCTTCATGTATAATATTTGGGGGTTTGCAGGATTTGTCATATTTCTTGCTTAAGTTTTTTTATAGGACACGTCAATTTAACTTCACCTCGCCTGATGGTAAGCTGAAGGCAAAGTGACAAGATAAAGGGTCAACATTACTAACACGTACCATGTTAACAATGGTGACATTCAGCTTGACGGCCTCATCCGAAAAGAGGATTGTCGTCGCAGCACCGCGTGACACCCACCGGTCCCACTAGTACTGCGACCACAAACCCGCTTGCCCGGCTATGCACTTGCTGACCCCTGAACGCAATATAACCGAGATCACTATGGAGGTTTTTCGCAATCGTTCACGGTGGTATCCACCCGCCTGAAATTTGTGACAAATTTGTGCCATCTAATTTCTACCACCATAAAAGTGAGATTTCTAATTAAATGTCAATGTCAATGGCCTCACACCAGCCATGTATGCAATGGAAAGCTGTACAAAGTGGAGAAAGAAAAGAATGCTTGTGAACTTCGGACACTTACTTATCTGGCTATGAGACCTTTATATACAACGATTAAACAGTTCTTCATTCATTATCACCGCCAAAGCATTCATATCGGATTCTGGGAGGTACTTTTTCAAAAAGTTCATAAATAAAATTGATTGTTGCCGTGGTACCAAGTACGCTCTGGGTAGAATATCCCTGCCCCTCTAGACAAGTTGCAATTCGCTAGCTGGCGTTTTGTGGAATAGAATGACGAATAATATATGGGATTTGACGTATATGACAGTCGTTAACGCATGTCAAATACATCAAATCCCATACATTCGTCATTCTATTCCATCAAACGCCGGTTAGCGAAATGCCACTTGTCTAGAGGGGCTGGTATTCTTACGATATAGAATAGATACGAATATGAATCATGTAGGTATATGCATAAAAATACACATATATTAGAAGCGGTAGAGATGGTCCAATGAGCAGTTTTCTAGTAGGTATTTATAGCTTTCTTGAAGACGCGCTAGATGGCGCAGCCGGCAATTTTGGTAAGACTTTAAGTACTTTAAGCCCTAATCCATTGATTTCGTGGTGTAATATCTTGTGGAATCAATGTTTTCCTTGGTTTCCACAGGTATGAACAGCACACCGTGACCGCATATTGAATATTATTTACGTACCTACTACTGAATACAAAGATTATTGTATTTACTACAATGTATTATTATCTAAAATTATGTAGGTATCACCTTTTTGAGGTTACAATGTTACATACAAACAAATTTCAACGCTTTAGAGACAGCAATCAATCAAATTAAGACATTCGGTCAGTTCAAGTTCAGTACCAAGAGCTATGCTAGCGCCATCTCCTTATGATTTTAAAAATCAATCCTGATTATACCTACTGGAAAACTGCTCATACTCCTCTGATGTTTTATCATTTGTCGCGTCGTATCCGGTGTTCTGTCGTCAAGACTAAAATGTTTCTCAGGCTATTTGCAGTAAAATTTCATAGACCGCGGCCATTTACAAAGAAGCCCATTTCCTTATTCAGTGGGGTTTTAACATTGACAACGTATTGCTTTTACCTTCGCGGTACGCACTTACAAAATGCATTAGTTTGTCTGTACGTAGCGGTACTCGTGATGGGATGTAACTTCAGTAGTTAAAACGAGTCACTTCAGATGTTGCTATGTTAAGATACTTAGAAAAAACATTAATATTGAAAAATCTATATACATACCTGTTGAACATAGGCCTTTCCTATGGACTTCCAGAACGACCGATCTGTTCAACAGTGGACTGTGGGCCTGAGGGTGACGGGTGGAGCCGCTCGTCACCCTAGCAGAAGCAGGCCACGGTGGCGGCGTGCATCGTAGGACGATGCGCGAATACCGGGAGCGAGTCGGGGACCGCGTGGTCCCCCTTCCCGAGGAGGGCCAGACCGAGAGGAATGGCCCTGGGTCAGCCGGGGTGCGAGGGATATGTCACGAGACAACCTCACCTTCGGCCTAGCACATCGACCCACAGACGGCGTGCGGTTTAGTCGGTTCGAGTCCGACATAACCTCCCCCTTCGGCTCCGAAGAGGGGGTGGGGTACAAGTGGGGATTTCCCGCACATAAAAAAAAATGATGCTATATATACCCATAATAAACTAACATCATTCATCAGAACACAAGTATCACCACCCCATCTCATCCGAAGGGTGTCGTAAGTCGTGCGACTAACGGAAAAATACGAAGACGATACCACTGCGAGAGAAGAAAAACTCTAAATAAAACCCTGTACCAACCCGTCTAGCCAGCATGGACACAGCAAGCCAAAGTCTCCTCTTGTTGGGAGGGCTTATTGACTTCTTCATCCTAGCGTTAATCCCAGTTGCATCCGAAGCTATCAACTTGGAGTCTGGGGTCCGCTTTTTACCAGTCCAACTGCGAATTTGGCTAAACTTCGACATTTTATATGAAGCGATTGACATCTGACCTTCACAACTCACAGGCGATATCGAAGCATTGCAGTTAGACCAGTTGTTGGACTTTTAAGGGCTCCAACTACCCGTAACGACTGCCATAGATGTTTATATGGCAACCGGGACCGACGGCTTAACGTGCTCTCCGAGGTACGACCAGACCAATGCAAATACCCATATTCATGCATACAAATATTTGCACTGAGCGGGGATCGAACCCGCGCCTCCTGCGCAGCGGCCGCGTTCACTACTGCTACGCCATGGAGGCTGTCTAATAATATAGGCTTATTGATTGATTGATGGTCATATTACTCGGAGCACATATTAGTAGAAGATAGGCACACGACAGTATTTTCAACCAATTGAGCAGTCCGACTGGGGAAGTACCTCCGCCCTACAGAATACCGCGGCCATAATAACCTCGTGCTTTGATTTCGGCGGTGAGTAGGGTAGCCAGAGCTCACTGGAGAGTTTTTATGCTATCAGTGGGAAGATCAAAGGCTATTCCTGCTTTATCTTCTACACTGACGGCACAGGAACTCTCTGTTTACAGGGTCGGCAGCACGAGTGTGACTCCCCCGGTATTGCATACGTCCATAGGCCACGGTAAACACTTTCCATCAGGTGGAACGTGTGCTTATCTGCCACCTCAGTGGTATGAAAAAAATACGTTTTGTAAAATGTAAGCAATCTAAATGAACATTAGCTCTCTGTGGTAAAGTCGTGTTGATATCTGCTTAGCCACATTAGAGCTTACCTGTTAAGTAGTTTCAAGTAATTTCGTTCAAAACCTTTTAAGTGGAATGAGTTACTTGAAATACGTCTCTACAATTTTCATTTAACTTTTCAAATAAAATTTTAGTTATTAGCCATGTAATTAACAACAACATAGCTTTCAATTGGTGTTGGCTTAGTGGTAGAGCTCAAGGGTCAAAGGTCACGGGTTTGAATGTCCAGTACAAATAGGTTTCCTATAACCTGATTCCTGCCGGCTTTCTAATGAGCAGCGTGGTTGCATTGAAAAACTAAAACAGAATAAATTCTCAACCTTCATCATTAGTATTTTTTATAGTATTTTTCATTACTGAAGATTTATCTTAATATCGTGAATTTGTCCACATTTTAGAACCCACAACGTAAGTTATGCTAAATTTGGGTTAATTTACATACAAACATGAACCAATTCTTTACAGAAGATTTGTACCTACGGCTTCAAGACCATTTCGACTTCACGAGGGTGCAAATAAAAGTGTTGGAAATACACCCATGTCGGTGTGTTGAGGAAACTCCAAATGCATGCATGCACAGACAACACTTTTGGAGCCAAAGGCAGATATCGCCAAAACCTTGGACTAAGGTACATTTTGTGATATTTAATTACGTCATAATTTTAACGAAACTCTCGGAAGTCTCGAATACCTAAATTCAACGATTTTAACTCATGGCCGAGTCTAACTCTTCATTTTATGAAATGCTCATGCCTATTTCCTTTCGGGGTAGGCAGAGACAAAACGACCCGCCATCGTCTACTACTTTTCTTTTTATATTCGTTATTAAGTTATAATTAAGTTCAGTTGCACGATACGCAAACAAGTTATAGTATGTTGTTTCGTCTGCGCTAAGCTTAATGTTCAACTTCCATGGGTCATGGCACTATATTTTATGGCGATTCTAAAGCAAATGTTACTGTGTAAATATGACCTCCATCAGTCAAGACTTGTGAAGTTATAAGAAACTACTACTGACAAAGATAAATCAAGCAAGGTCCTACATTATAGTCTTCTACATTCTGCCAACTATTTTTGTTCCATATAAGAAGGGGAGCCTTTGGCCAATTGCCACCAACTGAATACTTTTACCCGACTGCGCCAGCGAGGGTAATTCATCGACTGTATGATAAGGTACTATTAGATAAATAACACAACTCTATTCCTTACTACACCCTACGACACTTACCAATCGTGAATAGTATAGACCCTTGTATAGTAATTCACGGCACTTATAGAACTTAAAAAATGATAAAGCCTTATTTAGCAAATTGATCAACATATACAACTAGAAATGTAGTGTATGGAATTCTTTGGTCATAGCTTAAAGGCTGCTCCAATAAACTAACGGCTAAAGTGCCTTTTTACTTCTAAACCCACGTCATATATTTCGATATCCCGCAAAATCTTTGTGCAGTTACCCCATAAAACAAAAAGGCGATCACGAGCATACCTTATCCGATAGTATCGATACCGATCTATATCGAGCAATTATATCGATTCCATTGTTTAAATCGATAATTGGAAATATTCAGTACAGTGAATGTAATCAGCACATTTATGTTTTAACTCCTGACAGAGATTCATTTGAACATAAGAGAGTTTGTTTGTATATTATTGTAAATGTATTAATTGTAATCTGCTGTGAAATACTCTGAAACTCTATAAGCTACAGAAACCAATTTTCGACATATAAGTATCATATTTGGGACAGAAATAAATAAGTAAGATGTAAAAAACGGGAGTTTAAAAGCTTATAATGTAGGCTACATTTTACAGAATACTAGAAATCATCACGTTACTTGAAATTTAAAAAAAGAAACATGACTGCCCATCCTAATAATTTTTGACATGAATGTATTATGCTCGGGAGGAAAGATTCCCCATACATCCCTTCAGGCTTTGATAATAAAATATACAGTAATAATGAAAAATTAAACAACGTGCTGTCGCCACCTACTGAGATAAATTGTAAATAAAACCATTCAGATACGCATTCTTCGTTTAGGAGGAATTAAGTGATAAGCACTCGTACAGAAGATTATAAATTAAGGTAAAGAAATACACACACCCATGAACATAAAAAACATGTACCTTTTTGGGCAACGTTTTCGCACGCATTTTAGTCACTCGCACTGGCGGAGTTTGTATACAAAAAAACAATTATTCTGAACACCACATGAGAGCAGTAACGGGTGAAAGCAAGTGCTATATATGCTGTGCTGGCCGGTCACTATTTTTTTATAGCTGCAGTTGCTATTTATTGCTACACTAAATTGTTATAAAAAATATATGTGTCGATTGTAATTGGGCCGCGTTAGCCTAGTGGCATGGGTAATGGACTGCTGAGACGAGGTCTCGGGTTCGATCCCCGATTTTCCATGGTACACACCAATGACTTTTCGATGTTTTTCGAAGTTAAGTGTGTATTTATCGCAGGTTTATAAGTGCCCAGTTAATGGCAATAGGCTCGCCACCTATTACATTGGGACCTAAACATAAACCGGCGAAATGTAGGTGCTAGCACCTCTGCCTACCCCTTCGGGGATAAAGGCGTGAGTTTATGTATGCAATATCTGGATTGTTATAATAGTGTGTGTATTTTTATTAATATTTCCTAATAATAATGATGAATAAGAATTTATTTATTTTCCAAAAAACATATAATGTAAATTTACTACAATTTTGTAAAAAGTTTTTGTGTCTCGTCTATTTATATTTTGCTGTATAAATTTATTTATTTATGATAATGAGGATGTATGCCGACCCGATATTATCTGCCAGAAAACGTACAAAAATTACCAGGGTATCGACAGTGGGCTTCGTTCTTATTAACTGGCACTGAAAAAAGGTTTGATGAAATGTGGGTTTTAATACATATCTGCCTACCTTTTGGGGATATACAGTCGTGAATAGACAAATAAAGAATCGACGATTTTATTATTAATTGTAATATAGTAAATATTCCTTATTGCTTCAGATTTGCATACGAGGAATATCGTGTTTTTTTACAGAAAACAATGGAAAATATGAACCGAGGTTCAAAGACTTAGTAGTCACCACTTTAGGACCTAACATCAGAGCTCCCACCACCATTTTCTCATTCAACATTCCCATTTTCTTTTTCGCAGCATTAATTTTTCTTTTTAAGTTATTTCTATACCACTCTGTACCCACCCAGTTTAAGCAGATCCCTCAGACGGGACTTTTTACACCAAAAATGTTTGTTGGGACAAAAACGAGAGGGGTCAGACTACATTGGTTTGTCTGACTACCCAAAGTCAGAAACAAAAGGAGCATGTAACTGAACCCTCTCATTTATGCCTCTTTAAAAAATTCACGAGGCCTTATACATCGCTAGTGAATTTTATGTTCGCCCTCAGTCTCCTGCATTAAAAATCGTTTAGTCTGCTTGATAACATGTTCGTTGCGTGCAAACAAACCCCAGCTGTTGTAAGCATTCTTTGTAGTACTTTAAAACAAGGGTTTGGCATTTCAGAAACTTCAAACGTTGCATATTTGTCATTTTATTTTTAAAAATGTATATTTTAACACGTAATTTGTATGACAAGAATGTGTTTTAAGTATCCAGGAGGCAAAATCTTGTCAGGTAAAGCTTTAGTTACTGCATTTGATGTTATTTTAAACAAATAATGTTAATGGTTCTTCTTATGGACGACCCTGGAAACTGGCACTTAATTAAAACTGATATTCAATAGCCTAGATTTTAGAGAAGGGTGGGTATTGGCTATTTCCCATTATACTACGACTCTTAGGAACCGAGTAATAGGGCAAATATTAGAAGAATTTGTTTATCACTTACTGTGAACTATTTTTAGGGTCCCTGTTACTAAGACTTCGCTCTCGCTCTATCTCAAGAACCGTAATAGCTCAGCAAATGCATAGCCGGGCAGTGGGATTGTGGACACAGCAGTAGTGGGACCGGTGGGTGTCACGCAGTGCTGCGACGACAATCCTCTTTAGATGAGGCCGTCAAGCTGAGTGCCACCATTGTTAACATGGTGCGTGTATGTAATGGTGACCCTCTTTCCTGAGACCTTGCCTCCAGCTTACCATCAGGCGATGTGAAGTCAAATTGACGTATCCTATATATATAAAAAAAAGACTTGAACCGGCAGTATGTCCTTTAAGAGAGATACTCTGAACTTTGCTTCTGAGCACGTCTTGAGCATTTGAATTTCTCCTATACAACCATCTTGAGGCGATTGTGGACCCACCTACCGATACGCATACGAACTATCAGAAACAAGGAACGAGGTTCGTTGTACGTTCTTATTTTTTTATAACACTTAGGTGGCAGACAAGCACACAGCCCACCTGATGGAAAGTAGTTACCGTGGCCTATGGTCGTATGCAACACCACACTATAGATACAGATAGTTTCTGTGCCGTCAGTGTACAAGTTACATAGATTTTTCGACTAATATTAAAAAACAATATCAGAAATCGCAAAACCTCTCATCAAACGAATCCAATTCATAAAAACTCATCAAAAATCAGAACCTCGTGAATCATACAAATTTCTTAAGAGCCTGTGACAAATGGATTTGGACGGAATTCTTGGAAAACGTAGTGGATGAGCTGAGGAATCGTCGAGTATTCACGTGTATCACAAAAGGTGCGGTGGGGTTACCCGTTGTACTCTACGGGGGGTGTTTAGGCGTCGCTCGTGGAGTGTGGAAAAAATGGATGTGACGACGGGACATTCATTATGGGCGCTAATCAAAATGCAAGAGATATAAAAAACTCAATTATATCTTTAGGGCCCTCTTAGCTGCAAGCCGATTAACCTGGTGGTTGATGGACGAGGCTCTGTTACAAGCTTTCCTTTCGGGTACAGAGTCAAGAAAATCACTCCCGTAAAAGCCAAAAACAAATCATTGCCGCCACAATCAGGGAAAAATAGGAAATACAACTTTTTTTTTATACCACTGAGGTGACAGACCAGCACACGGTCCACCTAATGGAAAGTATCTAAGTTTAATACCTACGTACATACTTTACTACTACCACTGCTATTAGTTTAAACAAATATTGTATTGTTTTGCTGTCTGTTTACCCAAATAAAAGTACCCAAGTAAAACTATCCCTGAAATATAAGTCTTTACGCCTTTACGGCCGGCGTTACATGTAGAATATACTGCTTCAAGACTGTTTGGCATGGCACATATGAAATTTTCGTTCCAAAGTTTTCGTCGATCACTGCAGATCAACCCGGGAGCAGTATATTATACTAATATTATAAATGCGAAAGTCACTCTGTCTGTCTGTCTGTCTGTATGTTACGCTTTCACGCCTAAACCATTGAACCGATTTTGATGAAATTTGGCATAGGGGTAGATTAGACCTCGAGAAAGGACATAGGCTTTATTTGGTCGCGATAACCGACATCCACGCGGGCGGAGTCGCGAGCAAAAGCTAGTATTCTATATATCCTTGAAATTTATTTAGTCAGTTCTTTTCAGCTGTTTGAGCGTGATTAACTATCAAAAAATTAAGCACGATTTTAATCGTAACAATATCTAATCACAGCATATAAATTGGCTACAGAATTCAACATCAAAAATTCATTAAATACCACCTCATTTATTTCTAACATCATTGTCGTACAGGGGTGTCGGGACCGGGGGAGGCGCGCGATGAGTGCGGAGTCAGGCGCAGCCGTGACCTCGCATCGAAGAATGACCAATCTCGCTTGTTGTGGGGTACTTGGTAACGAAGCCTAAGTGAACATTTTCATGTACAAACATATTTTTCATGTGTACAGTTTTACTGCAAGTTTTTGGGGTTGTAATGCAGTAGAATATGATAATTTTCATGTATATTGTGTTTCTTTCTAATTTACATTATACTTAAGAATATTTTAATTTTGTTTGTATAAATTAGACTAAAAATCTTAATATATATATCTGAATCTCGTGTCACAATGTTTGTCCCCAATGGACTCCTAAACCACTTAACCGATTATAATAAAATTCGCACACCATGTGCAGTTCGATCCAACTTGAGAGATAGGATAGTTTAAATCTCAAATTATAGTCCGATTCGCGATAACCGACATCCACGCGGGCGGAGCCGCGGGCGACAGCTTAGTATACTGTATAGACATGCAGCATTATTAGCAACAAAATGTATCTCAAAAACGGCGTGATGCTTAATTAAGCGTTTTGTGTTGTGAGAATCAGAGTGAGTAAGATAATGTAAATATTTTTCTTAATACTGTCAATGTGTGCAAGTCATGGAATGTATGTGTCAAATAAGTCAACACGTAGTAGTTGCCATTTTTTACGCCGCGTTGATATGACACTTGCTGCGTCTAGGTATAGAGTTTGTATATAGTCTAAGGTAAATATCTTTATTTGTATTTCTATTCCTATGCATTATGGATAGAAACGTATAATAGACAAGCTATTTAGAAGAAAAAGTGCATCACGGTTTCCGGGAAAGGCCTCAGACCTACCGAATTCGAAATTTAAAATTCCTTCCGATTTTGAATTTCGAATTCGGTAGGTCTGAGGCCCAAAACTAATAAACTGAAACCTTTTTGTGATCTGTATGACATCTACATAAAATGGCGAATTGGCTATTTTCCTGTAATTAAAATAAATAAATTAGCTGAACTTATTAAATTAAGAATAGTAAAAGAGGTAAAGCAATGGATTCGGTTCCTATTTAATCGTTGTTATTTATTTTTAAACACACACCCAACCTATAATAGTAGATGATTTGACTATTAAAATTTATGACGTCACAAATAAATTTTTCATACAATTTCCCTTATAGCTTACCGTTTTGACGTTTACTAAAAACTTATTTGACTAGTCAGTTAAATCCCAATTGGTGATGGTTAAGTACTTCACCCCAAGCAAAAAAAACTATCATAAATGTAACGTAACCGTATCGAGAGAATAGAGAATTGTGATTGGCAGGCTTCACACACACACAGGTTCACAGTAGGCAGGCGGCCAATCTCAATGATCCGTTCTCTCGACACGTTTACGTTACGATTTCGATAGTATTTCGTTCTTTGTGTTTTCTCTCATCAAACTTTATACCGCATTAATTTTGTCTCCCACCCAATTGAAAATTACATGAACCGCCACAAAATGAAGTGCAAGTAAAATTAGGAACATGCACTATCTACGGATCGCGAGACGGAAAGTCGGATCCGCTGTCACCCTGAGTACCACTAAGTACCATAAAGTACCGGTGTAGTACCCACAAGAACGATGAAGTAAGGTGGAGTATAGTGAAGTACTCTCGACTTGTACCCCGCTTGCGATACACTTTGGCAAGAAGCTCTAAGATTTTGTTGAATTTTAGACGCTGCATGTATCCGTGATTTTGACTATGATGGAGTAATTGTACTATGTACGATATTGGTGGATAGAGATACCAGTTGTCACAGCAACTAATGTCTTTTTTAATTCTACTAATTTGTCCTTTTGGTAATTAGAATTATCGTCATCATCACAGTATAAGTTCTAATTGCGTAGCATTGCGTGTGAAGACCGCCATCCGAATTGCTATACCTAATCCGAATTGCTGTACCTAAACTCATATTGACACCTAATGTATAATGTAATGTTTGGATGCGGCAAGCTGAAGACAGGGCGCTATGGCGCTCATTAGAGGAGGGCTATGTCCAGCAGTGGACTAATATAGCCTGATGATGATGATGATGCCATAAAATGGTAAATGTGCTGCACAATAGTATATTATGCAACTAGTGAATAAATGACGGATTTAAAGCGAGGGCCGTAGATGAGTCACGAGCAAGTGAAGGATTCTAGATTCAACTGTTAAAATCCTGAACGACGCGAGTGACTCATCTTTCTTAATTCTTCGTTAGCAGAAATTCGTTATCAGAAATTCGTCCGTGAATCGTACAAGTGCTAGTAGAAGAACGAGGTACTTTCTGGCTGTGGTGTTCTTCTAAGATCTCCAGAGATCATATGGTAGTCGCTCGCAATAAAAGCTGAGATAAACCAAAGTATAGAAAGAAAGAGTATTAGACGTTCTGCTATGTAGACCATCTGATAGTTGGACGTTTTGCTACATGGACCTTTTGCTAGTTAGACTTAATGCTCCTTAGACGTTTCGCGATGTTGTACATTCAGCTACTTAAACCTTTTGATCAGGAAGCGCAAAAAGTACCCTGAGTTCTTTCTATATGTTCGGATAAACGTAAAATCGATGACTGCTAAAGCGTTTGGTGTGAATGCAGCCTTTCTGGCCATGAACCTAACAAAAGGAAGTTCTACACAAAATTTCACGCTTCTAGTCTAACCGGTTTAGACTATTATTAGCTGCCTCTTGCCGTACAGTCAGCATTATATCCATTTTGACTACCAAATTTCTAGAAATGATCATAATACCATGGTATTAAGAACAAGTCAACTGTTTTGTTAATTAAAACTGTATTATCGTCCGAACTAAAGGTTTGTTTTATACAACTGAGTTGGCAAACAAGCACACGGCCCACCTGATGGTAAATGGTTCCCGGGGCCTATGGACGTGTGCAACACCCGGGGAGTCACACTCGTGCTGCCGACCCTGTAAACACAGGGAGCTTCTGTGCCGTCAGTATAGAAGACAAAGCAGGAACAGTTTTTGATCTTCCCACTGACAGCACAAAACCTCTCCAGTAAGCTCTGGATACCCTATTCACCGCCGGGAACACAACACGAGATTATTATGGCCGCGGTATTCTGTAGGGCGAAGGTACTTCCCCAGTCGGACTGCTCAATTGGACGGGAATACCGTCGTGTCCTACCTCCTATAATACCAAATTTCAGAACAATCAGTCAACAGGAAGGGGGGATTTATTAAGATTGATTGCTTTACCTACTAGTTTTTTTTTTCACGTGCGGGAAATCCCCACAGTTGCCCCCCCTTCGGAGTCGAGGGGGGAGGTTATGTCGAACTCGAACCGACTAAACCGCACGCCGTCTGTGGGTCGATGTGCTAGGCCGAAGGTGAGGTAGTCTCGTGACATATCCCACGCACCCCGGCTGACCCAGGGCCATTCCTCTCGGTCTGGCCCTCCTCGGGAGGGGGGACCACGCGGTCCCCGACAAGCCCCTGGTATGGGGGGGCCGCATTGCTTTACTAGTCAAGAACGATATGATGCTGACTGTACAAGCTTAGTAGGGTAAGAAATAAATCATTGAACGATTAAAGTGTACTTTACAATTATTACAAATAATACGGTCTGTTTTATTATACTAGAAGTGCGTCCATAATTATTGTGTGTAATAAATTTTAATTGGTCATAATAGTATATTGAATGTCATATGTTTGTACCATAAATATCTTAAGTCGTACCAAGCAGCTTTCGTCTACAAGTAATTGGAGTGGTGATTTGTCCGCTAGGTGAAACCGGATATTTATTTATCTTTGGGATAGTGCAAGTTGTATTTAACATACGAATAAATCTTACAATTATGCGAAATCTTGGTGGGTGGATGTTTGTTAATCAATGCAATAGAACGATTGAATCGTTGTAAATGAATTCTTGTACTATCTAAATACTTTTTGTTGTTTGTTCTAAAAATTTATATTTTAGGGCTCTATTTTCGTGAGATATTCAAGTAAGATAACTGATCTATGTCTAGCCATTTCGGGGCACACAGTGTCGTATTAGGCTGAGAGTACCCAATTTTTGCATCTAGGGCCCCTTCGCGTATGGGTTATGGAGGTAGTCGTTTCACGGAAAATAGCAAAGATCAGGCAAACCCGCGGTTAGACTGGGAAAAGTTGATCCCAGATTCCAAGATGGAAGCTTCGAATGTGGCTGGGATTAAGAAGAAAATGCGGCCAAGTGCAAGTTGGACTAACCCATGAAGGGTTCCGTAGCAGCAAGTAACATAATATACAAGTTCTTGTAGTTCGTTATTACTTTGATCGATGTTTGAATAATAGCGTACGGTTTATGATTAATGACGTAATAAATAAAAACTACTTACTATATCTCGTTCAAGTCAGTTTTCGGTGGAAGTTTACATGGTAATGTACGTCATATTTTTTTTTTTTGGTTTTATTATGCTCAATATTTTAGAAGTTAACGGGGTCACATTTTACCACTTTGGAAGTGTCTCTCGCGGAAACTATTCATTTTAAAAACTAAAAGACGGTTTGCACTCTGGGAGTGCCGGCAGAAGTGAAAACATTTTCTTTTTTCTTTCTTCGTTATATACATAGAAAAGATAAAAAAGAACATACCATACCATACCTATAATATAGCGCTAATCATAGAACCTATCAGTTATTTTCTGCTAATTTTCTGTCAGAAGAAATTAATAAATTATGAAAAGAAAAAATAATCACAAAAAATAATAAATAACAGAAAGAAAAAAAAACATAAAAAGTAATAAATTACAAAAATAAAAAATAATCACCAAAAGTAATAAATTATAATAAGAAAAAACAATCACAAAGAACCCCTGAAGGCCAGGTGGTTTGAACCCGATACTATTTGAAACTATAAGGACTTACAGTCGAAGTGCTTACCGTTTAAGCTACGACGCTATCTATCGTAACTTGCAAAATAGATAGTCTGTACCTAATCTTGTATGACGTCAGTCGTCGGTTACGGTTCAAAGTTCAACTAATCCTGACGCTTCCTTAACATTTTACACCCATCCTACGCCACTAAAGAAGTTTTCACTTCAAAAAAATGATATTATTAACCACAATATCGTTTTTGAAGACCTATCCATAGAAAAGGAACATACGGGTTTGATGAACGAAAAATCAGTTCTAAGTATGGGGAAGCCCCAAAATGTATATATTATTCTTTTGCTATTTTTGTATGAAAATCTTAATGAGGTTCACAGAATACATCGACTTACCAAGATTCAACAGCATGGTTGTTTTTAGTTTCGGCAAAATGTAGCTGTGTCATACGGACGGACCGGACAGACAGTCAGACAGACATGACGAATCCATAAGGGTTCTGTTTTTGCTATTTGACTATGGAACCCTTAGTAAGAAATAGCGATTTTTGGCGAGAAATCTACCATACATCTTTGACATCTATGATTTTGGAAATCAATGGCAACATTAAGTTGCAGATCTCTAATATTTTGTAAGTAATAAGTATTTGTTACCTAAACTTGTAAAGCACTACCACGTTCTGGTTTGTAATTTTAATTCTCACATAGTATCATGGTATGTAATACATAAGTCCTTATGTAAAATCATGCCTCAGGACGTGACACTTTTTAAGATAGTTATACAGTAGAACGTGTTTATTGTTACAAATAGGTATAAATTTTAATGAGACGTAGAGAAATAGACGTTACGCTATTCTGCATCATGCTACGCAGATAAATGAGAGCACGCGCAATTTCACGCCATGCGAAATCGCAATAATGCTTTTCGAGTTGATGTCGCGTGTCGCTACGATAGGGCGCGTTTAAATAGTCAATATATAAAGTGTAACAAAACAAACTCTCAGAACTTTGTGTGATTAATTAGTATCAGAAAATGTGGGTAGGTAAACAATTTACATCAATGCCTATGTTCTATGTTAACCGTACCTCATCCATATGTTCAGCACATACTTAGGTTGTAGTAAGCAGCTGACTTTTGGAAGTTAATGACCAGTGAGTGTTTCGTAGGTAAATTTCATGAACCAATACGTGTGTATCATAACTTGAGATGCCTCGAATTCGGCATTGCGACCCCATGGTAGCATGCAAATATGAGCATAATTAAATAATAAGTGCAAAATTAACATGTCCTTTTTTTCGGACATAGTTTCTGATACTGATCAATCCCCCAAAGTACCGAGTGTTAAATTTGTTACACCACATATTGCTATTGTTTTAATATTTCTATTAATAGTTATAAAAAGCCTTTGGGTTGTGGAGGTCAGAGGGCAGTCACTTCACGGAAAATATCGAAGTTCAACCAAATCCGCAGTTAGAATGGTAAAGCGGACCCCAGACTCCAAGTTGAAAGCTTCGGATAGGACTGGGATAAACGCTTGGATGAAGAAGAAGATTATCGAAGTGCAAATATTAGACACATTTAAGTTGGTTCAACCTTTTATGTCTGGTCAGTAACGACCGTCTGCTCATGTTATTCTGCGATTATTATAACTCATTGTCAAATAGAATAATACCCAAGATACCGTTACAAGCATTTCATCGCCGCTGGTTCGCGTCGTCAACATGTCGCGTCTTGGTGTAAGCATTATTAACAAGCGAATACACTTCAATTTTCTATAATTATATCTAATGAAATATTACACATTTATTCGACAAGCATCGTAAGTAATTACGTAGCAAATCCGCAGGCGGTCTGTATGTTAATGCCACTGGCAACACAATTTATAGATGCACAATAATAAAATCATTACTTTTGAAAAACGAACATTAATAATTTCAAAAATGGTTACGTGGGCTGACGAAATAGATTCGACAAATGCAAGTGCATATCAAAAACTACTTTTAATGAATTTTGAACTTTATAATGTTTAGTAGTAAAGTCGATAACTGAAGTTGGGGTATCGTTTTCGAGTGTTAATTCGAGGCGTGGGTACTATCGGTTCTCACGTACTTCTCCTGCTATCTGTGATTTATCGTGAATGCCCGTGTAGGCGACCCTACATCTAGTTACGCAAGAATGCAAAGCATATTCGTTGCTATTAAATATTATATTTTAGTGTCAGATTTGTATGCCAGGTATGATTTATTGGGAAAGTTTAAAATCAGTGATTTAAGCAGATTTGATATACTCACATAAATACATGGGACCATGTAGTCGTATGAAGACTTCACCAATATGAGACCCAAGCCAGCCTCACCTGCCATCTGGTACCTATATCTACTCTGGCTCACATTTTCTGATTGGGGTTGAAAGGTCAGTCACTCTCTAAAAGTCGTATAAACCAAACTAAAAAGGGAATAAAAATGAATCTTGAACTCCGAAGTGCACGCCTCCGATGCAAACAAAAACTACGCTAAATTGATGATGACGATGTGGAGACGTAAATGGAAATTTCACTTAGATCGGAAGATTTACGCGGTATACCAAATGATTATCGAAAATATGATTATCATTATATATTCCGAAATCTCGAAATCGAAAATTCGATTAGCCGGAACTCGATTTATAATTAGAAACGACTTGATTGCATTCGATAGCACCTAAACAGCTGTGGTACAGTCTGCCGCTCGATTAGTACGAAGCCATTTAGGTGTGAACGTTTCATGTGTGTAATACGAACACACCTGGGGGATATCCTGTGTAGAACACACAGGTGAGTGTGTGATTTTAATTCGTATGGAATACTTAAAGTCTGTTGTTAGAAGTAAATTCAAAATGCCTTTTTAATTCTTCTAACATAGAAAACACCGTTTTTAGGATTCCGTACATCAACTGAAAAGCGGAACAATTTTAGAGTCTCTTTCCGTCTAACTGCCTATAAGTGATTTTTAAAATAAACACATTATATCACTTGGCAGTGCGTAAAAAAAAATGTTTAGTGAAGGCAATAAAAATGCAGACGTTTATGCATATTTGCAACTTTTATGCACGCGCAAAGGAATGTTTATTTTTAAAGTGAAACCAATTTTTTGGTATAAGTGGGCATTGTTTTGATAATTGCAAATAATATAAAAATTAAAATACTATCATAATCTAACATAACTCTCTGTTCTAACAGGGTCGGCAGCGCGAGTGTGACGCCCCTGATGTTACACACGTCCATAGGCTACGGTTACCAATTTCCATTAGGTGGACCGTGTGCTTGTCTGTCACCCAAGTGGTATAATAAAAAAAGAAATACCTCGATCGCCTGATCTTAGCTTAGCCTCTCTTTTTATTAATTAACGAGCTTAAAGTATCTAAACCTAACCACCTGTCAATATCATCATAATTGCTTCAGGATGATTATGACTTAGCAGTATGCAATACACAATACATGTCGAAATTAAAAGGTCAATATAGAACTAGGGGCTACTATGAAACACTTAAAACTACAGGCCCGCGTGAAACTCGAATGAGACGTTTATTAATTAGTTTTTTTGATACTTTGAAGCATTTGAAGTCACTTTGATTTTCTCCCCAAAGTGATTAAGTCGAAACAAAATGTCACGTACCGTCATTGGATCTGATTTCATAATGAATATATTCCTGTTTTTTTCATCGCCTACCACTCCAATGGAGGGGTTTATAAAATGTGCTTCTAAATACGACTCTGCCTACACTTTTCGGGATTTACAACTGTGAATTTATTGTATTAGTTTTTTTTATATATCTACCACTTAGAACAGAGAGTTTCTGTGCCGTCAGTGAAAAAGATAAAGCAGGACAAGCCTTTGATCTTCCCGCTGACAGCACAAAAACTCTCCAGTGAGCTCCGGCTACCCTACTCACCGCCGGGAACCCAACACGAGGTTATTATGGCCGCGGTATTCTGTATGGCGGAGATACTTCCCCAGTCGGACTGCTCATTGCAATTCGACGGAAATACCGTCGTGTCCTACCTAATTAGTTAAAACCGAAAGCCAACGGTTCAACATTGTACAGTTTTAACTACTCTATAGAAATGTCAAACTGTCAATTCGATGTGCGACAGAGAAAGACGTCTGTTAGTTACAGCGCATTGATAATTGTGTCATAACACAAGTTATTATAAATCATTCACGTCTAATTTGAATGCGCAAGCACAATTTATTACTACAAATTTAATGTATAATCTTGGGAGTCGTAGGCAGTGAAATGTCACAATGCAATTGAACTTACAAGCTGTAAGCAATAAATCCTAGAGGTTTACTAAATTCGTCTTGTATTCGTGATTTATGTGAAATAAATAGACTTGTTGAATAGCCCCAATAAGGCCTTGGAGTCAACCTCATTGGCAAATAAATAGGTACATCTGCTGTTGGACGGATGAACCTCTGGCGCCGGTTCTTCTCTCAGGTGTCTCAGGTTTAGGGGGTAAAATGACAGTCGCTCCATGAATGATCCATATGATGGAGTTGTAGCAGAGAGGATCACGGGAACTAAAATACAAGATTTGGATGTATTCAATCAATCTATTGGCCTATTGTATTGGGAGAGGCCTATGTCCACTGCTGGACATAGGTCTCTCCCAATGTGCGCAATTTTTACCGATCCTCCGCCATCCGGCCCAATTGTTTTCGATTTGGTGTTTTTTTTTTTTTTTCATTTTTGTAGCATTATTTATTCTCCACCGTATGAGGAAAGCTTAATTTCATAAAAAAAACATAGCTACAAAAATGCACGCCCTTGGCGCCATTTGTTCAATAGTGATGTTTTTTTTTTATGAAATTGTCGTTTCATTCACGATGGAGAATAAATAATGCTAAAAAACGAAAAAAAATATTTGCCAAATCGAAAATAAATTATGCCGATATGTAGAATACCCGGGGTACTATCAGGGGCCTTCTGCTTCGGGAGCGTTCCTCTTACACCCGGTATACATGCAAGTCCCCACAATTCGTATCTAGGTCTCCCAAGTAACTAGTACCTAAAGATAAATTTATTTGAATTGAGTACGATCTAGATATAATAGAAAAGTGATGTTGATATTCAGTAAAACAACTTCACAGGGGTAAATTATTACATTATTGTATACTAGCTTTTGCCCGCGGCTCCACCCGCGTGAATGTCGGTTATCGCGAACAAACATAGCCTATGTCCTTTCTCAAGGTCTAAGCTACTCCTATACTAAATTTCATCAAAATCGGTTCAGTGGTTTAGGTGTGAAAGCGTAACATACAGACAGACGGACAGACAGACTTACTTTCGAATTTCTAATATTAGTATGGATTGCGAAAACACGACTGACCTCTCTCGAGTTGACTAGAACTCCAACAAAACAACTATGATATCATTATAATCGAACATGTCATCTGATATCGATTTTGCCCAGTATACAGAAACCTTATCGATTTTCAATCGATAGTATTTCGTATTTATTCCCGTTAACAATCGAATAGAATGTTTCGTGATTCCGTCTTTCGATTGAATCGTAAACAAGTTTACAAGATGAATACCTCGGAACAAGTATCTTAAACCTAAATCGTAACACATACGAGGCTCTGGCGCACGCGGGTTGTTTCGCAATAATCCATTTTTGGTGTATTAGAGCTCGTCCACCGCCACAACACCCCGTGCTATCCACAAAAGATAGCCAAGAAACCTATACCGGGAGCGAGTCGGGTACCGCGTGGTCCCCCCTCCCGACGAGGGCCAGACCGAGAGGAATGGCCCTGGATCAGCCGGGGTGCGAGGCATATGCCACGAGACAACCTCACCTTCGGCCTAGCACATCGACCCACAGACGGCGTGCGGTTTAGTCGGTTCGAGTCCGACATAACCTCCCCCTTCGGCTCCGAAGGGGGGGGGGGGGGTATCCGTGGGGATTTCCCGCACGTAAAAAAAAAGTCAAGAAACGTATACTGCGCGAATAGCACATTTTGAACACATTTTAGGACCAAGATATATGTTCGGAGTCTTAACACCTACAGTATTGTTACACAATGCATTGTGAAACACTTGCACTTCATACCATTAGTTCGAACAAGTACAGATAAGCTTATAAGATGAGCTCGCACCCACTTAGTGATAATTGTAGAACACTGCGGAGCGTTTGAACTCACTGCCTAAGTATAAGTTGCTTTATTACCAACTTCGTTTCAAGTTATGCCTCGTTTAAGATTATTTTTAAAGGTATATGCACGAACAGTTTTAAATAATGACCAAATAGGACTGAAGACTATCAAAATCACAGAGGTGCACAAACATACAGTCTTGTAAAAAAATATTAATATAATATTAAATAAAGTGAATAAATGAAATGAATGCATCTGGAATAATGTGAACCGGGCATTAGTCAATTTATGGAGACGAGCGGGCACAGGGTACTAATTTTAAGGGACCAATGGGTTCATAAATATTCAAATAAAGAGTACGTATCTTTTGATTCTTAAATGAGATGTGGTTATTGTCATTTAATTTTAATTGTTCTTGAAATTCAGTGGTAATTGTTAACGGTACTGATGATTTAAGATTATGAAAATTGGTCTTCTGAACTGTAATCCTAAGATATGATAACGTTATTTTAACAAACAAAAGTATGTAAAAAATAACTTGTTTACTAAAAACAATTGATTGAGTGCTAACTATCGATTACAGTAGAAAAGATTATTTACAATACATTAGCTTTCCCACCTCACTCTTAATAGAACTAAATAATGAACATAATTCTAGTTAATGTGTGAACATAGTTTAACAATTAAATCATTCCATAGAAATAAAAACGTTCATAGCTCCATAAATCCAAGTACAGTCGCGTTCGGTAAACTTTCTTAAGTTTAAGCAGATAAGCTTAACACATTTAAAGTTAACATTTGGTCTAAAACTTTAACCACAAAATAAGTTTATTTTCAGCTTTACGTGAAATACAACATGTATTTTTTGAAAATAGATATTTAAGTACTAGCAATATACAAGGAATATCCCATAATAAACAATTAAAATAAAACTAAAATAACCATTATACAATTTGTAAGCATTCAAATTGAGAATCTCCTCCTTTTTAGAACTCAATTAATTTTATTCTTTTTTTGTATTATTTGCCCATGCCCAAGGGTCTAAAGCCTGAGATTCACTCACCTGCTCTTTCGTGTATTGACTTGTTTTGGCTTTTATAGGAGCGATTGCATTGATTGGAGCGTTTGCCCTAACCTGTTAGCTAGTTAGGCCCCGAAAATCTTGGTGTAACCCCAGATACATCCAAATAATTTTATTTACCTTTTTAATGTGGGCACGGATCACTTATTAAAGTTGGTATTCATCGACTTTTGAGTGCGACTGTACCATGATCTAGTACTTTTTCTGAACCCATGGATTTAGATAATGCATCAAATACTTCCGCAGAAGACATTTTAAACTATCCTGTCGACAGCATCATAACGTGCGAGATAAATTCACCTTTGTGCTCAACACGACTGATTTACGGTACTAATAATAAACATTATTTATGTTACCGCATCTGATTTAATGCCTAATTTGTAGATATTCATTTACGACTAGCTGCTGTACCCGTGACTTTCTCCGCGTGGATGCAGATCTGTGATTTCTTGCTTGAAACTTTGGGTTAAAAAATATAAGTAGCATAAGTTACGAATTATGAAATCATCTGCCAGTGAAAATCCAATCAAAATCGATTAAGCTATTTCGTGGACCAGTCTTCGTGGACAAAAAAAATGTCTCAACTAAATTTACTAACAACACGCCAAATAGACAAACAATTCAATTTTATTCATTTCTATAGATAGAAATAGATTTAAATTATTCAAATGTAGGTAATTATTTTTAGAGAGTTACTAGTCGAGTCGTCTGAATGGGGCATGGCGTGGGTTAGAATAGTGTCAATGGTGATCGCAAGCGCAGCTTTGTACACCGCCATGTTTTGTTGGTGTATTAGTTGTCGGAATACAAAGGCGTGGAACTGTTAATGATAAACTACTAACACCTACGGGTTCTCCTGTAAACGAACGTAATAGTATTACGTTCGTTTAACAGTCTCTGTGGCTGAATACGTTTAGCGAGCAAATTGGGAATAGTATTGGTTTCTATAGGTAATTGAAATGTAGAAAATTTCTCAATTATTCTTCAGAAGTATGAAGAAATTTCTTGCCGGTATGTGACTTAAGTCGTTTTGAGTATGTCGATATTGTCTTTATAGTTCATGATTACAACTTTTTATGAAATATTTGTGGTAAAGCTCTTATTTTTTCAGTATCTATCAATTAACTGGCTCAACCGGAAAGTACTAAATAAATTGACTTTAACTATTTTCATACCGAAATGTCAACATTAAAAAATTCCAAACAAGAATGTTTTAACGCATATTTTTTTTTAGTCTAAAAATTACCTTAATGTCCATCTCTTCTATGGGCAACTAATAATTAATAACTTTTATCCATTACGATACAGCTTCAGCTGGACACAAGGAGGTATCAATGCATTTAGCAAATTATATTAATTATTTCATGAGATTAGATAAAGAACTTCATAAAACCGCATATAACTTGGTCTTCAAAACACTCCTACGGCTCATTTTTTAACTCACACTCATATTTTAAGAACCCTTAGAGCGTTTTCACACTCATCCGATATCCGATTTCCGACATTCGATATCGGAGGAAGTCAAATGTATGAGATATGTATTCTCTTTCACATTGTCCGGCCCGATATCGGTTATCGGAGCCAACACCACTGTTTTGGCCCGATATCGGAACACAAAGAAACTAAAACAGCGACTGCCAGCAATTTTCGACCTTAATGACTTTTTCTGAGTTACATGTATTTTCTCTTAGTTGATGACGTTGATCACGAATATAAGAAAAAAACTCGATACCATGTCATGTCAATAAGGTCGAAAATTGCTTGCACCTCTTTTCTTTTTTTTCTTACTCCCAGCATCCCTAACTAGTCTGTGCTATCGAGCAAATGGCCGTATCGGGCCGATTTTATCGGGTAAGTGTGAAAACAGCATAAAGTGTCGGCTATCGGATGTCGGCTATCGGCGTCCGACACCGATATCGGATATCGGATAAGTGTGAAAACGCTCTTATTATGCCAGAGTTTCATAAACTACTATTAAATAACATTAGGTATGCTGCATTTTGTACGACTTGAAAGAATGGCGGAATGAATGAAGGTGTTAAATAATACTAATTTTATTTATGTTTAAATTTATCTTTAGAACTACCTTTATTCAGCTGGGAATTTCCAAATAATAAACACACCATAAAATACTGGTAGGTTAATTGAAATATTGTCTCATAAAATTGTCAGCGTCATATTCCATAGGAAATTATGTAGTGTCATGCCCTCTACACTATGGCCCTTGTAGACGTTTAATTAAATAATAAATTGTTGAGAAATTCTCTCACCCATTTGATGGTAACAAGTTTGTCTACAATTGCCAAGAACTGAAAGTAAAGATGGCGATATATTGTTACCCACACAAAGGTATTGGTATATAATGATTATGGGCAAATGTGTAACTTTTTCGTCTGGAAATCTAGAAAATTTCTGGGGGTACTAAAACCACATGCCGTCTTAGGTTTTAATTACCGGACTGCAAGGTTCCTAATAAGGTATGATTCTCGCACTCTGGCTTACCTTGAACTGTAGTTATTAGATACTATATAAGGCTAGCTTTTGGTTTTGTTTGGTGTCGGTACCAAACAAAAGCCTTTTTTTTACGTGCGGGAAATCCCCACGGATCACGGATCCCCTCCGGAGCCTCGCACCCCGACTGACCCAGGGCCATCCCTCTCGGTCTGGCATTCCTCGGGAGGAGGGACCACGCGGTCCCCGACTACCAAACATAGCCTATGTCTTTTCTCAAGGTCTAATCTACCCCTATACCCAATTTTATCAAAATCGGTTCAGTAGGCGTGAAAGACGAACGTTTATAATATTAGAATGGATTTACCATTATTTTATGTATTAAAAACTGTGTATCTAGGATAAAGGACAAAATAAAATACAAATTACCCATTACTTTTTATATTACATCCGAGATGAAACAACCAAACGAATTTAAATTCCGAATCAAGAATCAGAGCTTCAAGAAAACCTCCAATTGGAGATTATCCAATAGATGTCTTAGAAAAATTCCTCGACAGCTTCCACGCCCTTCAAGCCAAGAAAGGATAGGTAATGAAGGAAAATTGGTAAAAATCGACGAATGAACGTACGTATGGGGGTTCACATGTGAACGTCACATATGTGGGCGTGGCTTCACACCCTTCTGGCATTTTTCTTGCGTGTTCTTATCTACCCTCTTAGGAGGTACGTTTTAGGTACCTTACAAATAATAGTCTTATCAAGTGAATAATATTTGAAAGTGAGGAACAAACACCAGTGTTATTTTGCCCTAACTAGAAATATAAACGTTTAAATATGGTGTTATATATAATTGAATTCTCCCGGCTTGCTGGGAACATTAAGTAAAAAACAGATCTATACGACCCGAAAATTATGTTAAACAGTAGTCGCTCTTGTATAAGTCCAAATTAAAAAGAGGAATGTACAAACCGGGATTGACGCTCATTATATTATGGAGATATTTTTACTATGCCTGTAAGACTGTAACAATTTGTATGAAAGTGCTGTCGTAGATCGTTTCTATGATATGTCGAAGTGCTTTACCAGTTAGGGTTCCCCGCCGACAACGATTTTTTGAAGTGAAAGCTTCTTTAGCGGCGTTGGATGGGTGAAAAGTGTTAAACTCGCGTCAGGATCGCTTGACCTTTGAGCCGTAACCGACGACTGACGTCATACAACATTAGCTATAGAATGACTATTTTGCAAGATACGATAAATAGGGGAGCCCCTTATTTCGTAGAAAGAAATTTCATAGAATTTCGTTTCACAGAAAATGTTTCATATAATATTTGGTTCTTATATTTTTATTTCGAATATTATTGTTTCAAAAACAATTTACTACAATGAAACATATTTCACAGAAACACAATTGAACGAATTTTTAATCACATTTTTTTGTTTAACAAACTTATCAAACTGTAGAATTATTCAATTTGCCATGATTTTACTGTCGTCATCTTCCATGTTCTCCATTAATTTTTCAGAATAAATAGGTAAGTATTTCTGAATGTTACTAAGTGCTATAATACATTTCATATCAATATAGAATTTTTTGTCTTTCGCATATTTTGTTGCAAATTTGTTTGCTTGAATTCTTCTGTAAAATATAATAAAATCAATTTGTTATTAAATTATTAATAAAACGTCATTATAGTTAACACCCCGACCCAGATTACCCCGACTCGAATAGGTTAGGTTAGAAGGCTAATGCGGGAGCGGAGCGTAGCGAAGCTCCCGCATTAGGCCTTCGTGGTTATTTTTTTATAAACCACCCAGAAGTAGGAGCCCCGCGTAGTGGGGCTCCGTCGACCTTGTAGACGCATCAATTGTTTAGTTTAGTAGTAAACAATATAATGATTAAGAATATTTGATTTGATATTCTATGAAATGATTATTCTAATGTTTAACTTTATATGAAACAAAATTCATTGATTTTAAATTCTTTAAAGTAAGTATTCTGTATATTGATTATTCTATAAAACGAAATTATGCGAAACATTTTCTGTAATACGAAATTATATTAAACAATTGTCTATAAAACAACGCACACCCCTCCGACTCGGATAGGTTAGGTTAGAAGGCGCATTAAGCCTTCGTGGTTATTTTTTTATAAACCACCCAGAAGTAGGAGCCCCGCGTAGTGGGGCTCCGTCGACCTTGTAGACGCATCAATTGTTTAGTTTATAAAAAAATTGTCCCATTTAAATGGGGGTATGCATTTTATGAATTGAAACGTTTAGAAACTGTCACTTTGATAATATGTTATTCTTTGTAATAAGTTTTCTATTAAATAAACAATATAATGATTAAGAATATTTGATTTGATATTCTATGAAATGATTATTCTAATGTTTAACTTTATATGAAACAAAATTCAATAATTTAATATTCTTAAAAGTAAGTATTCTGTATATTGATTATTCTATGAAACGAAATTATGCGAAACATTTTCTGTAATACGAAATTATATTAAACAATTGTCTATAAAACAACGCACACCCGATAAATAGCATCGTAGTCGACTTTAAGTCCTTATGGTTTCAGATAGTACCGGGTTCAAACCTGGCCTTCTGACGCTTTTTTATTACTTTTTGTGATTAATTTTTCTTTTTGAAATTTATTAATTCCTTCGGACAGAAAATTAGTGATAGGTTCTATGATTGGCGCGATAATATAGATGGTATGGTATGTTCTTTTTATCTTTTTCTATGTATATAACGAAGAAAGAAAGAAAGAAAACAGAAAGTTTTTACTTCTGCCGGCACTCCCAGAGTGCAACCCGTCTTTTTTTTAAGGAATATTAGCAACCGAAATTATCGAAATTACTAGTATTCCCTCTAACCCCTCCAACTAAGCTTACTTGCTTGTGCTAGGAGTGGGTTCACGTCGGTAGTGTAATGGCCAGGATTCGAACTCGGGACCTCTCGATCGTAAGGCCGACTCCTTAACCACTAAGCAACCGACGCTTAAAACAAAATATGTCGGGTTATGTCGAGGGTTCTTTTAATTTTTATTGTAATCTTCCATACTTACCTGTCAGACGTCATCTTCTTCGTCCTTTTTATTGTGCGCAATCACGCGGATACCTATGAGCTTGTGGGATGGTTATGTCGGTCTTCATCACCCGAGTAAAACGTACACAGTCTATAGGTCGTAGGTTGCTGGAGGTGAGCGTGCGGCTGGCGCAGACGAGTCCTAGAGTGGAGACCGCGATAAGGCAGGCGGTAGGTAGGACTCCCCCTAGCCAGTTGGACTGACGATCTGAAAAAGGTGGCTGGGACAGACTGGATGCGTAATGTGGAGACTCGGGTGAAATGGCGCGCATTAGGAGAGAGGTATGCCCAGCTGTCGATTGCAGTGGGCTGATTGATTTGATTTGACTCCTAAGTTACTCAGGAGGAAGTGGAAGCCTTTCACTTGACTAATATTCCATATAATGAACGACGAATATGGGGCCCCGCCAAAGTCATCGGGGCCCAAGACAACCTCATCTCCAAGTCGCTACACCTGCTGATTGATGGACAAGGCTCAAGTACAGGCTTCGCTCTCGGGTTTGGCGGTCTCAGACGACAGTTCCTCAGGAACAAATCAAATTAACACTAAAAATACTCCTCTGGTGCTGCGCACACGTCCATAGGCCACGGTACCCACATTCTATGAAGTTTTCAATTTTTTTTTTATAGGACACAGTAATTTGACTTACCTCGCCTTAATGGTAAGCTGGATGCAAAGTCTCAGGAAAGAGGGTCACAATGTACATACACGTACCATGTTCACAATGGTTGCACTCAGCTTGACGGTCTCATGAGATGGTTTTTCACGTCCCGCTTAAAGGACCCTGGACTTTAGGAAGAAGGAAACACGTGAGCTGACAAGGATTTATAGGTCTTCAATGCGACAAAGTCACCGAACTGCTTGGTTCTGCACTGTTTGCAGGTGACATCTAAGCCCTGCACGTGTTGTCCTTTTTAGGAAAGGAGAGGGTGGGACTAATTGTCTATCGATTAAGTAGTATAGAAAAAAGAGGTGAGCGACCTTCGAGTTTTAAAGTACAGTTTTGCCAATGTAACCAGAAGTAGCTGTAATAAGAAAAATTCCTCGTACAGAACCCTTTTCTAAAAAGTCCAATTCACATTTATTCAGCATTTTAACATTCACCGGTATTGTTAATAACGACTATCATAATGTAGATAGGTTGTAATGATCAAGATACCATAAACTGCGGTACTATTCTGAGCTAAGCAACAAAGTTGCCAACCGCAGGTATCAATTGATTTCTTCATTGAGCATTTGTCAGAAAGGGTAAGCACATTTAGTTTGCAATTCAAATGTATATAGATAATACTTTGTACTACTACTTTGTAACTTACAATACTTGCTTTTGCCCTCGGCTCTGCCCGCGTGGATGTGGTATCGTGACCAAACATAGCGTACTATGTCCTTTCTCAAGGTTTAATCTACACCTATACCAAATTGCATCAAAATCGGTTCAGTGGTTTAGGCGTGAAAGACGGACAAACGCACACATACGCACACACGCACACACGCACGCACGCACGCACGCACACACATACACACACACACATACGCGCACGCACACACACACACACACACACACACACACACACACACACACACACACACACACACACACACACACACACACACACACACACACACACACACACACACACACACACACACACACACACACACAACACACACAACACACACACACATACACATTCCCATTTATCATATTAGTATGGATATAAATTAGTTCTTCTACATCCGAGTTTCGTGGCTAAGGAGTCGATCTTACGGTGAACAGGTCCAGGGTTTGAATTCTGAGTGAAATCTCTCTCCGGTTGACCGTACGATGAAATTTATTTCATTCCAAGAAATAGATATTTCTTATACATACATACGCTCACGCTTATCTCCTTCCGAGGTAGGCAGACCCAACAGCACGCTATTTACTCTATCCTTACATACTTCACAAGTTTCCTATACTGTAATTAAACCTTTCATGCAAGCCCACCTGTTTCAAGTACTTCTGACCTGCTTTTTCAAGATTTTACTAACTAGCTTTTGCCCGCGACTCCACCAGCGTAGATGTCGGTTATCGCAACCAAACATAGCCTATGTCCTTTCTCAAGGTCTTATCTACACCTATATCAAATTTCATCAAAATCCTTTCAGTGGTTTAGGCGTGAAGGCGTAACATACCGCCAGACAGACAGAGTTACTCGGATCGGCACAATGTGCGGACTGCGAGTTCGACCCTGGCCGTTTTAGCGTTAATCCCAGTCGCATCCGAAGCTTTGAACTTGGAGTCTGGGGTCCGCTTTACTAGTTAGTCTAACTGCGGATTTGGATGAACTTCAATATTTATATTTTTAACACAACCCAATGGCGATATCAAAGCATTGCAATTAGACCAATTATAGTATTTTTGAGGGCTCCAACAACCCGTAACGACTGCCATATATGTTCGTATGGCAACCGGGACCGACGGCTTAATCTGCTCTCCGAAGCATGACCAGACCAATGCAAATATCTATATTCATGCATACAAATATTTGCATTGAACGAGGATAGAACCCACGCGTCCTGCGTAACGGACGCGTTCACTAGCGCTATGCCACGGAGGCTGGCCAGGCCGGTTTGCCAAATCACCTATATTTCTCATATTTAGTAGAAATTAAAGCAACGTAGGTACTCTTCGAACCAATTATTTCCGAAAGAGAAGTATAGTAACGAGAAGACATCGGATTCTGGGGTCTTGAGTGTAAAATTTCGAATACAATTAGGACTATAATGCAATGATGATGAAAAAATTGGTTAGTTCGTACAGTAGGTAAATGAAGACAGAAGCGAATCAAATCAAATCAAATGTTTTATTTGTAAAACATATGTTAATAGACGCTACCCGTGACCAGAGGGCTGGTTTATTCCTTGCGCAAAGGATATAGTATTGCCATTCAACGTGGCAATGCCGCCAACCTTCTGGCCACCCTCCAGTTGACATCGATGGGGAGGAATTCTTTGACGCCTGAACCTGCTGGTTTGTATATATTTTATGTACTTATTGTTTTTATATTTTTTTTATTTAAAAAATTCTAACGTAGGTATACAAATATCTTATATATTATAAATAGTAGTTTCACTATGTTTTGCCACTTGAGCCTACAAATTGATTGACATTTTTTTTTACACCAGGTGGAAGACAAGCACACGGCCTACCTGATGGCAAGTGGTTACCATGACGTATGGACGTGTGCAACAAGAGCAGGGAGTTCGTTCCATAGCTTGAGAGCGCGTGGGGTGAAGTTCCTTTCATACCGCACGATTCGCACCATTTCTGTCTATTGTCCTTGAGAATTATTTACAGGGAGAAAGGCGGGAGTATTATGTAAATGTCTGAGGATTATTTTGATGTAGTCACATAACTAATTATAGTACATTCTTAGTTTTATGATACGGGTACTAAATCTGTGTGTATTGCATCATAACAGCAGTGAAGTAAACCCGTTAAATAAAACTCAAATTAATTCATTCTGAATTTCATTTTATCTTAAGGATGCATCCACACATAAGTTACTAGCTGTTGCCCGCGGCTCCGCCCGCGTGGATGTCGGTTATCGCTTGGTATTGAATCAACGCTATTGAGCATTAAATCTTTTTTAAATAAACGTAGCCTGAGTTACTCCTTATTACATCAGCTACCTGCCCATAAAAGTCCCACCAAAATTGGTCCAGCCATTTCAGAGATTAGCCGGAACAAACAGACAGTGTCTGTACCGTATTATATTCATAATATATATGAAGTAAAAAACTATTATTTCAATACTACAAACAGACACTCCAATTTTATTTATATGTATATATTTCCCAAATATCTGTCATCATGAGGGAATATTATACATTATACATGCGCATTAAGTACTTATGTGTCAAACATGAGAATATGTCTTAGTGCCGTTGACACAAGCTTTATAGCAGGCGGTATCCATTTGCCAATCTCAAACCAGATGAAAATTAATCGGTACCACCTGCTATAAAGCTTCTTTCGATCTTTTCAGCATCAGTCGGGTTTTTTATTTTTAATATTATTTAATTTTTATTATTTATGCGAGCGAATAAAGCAAATACAGACGAATGAGCTGCCCACAATTCATCGTAAGCGGCCGATTAGGTAAGACGAATAACGCACATAACGAAATGTAGTTCCACCTTTAACTTAAGCTTACAACACACCAACACACAGATTTTACGACGTAATATTTATGATAAAATAAACTTAATCGCCAATGCGGATCTAAAAGCAGTTTCTTAAGTGTGTAAATGCTGTAAAGATAAGCTATACTTTGAAGATTGCCGTTACTATGCCAGTAATCATTAATAATAGTAAACGGGCAGCCATATCGGCAGTTGGACTGGAATGCGGACCCCAGACTCCAGGTTCGGATGTGACTGGGATTACCGCTAGGAGGAAGAAGAATAACTAATACGGATAGTGGGACCCCAGTCAGATGGACTGATGACCTGGAAAGGAACTGGGAATAGACTGAATGCCGAAGACGGAGGATAAGCTGATATTTTGAAAGCTGGAAGCACAGTAATACTTTGTAGATGTAATGATTATTTGACATTAATTTCAACCTGGTACCTGAGAAAATGATCGTGACAGACAGATACACAGACAGAAGTACAATCAAGTGAGGGTATAAGGGTTCAGTATTACATATCTGTTGAAGTAAGAAATCCTAAAAATGGCTGCTCACAAGGACACGAAACTGGTGGGTTCCCATGTAAAGATAAGTGATAATAAATGAAGGGCACGCCGTGATTACGGAGGTAAGATCCATCATGGGGGAGTGGCTGGAGAGGCTCCACGGTAGCCTCTCGTACCGTCAGATGCAGATAATTACCGGACACGGTAGCTTCGGGCGGTATCTGCATCTGATGGGCATAGAGCCAACGCCCGAGTGCCATCACTGCGACGCGAGCGTGGACTCGGGGCTGCACACGCTCAACGAGTGTCCGGCGTTCGAGACGCCGAGACGGAAACATGTATCGGCCCTGGGGGTGATAGTGCTCACGCTCTTCACCCTGCTCGCGACGATGGTCCGCTGCGCGGATGCGTAGGCGGCCAGCGCCTCCTTCTGCGAGCAGGTCATGCTCGTGAAGGAGACAGCAAAGCGGGCGCGGAGCGATGAGCGAGACATCACCACCGGTCAGGTTCAATAATAAATACTGTGGAAAAAGTACAAGTGTTCCCGTCCAATTGAGCAGTCCGACTGGGGGAAGTACCGCGGCCATAATAACCTCGTGTTGTGTTCCTGGCGGTGTGTAGGGTAGCCAGAGCTCACTGGAGAGGTTTTGTGCTATCAGTGGAAAGACCAAAGGCTTTTCCTGCTTTATTTTCTACACTGACGGCACAGAAACTATCTGCGTTTACTGGGTCGGCAGCACGAGTGTAACTCCCTTGGTGTTGCACATAAACGTGTGTAGGCCACGGTAACCACTTACCATCAGGTGGGCCGTGTGCTTGTCGGCCTCTGCAATGTTATTAAATATTTAAACAACATTGTATTACACAGAATTACACAATATTGACATTTATTTAACTTTTTAATTTTTAATGAACTGCCCCGTTAGTTGATTTCAAATGTAGTGAATAAACTCGTTAGCGAGAATACGCTAATACAGTACAGGGGTCAAAGCAATCAGAGTTCAAGTCCATCAGCACCCTTCATTAGAGAAATCAATAGTACACTAATACAATAAGTACACTAATACAATAGTGTGGAAGTTGATAATCACGAAAGTTATAAAGTAAAGTTATTAAAGAAATTTTGTCTTAATTGATTCAAATTTAATCAAATATCATTGTTCTTTTTCTTATAGTACACCTCGGTAGCTTAGTGGTTAAGGAATCGGCCTTACGGTCGAGAGGTAACAGGTTCGAATCCTGGCCATTACACTACCGACGTGAACCCACTCCTAACACAAGTAATTTAGCTTAGCTGGAGGTGTTAGAGAGAATATTAGTAAATTCGATTCCAATGTTCTTTTTTTAAATTAAACATAAGTACGTTTATTTGACTTCACCTCACCTGATGGTAAGCCTTTATGACACAAAGTAACAATTATTTATGTAGCGGCTACCAACTACTTACGTAGTATGTGATCTCCCCAAGGGGCCTACTTCGAAACAGGAGATGGCCCTGGGTCAGCCAAGGTGCAAGGATAAGTTTTAGGTAATCATACATCTGAAGACCTAAGAGGGAGTGCGGTTTTAGTCAGTTCGGTTCCATGATAACCGCCCCTGCTATCAGCCGCGTCTCTATAAGCTAGAGGAAGTGTAGATGAATTTTACCTGAGATAGTACCTGAGATCAGATCGCCCAAAATGCCATACAATATTCTATATGATGCTAGGGATTTGTCAAAGACAACCACACCTTCGGCCTCGCATAAAGATCCACATACGACGTGCGTTTTAGTCGGTTCGACCCTGACATAACCTCCCCCTCCGGCATACTATAAGATGAAAGTATTTTCTCGTGAGACTTCCCTTTTAAAAGTTTCACCCTTCGCCCCTGCTGCTTCTTCCTCACTTTTCTCAATTTTTTTAAAGCAATCCATACCGGGGCAAATCGTCATTTTTCCTATTCCGTTTTTACAATTCTTCCAAAATAAATCTTCTTTCTGTTCTCCCTCCTTCATTCGTTAACCTGTCTGTCCAATTTATTCCATGCATCTTTCTCCAACATCACATTTTGAATACTTTTAAGGCCCGTTCAAACATAAGCGGTATTCGCTGCCGCTGTGGGTATAGGTATCTACGTACCGCGCGGGTTTCGCTCAGGAATTTAGTATAAAGTTCCGCGGCTAGAACGGAATCGTTGGTACCATAGTACCGCATAGATAAATTTCGCTTGATAGACGAAACAGATTCCGCCAGTAAACGCGGCGCGGGAGCAGCGGCATGTATCCCGCCCCTCCCTCAGGAAGCGGGGTTGACATGACAACAGTTACGCAGATGCTCTGTAGAAATTATAACGTGACTGACGTGTAGGTATATTCTTTGGCGATACAGAAATTACTAACTGGCGAAAACTTCCTGAGCGCGTACCGCGTCCCGCGCGGTATTCTATCCAGAAGGATAGCGAAATTCGCTTGGGTGTGAACGGTAATATTACCGAATACCCACTCGGTTTTCGTTACCTCAGACGGCAGCGAATACCGCTTATGTTTGAACAGACCTTTAGCCTATTTCTATCTACCGCGTCTCATTCTGTCTCTCTATGTGATAAAAGTGATAAAACATGTCTTTTATCCAAGGAATTCAATACTCCAAACATAAGTCTTAATCAATCTTTTCCTTAATATTTTAATAATATTTTATGAATCCATAAAAGGAAGCCATAATAACATTATTATGTGAATTGATCTTTAACTTAATAACTAAGCTCTCGGGTTTTGTGTCAGTATTTTAAATCTGCGATATAATGTCGAAGGATTTTTATGATTATTGGCCATAATACAGCTTTTATAGTAAGATTGAAGTTTTAAATGAATAACAGGCTATTAAATTTTGTAACTAATTGTATAATAATTGCTGATTATTGTCCAGATAGTAACTAAATACCTGCTTACAATTTAAATTTAAAACTTACTCTTTTTGGCGGGATTGCAAGGTATAGAAAATGTCTAGTCCCTTAATCTAGGGTAATTTACCTATGAGAAAAGTTTACGTTTAGGAGGTTTCGAGCCCCAATAGGATCTTAAGGACCCAAGCAACCTCAGCTGCTGATTACTGGACGAGACGAGGATTTGTTGCAGGCTCTCCTCTTAGGATTGGAATTTACGACACTCTCTCCCATTACTCAATCACGACACAACGGTCAAACCATAGAAATATATTAGAATAGCTATACGCAGTGTTCACCTGCATATCACGCGTGGCGACTTCTTCACTGTAATTCAACACCACGACAGATAATAAAGACCTTTACTTTTTCAAATTTACTTCTCCATTTTTTTATACAGTTAGAAATAGCACAATATGACATATTTACGATATTTTTAACGATGTTATTACAAGCTAGTCTTAACAGTACTGAGTAAGCGTGCGTAAGTTCCTGTCTCGTAGGACAAGAATTGACTAAAAAGTGGCCAGGCGTTTTCCACTCGCATGGCCGTTCTGTCTTAATATATTTCTGTGGGCTAAACTGATCTAGATAAAGCTTGCACAAAAATAGATTATTGTCCGGCACATAGGCATAGATTAGATAACAATACCATAGTAGGCGACTTTGTGTTATGGAATATATTCTGTGAGGCGCAGGAATAGCTTGATATGCGAGTATAGGCTAGCCCCCCAGCCAGATTGACTGACGACCTGAAAAAGTGACTACGACAGACTGGATGCGGAACGGACGAAATTGCATGCATTGGGAGAGGCCTATGTCCAGCAGTCCGAGGATCCGAGGCCGAGATGCCCTCGGAGCTTGGGGTCCGCCTTGTCCAGCAGTGAACTACAGTGGGTCTATTGATTGATTGATTGAAGCTAGTCCAAAATATATTATTATTATTAAAAAAAAAATTTAAAAAATCATTTATTTCAGGTATCACAAAACCCATGTATGTATCTAGTAATTTTGTCAACAAGCAAATACCTTATTTCAATTTAGATAAATCACACTTTTCACAATTCAAATTTTATATATTTATTAAATGATTATGCATTATCTCAATTGAACTTACAGATTAGATTATTTTGTTTCCAAATATTATTAATTAATTCATTTAAACTTCTTTAAACTTCTAAACTGATGTCATATTTATTAGGTGCTCCAGCAAAATAGAAATCTCTCATTCAAAACGGTATGTATAGTCACCGTACTTAAACTTTTAAGCCCGAATACCTAAAAGGCAGTTATCTAAAAAAGCCACAATGCTCGTTTATCTAAACCAACCATTACTATCCCACAGGCTTACGCAACAGCCAGCGAACGTGACTAGTGTCTACAGAAATACGACACTTACGAACAATTTACGACGAATCGTAAAAATCTTAGGCCATATCGACAGCCAATCTCACGAAATTACTCTTTACTGACACTATCCTAACTACTTTTAAACATGCAACAAAAAAATTACCATATCTGTGAAGATATAAAGTCGAAATTTTATTCTTACAGCTATGTAGTTACGGCTTTCTTGTGTATTGTTATATATTTAACAAGAATGTGTGAAAGACGTTACAGAGGGGGGTTGTCGTAACGTATGTAGGCGGGTTACGTACAAAAATCGCGGTACACACATCTTTACTATTGGAAGATGGGGTTACGTAAAAATACCTAACTGTTTTATCTGCCTATAAAGAGAGGTTTCGTAACCAAGTAGGTAGGAATGTACTTAACTTGTACATATAAGTAAAAGGGATAAATAAGTAAAAATTCTAGGACATTCTTATTGCCATCTAGACCTTAAATAGGCATAGTTTAACCAGCTTGGAATTTGAATTCTGGAATACGGATAAACATACTATACATGCGTTTATATTTTTTCAAATGATTACAATTTATGTATTTATCGTTTCAATAATATTGAAAGCACAGCAAAATAGAATCACTCAAATACTTGAGCCTGCAAATATTTGCACTTAGCGGGCATCGAACCAGTGACCTCTAACTTAGCAGTCGAAATTTCCACTATCACGCCACAGAGAACGTCAATTGACGCTTGGATGTTAATAATTAGTAAATATTTATTCCATCAACAAGTCTTGCACCATGAAGATTCATTTTAGAAGGTCCGCATTTATTCATCCATTTTAACATTCTACTTTTCGTGTAGAAATCCTTTCCCTCCACGGCCCAACAGGGATCGTTATTTAGGAATCGAACCGACTAAAAACGCACGCCGTCGTCTCGGGTCTTCAGTGTGTAAGATCCATAATAATATTATAAAAGGAAACATTTTTGTGTGTGTGTTTGTGTGTCTGTTTGTATGTCTTTCACGCCTAAACAACTAAACAGATTTTAATGAAATTTGCTAGAAGGGTAGATTAGACCTTGAGGAAGGACATAGGCTATGTTTGGTCGCGATAACCGACATCCACGCGGACGGAGCCTCGGGCAAAAGCTAGTTAGCCATAAGGCATTTTCCTTGCACCTCGGCTGACCAAGGGCCATCTCCAATTTCAAAATGCAAGGCGTTTTAATACCATATTACTGAATACTTTCTAGTAATTTTTTGTCAACTAGACAATTTATATCTGCAGATAAAATTAAACCAAAACCAAAACTTTTCATAAATCTGCTGACGGATATTAAAAACCTCTTACTGAATATCGAAATCATTTCATTTTCAATACATTTCATATTTTTCATACTGAGCGGATGACATATCACCGTGGATCATAATTTATAGTTTTTGCCATGCGATAGTGAACTTTATTACAGGGGGGTAGAGTATAGATATAAAAGGTGGAGAGAACAATCCCTCCTTTGCGATTCCATACGATTTCACCCAGTAATGATTTGCTTCGTAATGAGGGAGACGCGCCTGTAATATTCTGGAAGTAGAAGCTTAGAGTATGTTAAAAATGGATAGGTAATATTTTTAATCTGATTATGTTTTTCTTCCTTTCATAATTTTGTTTTCACTTCTCATGCTCTGAAAGTGCTTATTTGTGCAGGATATAGGCTGCACAAAATCGAATTTTGTGCACAAGGGCATTAACGTATCTACTCATAAATGTATCTATATTAAGGCAAAGAAAATGAGCCATACAGCCTAACACAATAAGAAGTTCATAGATAGAATTTGTTATTTTATAACATTCACTTTAATTTATTTTGCCTTATGTGTTTTTTAAGACTTAAAAGATATTAAAATTTAAATTCAAGTACGGTAGGTTATTTAATTCATTTAAGAAAATTATTATTACAAAATTAATTTTATAGTAGGCTGTATAGGTCTGCAGCCCACGCCTCAATGTCGTAAGATTAAAAAAAAATAAAGCGGAAAAACAATTTCCTTCAGTATCCAAAACTGTTCTAATTTTACTTTGAATTTTAATTAAAGAAATGTTATACTACTGTTTTATTTCCTCGCAATCGAAGTGAAAAGCAGAGTTTATAACTCGTCCACAAAACCATTTTTATCCTCGACATTACTATCAGCCCTCGCCTCCGGCTCGGGCTGCTAAAAGTCTCGGATAAAAATGGTTCGTTTTGTGCACTTGTTGTAAAATCTACTATTTCTTTGCAATCTGGGGAAACCAAAATACTTTTGTAGTTTCATACGTACTTATACACATTATAAACGTGAATATTACGAGTTTTGTATGCTTTTGTCAAATTGCCTTTTTTGGTCAAAATAAGATTTTTAATATTTATTGTATCAAACGTGGGTCAAAGTTGAACTGGCTCGATTTAAATCAGAAATTAAAAAGCAATTTTAATATCATTATTTCCTTGTCTAATGATCCAAAGTAATCCAACCACGCTTGAGTATTGTTACAAGTATTGTTACAAGGTTTTAAACAAAATGCTTTTAAATAAATTACTGTAATTTCTACTAGTACTCAGTAAAGAAATTATTAGTTCTACGATTTGTAGTAATATAAGGAACATGAAACGAAGGACTTAAATGGACGTACCTTGAGGAACATTAAAATATTTTATTTAATAGGTTCGGACAGGACAGTCAACATCGTTATGAATAATTTTTGAGATAAAAGTAAGGTCTATTTTATGTCAATTTGTAACCGATAAGACGGAGAATTTCTAACCTAATTAGCGGTTATGTTTTATACATTTTTATTACTAGTGTGTTTATGAACACATTTGTATTTAAATTGTGGACATTTTGTTTCAATGATGTGTTGGTTTACAAATATACAATTACATTAGGGTGTGAAATATTTGGGGCCTAAGCCAAATTCACCTGCTAGCTATCGCGCCGGCTATCTAACGGTTATGACGAAGGTGCTTCTTTTCAGGGTTGGGAATTTACACTATAGTGGCTTTCATAATAAATTTTATCATTGACCAAATCTTAAAACACATGGACCCTAGTATCTCAGATAAAAATTGCCATAACGGAACGTTTTATTGGTTGAAATGAATCGAGGAGCATGAGTTTATATTGCCATGCTAATGGATATGTTTAAAGAGGTCATGAAAGGTGAAGGGAATGTATCTAGAGGACAACGTCAAAACAAAACGCATCCACATTATTGAAATAAAAATATTGTAAACGGATTTCAAAATTTCATTATTAATACTGAGCCCGACGATCCATGTTAAAGGAATCCTGAGAAGAAAACGTTCGTCCTTCCGGAGTTTATTATTGCTGTTATTGCTTCCATACGTCAAACAGACTTTTTTACTCCACTCTGTGTATGTATACCTACCATTATAACAAGCGTACAAAGTTAATGAAATTACCGATAAAATAACTTGAGCCGAATATAAATATAATCCAATTCTAATACAAACTTCCTTTCGTACTTATATTAGGTAAATGTGAAATTTTGTATGGATGTATGTATGTATGAATGTATGAATGTTTGTTAGGTTTGAAACGACTGAAGTTAAGAATGAATCTCAATAATCCGGTACCGGGTTTTGTTTTGTCCGGTTAGTTTGAAAATAACTGATTGCAGCTGGGTCGGCAGCACGAGTGTGATTCCCCTGGTATTGCACACGTCCATAGGCCACGGTAACCACTTTCCATCAGGTGGGCCGTGTGCTAATCTGGCTGTCTGGACCAAATCATAGAAGGCAGGAGGTAGATAGACTAAGACAGAGAACCAACGGCTTGAAAGATTTTATTTCAACATAATTCTTACAATAACAAAATACGTAATAACTTATTTTATAACCAGTGTTTTTATTACATATAAACGCTGTACCCCCGCTATGTGCACCCACCTTATAATCATGTACCCGCACGTGTGTACCCGGCTTTACTAACCAGTGGCATCTTACATCTCATTAACGTTGGCAACAGGCGCATTGCTTAAAAAGCTTCAAGCATTGTCACAAAGGAGGTTACATTTTTCATAAAATACTTGTCAAAATGCCTCCCACACAACGTCTCGAGCCCCAGGCTATGACGTAACGAAAGCTCGTGTATGGAGAGTCTTAACACGAAAGCCACTCGAGGTATCACGACCTCTCTTTCTAAAAACCAGCGTTAGAACGAAACAAAAAAGCACTACTCTCCATCATATTTTTCCCTTTACCACCCTCGCGTTCTCGAGCGTTCTTTTATATAAAAGAGGTTCTTGAGAAAATAATAACGGAATGTTCAAAGGGCGCCCAAGTTTCGCTATTTGGCCGCTTTGATTTTCGACTTGGCAAAGAATTTTTGTAACCACAAAGGAAATTTTTCAATGCGATATTAAGCAAGGATTTAATTTCTAAGTTAATATTGTACGTTTATCAATAATTTATTAGATCTTTGTGTGATGAGAAAGGTGCTCTTCACTTTTTAATCTGAGTGATAATACTAGTAGGATTGTATCCAACTATTTTTATTATATATTAACAGTTTGGAGCGTAGGTTTCGCTGTCCTCCTCCCACTATCCATAATTTGATTTATTTTCGCATTACGTAAGGGAGTGTCATCTGACCCCACAACCCCGAGCGGAATGCCTGCTCGGAGGCTTATCCATCAATAAGCAGGTGTACTGTCTTGCAGGTGGATTTAGATGGCGTCTGATTTTACGAGTGCCCATACAACCTCTAAAATGTGCATTAAGTGCATCAGTTTAATAACGAACAGAATACTACTCTGATACTAAGGTAGCGCATGGCGGAGCGATTTTTGTAGGTACAGTTACTCACAGAAAAAGCTTTCCAAACGTTAGCAAACTCCCTACTGCTTCTCCTATCAATTTATATCAGGAGAAGACGACATTCTAGACTAAAATTCACGAAAGGTCCTCCATGGACTTGACTTTCCAGGGCCTTAGAGCATTCCAGTTCTTTATTATGTGACCCTCAAATACATTATCGGAACGTTGGGTTCGGGACACCGCAGTGCAGCACATATTGTTCTAGATAGAAAAATAGACAGTGGGATTCGTTGAATGTGCTATGAGCTCTTTCCTGAACACTCTCTGTGAGGGTCTAGAAGTGGAAAAACACATTCAGAAAGGCAACTGCTGCAAGGGTACAGAGGTGACTTGAAGAAGAATTGACAGTTGAATCCAACTTCTTTGAAACATATCACATCTCTAAAGTGACTTTTATGTCGACGTAGCGTTGAAATGCACTATATTCCAACTGTTTAGTTTCTTAAATAATTTATGGAGATCATCAAAGTACAATGGGTTAATAAATTCCTTTTATGAAGAAAAGTAAGCTTTGTTTACTTTATAGAATTATAAAAGCTGTTACATTTATTTTTATTGATATTAATAGCACTGTATTTGCCGTAATAAATTGTATTTGGACCGTTAAAACCGTCATCTTTTAGGTTTTTTTCTTAACATAGTTGGCGTCCATTTTCAATCTAAATAAGGAACACCTGAATTTCGATATTTTCCTTGAAGCAACTGCCATTTGACCTCCACAATTGATGACGCAATATCGCAAGTTCTGTAGTTAATCAGGTTATCGATCTATTGAGGGAGTCATCAGTAACGAATGCCACAGATATTTGCTTGGCAACCGGGACCGACGACGGATAAAAATGTTCACCCATAATAAGACTGAACTGGCTAGTATTACTAATAATAACCAGAATATAGTTCTTGCAATGTGCTTATTCTTCGAGTCAGTGGCAATATTCAATAGCAATAGATATGTGCAACAGATTGACAGTCACCCCAGTCGCTTTGATCTGCCTAGACAAATGGCAATTTATTAGGGGTTAAAGTATGAAATTGCCGATTTGTACTGACAAATTGAAATTCGTTTTTTTTTTTTAATTTAACGTATTTATTTAATCAAAATAATTACCATTATTATCTATACATTGCTGCCATCTAGTAGGAAGGTCATTTATGCCTTTGCGATAGAACTCTGGTGATCTAGATTCGACAAACTGTGTGAAAGCATTTTGTACTGCCTCCTGAGAAGAAAACTTTTTATCACATAGAAAATTGTCCAAATCACGAAAAAAATGGTAGTCTGTTGGAGCAAGGTCTGGCGAATACGGAGGGTGACGGATAGTTTCTAATTGCAGTTCCTGTAGAGTTAAAACGGTTTCTCGTGCTGTATGAGGTCTCGCGTTATCATGGAGCAATAATGGTGAAGATCGATTCATGAGTCGGGGCTGTTTCACTGCTAGTTTTGCTATCATTGTTCGGAGTTCGGCACAGTAGACATCTGCCGTTATTGCTTGACCAGATCGTAGAAAGCTATAGTGAATAACACCATGCTGAGACCACCAAACAGTTACCATTACCTTTTTATTGGTAAGCTTTGCTTTAGGACACTGTTGTGGCGTTTCACCTGGGGTCAGCCATTGCATTTTTCGCTTACGGTTATCGTAAAGAATCCACTTTTCATCACATGTCACAATTCGATCCAATATTCCTTCATTTCTGTATCGATTCAACAAGGCAACACAAGTTTCAACACGCATTTCTTTCTGCAGATCAGTCAAATCATGAGGTACCTATTTTTCACATTTTTTTATTTTATTGATTTGACGCAAATGAGTCAATATTGTTGGTAAGGTAACGTTAAACCATGCAGCTAATTCCTGGGTAGTTTGGCTCGGATCGGCTTCCACCATGTCTTTCAATTCATTGTTATTCACCTGTGTGGACGGCCTTCCTCGTGGTTCGTTCTTCAAATCAAAGTTTCCATCACGAAAGCGTTTAAACCAAAATCGCACGGTGCGTTCATTAGCAGTCCCCTCTCCAAACGCAACATTGATATTGCGAGCTGTTTCTGCCGCGTTAGTTCCGCGTCGGAACTCGTATTCAAAAATCACTCGAATTTTCGAAGTATCCATCTTTCTTGTCTAAGCTGAATAAAAAAGAACAACTGAAAGTCGATAATCGAATGTTGCACATTTTTAAATGAAGAACTACATAGGTACCATGTAGAAAAAGTTTCACTCAAAAATCTCAAACCATGAAGGTTCTATGTCAATTCGAAGTACCCATTACAATGAAACGGCAATTTCATACTTTAACCCCTATTATTGATCGGATTCTGTAGAATAGAATGGTGAATGTTTAGGATTCAGGACGTTTCTGACAGACGTCAAAGTTTGACAATCCTATAGGCATTGGTCAATCTATTCTATTCAATTCTATTATAATCCACACGTCCTGATCGCCCACCTGAATCTCGTGGGGGGCGGACACACGGAAACAAATTTACTGGCGTGCCTAACGTTTCACCATTAATAATTTTATAATACATTTTACTTGACATTTGCAAAATTGTGGCGATTTGCTGCAGAGGCCATTTTTATTGCGTAAACGTAGAGAGGCATCGGGCCGGTCCTCAATTTGTGCAGGTGTTGTGCCAACCTACTAGTTTAATACTTGTACCGTTAAAATACATACCTTCTACTTTATCTTAAGCCAAGACATCTGCAATGATCCCAGTTAATAAACTTATATTATCTTTCTGATTAGCTTGTTTTATTATATAAACCGAATCTACTAAACCCAGTTTAATAAAAGCTCTTAATATGCCAATAATTTATTTATGACCATGTGTTTTTATGACTAATTAATTAGAGTCTTAACCTCCTTGGTGTGTCTTGTCGTTTATAAATTTTATTGAATACTAGCGGCTTCGCACGGGTGGTAAAAACGTTTCCGTGGAAATTCAATATAGCCTATGTTACTCAGGCTTTCCAATAGTGAAAGATTTTTAGAAATCGGCACAGTAGTTTTTGAGTTTATTCATTACAAACATACAAATCTTTCCTCTTTATAATAGTAGTGTAGGTTATAAAAGTAGTGTAGACTGGCCGCATTATCGTTCCAAGTAAAGAAGAAATTTAATAACTAATGACTTTAATTAGTGTAGGTACAGAATGTTTTTTTTTGCTGTAATGTATAACTTATTTGTTTTAATGATTTTGATTATTCCTTGGCGCCATGCGCCGTCTAGTGGCAAATTAAGCATAGGTTGTAATATAGTTTCTATATAGAGAGCGGATCATCATCTTGGCGTTCTGTTTCTTTTGGTTTTGGTTTAAACCCATATATGGCTTTTATAAGAGTGACTGCCGTCCAATCTCCCAAAACCCGAGACGAAAATTTTATTTTTCTTTAAAAATCAATAGGACTTATGTAAAAGCAATTCTTACTAGATCCATGAAAGACTATTTAGATTGAGACTAGTGAGTTCTTCTTCTTCTTCCCTTCCCTTTATTAGACTTCAACATACTTAATGCATGTTACCAGACTTTAAAATAAAGTTGCAATCATAAATATTATACATTTTTTCAGCCTCAGAGCCTGAGGCTGAAAAAATGTAAGGAGTCCCCTAATTACATTTTTAATTCATTTCTGGCTGTATCCTTAACAACACACATTCGCCACTACACGACGATATTAAAACTTTCATATGCAGTAACACGACATATCTCTCATAACTTGAAAACGGAGAAAACATTTCGACGCGAATTTTTCTTTAGACGAGAGATTTTATGACGACAAATGACAAAAATACTCAACGTTTCATTGTGAAACTTGGAAACGGCGCTGCGAGCATTTTTGTGCGCCCTCTGCGCCTCCCTATACATGTGTACAGAAGGGCGAAGTTATTTGCCTTGCTTCTCTTCCGTCCATTTGGCCCCGCTCCCCTCCCCCACACTCTGACGCTTCCGGTTGCTACAGGCCGCCTACCACCCGTCGCGTCCAAACGACACACGACAAACAAATACCTACTCTAACACCTTCACGAAAGGATTTCATTCTCGAAGTGTCGCTGTCACTATTTTTCTCTTACAATACAGAGCAACGTGACATCCTTAGCGAGTAAAAGATTCCCAACTTTGAATTCTGGAATATACATTCGAATTTGGAAGTTTGATACCGAGCTACATACAACTATTTGGATATGATAAGGTCGGGATGGGGGTTGCGGGGCGACTGCGACCGTACGAAAAACATATTTTTCAGATAACGACAATGAGAAAGGAAAATATTCAGATGAAAATTCTCCGATACGGCGCGCCCGGTGCGGCGGCGTGGAAGATATTAAGGGGCGGGCGTGTGCTACTTAACGATATTTTTCGACATGCTTTACTTTTATTGCTAGCTCACGGCTCCGATATCGGATACGGTTTGTCGTATATCAAAAAAGAAACTCGATTCAGACGTACATAAAAAATATATTACGTATTTTGTAGAGACCTGAAATCAACGGAGATAGCGGTCGGTTTCCACATCAACGGATCCTTTGAATCATTTCGAGTAGAAAACGTTTTCGTGAAGAGAAAAGAAAAATTCTTTAACGAATTACAGGAGTGAAATATTCTAAAAATTATTCTCCGAACGATGTCCCAGTGGGATATTAAGTAACACGATATTAACATCCCAGGGCGTGAGAGGGACAGCTTTATGGATTAAACCGTTAATTGGAGAGGGACAGTCGAAGAGGGAGCGATCTTGTCTAAAGGACATTGGCCTCCGGGGCACGCGACCGTTGATTCGAACTCCTTTTTAATTCTTTTTTATTAATTATACCGCGATCGCGTGGTTTTGAGCATTTCACAATTAATACAGAAAAGTGAATTTTCAGGTTGTAAATCTACAATGCTCATGAGCTTAATAGTTATAATTACAATGTATGTGTACATAAGGTTGCCGTATTACCAAATGAAATGAAAAATAAGAACACAATTAATATTTCCCATAGTAATATTAATTATTCGGAGTCTTATATATATTTTAGTGGAGCTAATGCTGGGTTTCAATATGTTTATTTAATATACATATTAAAACAATTTGGCGTTGAATATGTCACAGTTAAATTAATAATGATTTTAATTAGTATTTCAACGTTTGTTACATAAAGTAGCTGTTTTGTCGTATTAACATCTTAATAAGGAACGAGCCTAGTACTCAATAACGTTTTTATTAATCCGCTAATGTAACTTGACACTTCAAATATGACAGACATATATTCGCTCAAACTAACGAGAGTTTTAAGTCTTAAAAAAATAAATACACGTACCCATCGAGTCAAACAATCAATACCGATGTGTTTAAATTATCCTTCAAAATGTTTAATTCCAAGTAGCAACTCCTTATAATCGCGCAACATATCTTAAACACCCCAGCTTCCTCTCATTAAAGAGCTTTTTCTCAGCGTCGCCGGTTTTATACCACTTAATGGCCGTTCAGTTCCTTCAGTAAACTTGGCAATGAACAGTGGGGGAGGCCTCCCAAATTGGGTCAGTCTTTGACTTAATTTTTTTACCAAGGTCGTTCATAATCAATAGGGCGATGCTCCAAATTTACGCCTGCTGTAATTAGATTTCGACATCGATTTTAGGGTAGGTCGGGGTGAATCGATAGCTGTGATTTGTTACGCAATTAAGAGGGAGAATTAGGTGGCGTTTTGAAGGTATTTTTTTGTTCTGGAATTTGTTAATTGTTTAATGAAAACATATCTGTGGAACAAATGTTTCTGTTAGATTTAGGTATGTTTTTATTGAAATATAAAGCGTGTGGTGTTATCATTTAACCATTAATAAGCTTCATGGTTTCAATATTCAGTCTTGATCTGTCAAATCAATGAAAGCCGCTTTTGACATAAGCGGCTTTTTCTTAATTCAATTTTCAAGAAATAACATTAACATCGTGATCGTATTTAACATTAAATTGACGTTTAATTTTGAAAATTGGTTTCTACGAGAATTACTCCTCTATTCATTGAAATTGTGAGCATTTTTGATATATGGGAGTTTAAAATTAGATCAAGACAGAGCACATTTTTAGACACCTTGCTGTTATAAGATTCTCTTAGAAAAACAAACATTATCCTACATAGTAATCGAACAGACACTTACGATGGCACATAAACATAAGGGTAAAATTATGCCAAAGGACTAAGAGACAGTCGATTCGAAATCTGAGAATAAAAAAATCAATCCGGTGACTCCCCGGACGGCATACTAATCAGTTGCCGTTGGAAACGGCGGAATGAGAACAAAGGGAAGGTGGAATTTTAAAAAGTCAATCTACTGTAGTACTTGGAGCGAATATGTTAAGCCCCTGATTTAACCTTCCCCGGAATTGTCTGCAAAGGTTTCTCTTGCTAAAACCTATATTTGTGAATAATTTGATGATTGATGTTCATAGTGTGACTCATTATGACTCAATATATTCTCAATATATTCGAAATGTTTACGAAGCTTCCTCTTGCTAAAACCTATTATTGTTATTAAGTTGATGATTGACGTTTATAGGTGTTACTTTATTGAAATGAATGAATGAATATTATTTGAATTTGAAATAATATATCTAGGTACTAATTGTCTGCGAAGATTCCTCATGCCAAATTCTATTATTTCAGGCTGTTTAATGATGACACTACTTTTCGACTAAAATTATATTTGAATCAAAATTAAATAAAAAATGTAAATATTTATTTATTTTAGATTATTCTAATAATAGCTTCTAGTTTTAAATGTAATTGTATTTTGTGTTTAGTAATGAGATAAAAAAAATTCAAAGCAGTAAAAAAAATGGCCAAAACTGTACAGTTAAAAAATAAGGCGATTAAAAAATAGAGGAGATTGAAAAAATAAATGAAATTAATTTTAACGAATTATTATTTAACCATGGCTTAAAAGGGACAGCAGTAATCATTCTTGATTGCTTGAAGTTTAGTTGTTTAATGAAATAAACAAACCCCAGGCAGTTTTTATATTTCAAAATAATTGGTATTAAGTGATTACCAAATGCTGAAGAAGAAGTTGCTGTACAGAATTCATTCTCCTATTTATTACTATTCTAGGTACCTCTAATTTATATCCTTTTCAGCTATTTCCTAACAGTAATACTCAGAAAATCTTTGCCTAACCTAGAAATGAAACCTTAGTACAGAATTATCACACGCAACCTAATTAGAAATAAGCATTCATGTAAATATAATCTAAAAAGCAATAAAATACAGTTAGTAAAGATTGAACAATAACCTAATTTCCATAGTCAGCTTTCGTAAAAGTCCATAATGTTTATCAATAGCTGTTTAAATATGTGTTAAAAGATAATTGAGTAATATTTGACAAACGGCATTCCTATTTACATAATCGTAAAGAAACGAAGTATGTTTAGCTGCCACTTGAGAAGTCTAACAACGCTTAAATATCCACATTCGACTCTAAAAATCCCACAGTCAAACACAGAACGAACCACCAAATCAACAAGACCATAATAATCAATTCTAGTGTCTACCCACACTAAAATCTATACAATATAATAGTACTCAACATCTATATCTTGGCTTATCCACTCGTCAGTGGTGCGTGTACGGCCAGCAAAAAAGGTGCGAGTTTATTAAAAGACAGAAAGCCTACTTACAATATTTGCTCAGTGCGGAATGCGGTAGTCGCAAATATACATATTGTATGGCTATGGTCAATACACTCATGCTGAAGCTTAACCATTGGTTGGATTTACTAGGAGGTAGGGTCAGCAAAATAAAAATGAGAAATTACCTACTTGTATATGATTGTTACATTATAAATTAGTCGTGTCTGTATGTTTGAGATTATTTTTTTTATTACTTGGGCCGTGTTATATTAACGATTCTGAATATCAAAATATGTATTTTTTTATTCTTGTCTGTTTGGCCACGATAGACGCTAAATAACTGAGCGAATTAATGACTGACTTTAACTGTTTTCGAGAGAGCTGTATTTTACTTTTGGGTCACAAATAGAATATTTTATTTTATTTTATTTATATTTTACGGAAAACTTACAGCTAATACAGGTACTTAATAGATGAGTGAATAGTATAAGAAGGCCACTTCAAAGTTTTCACATGCAAACAAGAGAATCCATACTAATATTATAAATGCGAAAGTAACTCTGTCTGTCTGTCTGTATGTTACGCTTTCGCGCCTAAACCACTGAACCGATTTTGATGAAATTTGGTATAGGTATAGATTAGACCTTGAGAAAGGACATAGGCTATGTTTGGTCGCGATAACCGACATCCACGTGGGCAGAGCCGCGGGCGAAAGCTAGTAAGTAATAAATATTAGTAAACAGCAACAGGAAACAGGCACATAATATAGCAGAAGATACACTTAATACATATTATGTACATTGACAATGCGTCACATAACAAATTGAAATAAACAAGTGTATACACATTCAAGGGAGCAAGTCTCAGTGCAGCAGATCTTCGCAGCATTTACACCGAAACATCTTCAAAATAACTGTTGCAGGAGATTCTTTTTATTTTGGTCACACTGGTATCAAAAATATTGATTTCAACATACCATCATGCTTCATTGTACGTGCAACCAGCTCTGACAACATACGAGTTCTGGAGATAATGTAGTCCTTGCTATGGGAGTATGAAGCAGGTTAGACCTACCCAAGTATGCAGATTCTGAACAAAAATGTCAAGTCTGCAATTCGTCTACGTTCCTGTAGTGGGAGGAGGTGAAACTTCTTACAATGACAATGGGATTTAAATTGCATATTCCTTAAGAACTTCTTCTAAGTTTTTTGAGGGAAGGAAGTGGAGTTTTAGTTTTGTTTTTAATGGCAACGCAAAAACTCCACTTACTCTCCTCAAAAAACTTTCTACCGAACGGACGGATTTTTCCTAATCATCAAATTCAGATCGATAAACCAGCTCCTGTGTTTTGCTTTTAACATTAACCACCAGAACAAAGCTATCGAAGCAACGTATAGTTATACTTTATATACTATCCCAAGTAATACTGAATTTTAAATCGATCACGCACTAACCGCTGCATAGATCTAATCTTGGTACAGGGATAGTGTGGAATTATTAAATATAAGCTGTATTCAGCACTAAAATTTTTATCCCGGGAATAGAATAATATATACCCTCCCATGAATTGCAGGGATAGAATGAAAATTTAACGCAGGCGGAGCGATAGGTGACTGCAAACGTTGTACCTATATCATGAAACGCGAAAATTTAAAAGTTTGTAAATTGTCATCCATCATTATTCAACATTTCGATGTTTGACTACAAAACAAACTCATGTAAAGTTCACATCACAAAAATGGCGCATTTAAATTCTAATCCTCATTTGCTGACTGTACCTGTCACCTTCAATCTCTCCGGCTAACAAACAGACGGCTACGCAAATTATTTTGTCTAATAGTCTGAATGGGCAAAGGAGGGTTAATGTGACCCATGACTGTGCCACTGTTTACTTGCTTCTGAAGATGTACTATGAGAGTATGAAAGTGCTTGTACGTTTAGAAACGAAATTCATACTGTTAAAGTAAAGACTGTGTACCCGTTCGACCTCAAAACTTGGACTTTATAATAAAATTGCATATTATTCTTGATTACACCTTTTACCGATTGCCCGCAAAAATCACTTGTTTTCGATTGCGCTTGAAATTTAAAAACGCGTACAGTCAATAAGCTTAATACCTTTTATACTTATCATTCTTGTTAATAATCTAGGAAAAACACCCTTACAACCTCAATTATAAACCCATTTATAAATGAGGTCCAAACTTTGGGGTCGTAGAGTACTTAGCCGTTAAAGTTATTCGATTCGATGTTGCAGTGGTTGTGAATGAGCCTGCTGTGGTTCGAAGCAAAATAAATTAGAAATCACTTTTTGTTAGTTTTATTAAAAAAATAGGAAGATTTTTGTATTCACTAGTATTTAAGTGCCTTAAAACAATGTATTTAATCTGAAAATTTGTATCTTATTTGTTTTATTTAGTAATAATCTCAGGAGCTACGCGTAGGTACTAGTTGGTACGAGTAGGTTTTAGCCTTTATATCACTACGCTACTTACAACTCAAGGAACCGGAGCAGTATTCAAAAATGTCAACAAATTCGGCAGTTTTCCTAACATTATTTGATTTTTTTTACACTGCAAGCAAATATAGCTTCGAAGTATGCCACAAGCGAAGCCAAGTCTGGCTGCCTAGTGGCATATAAGTATGTCAGAGTACATTACATTAATCATTAAGTTTCATCTGTACGTAGACTATTTAAATAAGTCGAGTCAATTAACATTCTGGTACAAGTAAACGGTTGGCATACTGTCGAGCGACTCAAGATTCTCTTGCTTTAATACAAGCTTAGTTGAAAGTTAAATGGGTAGTCGTAAAACGAATTACGTACGTCCAAATGAGGCCTTTAGGAAATCAAAGACAACAAAGTTTCATAATTATCTATATTCTAAACTAATATATAATTTTAAAGTAGCTGTTTCTGTATATTGGAGATTATTTTAAATGGACTGGGTCTGAACTCAAATAGATTTTTTGGAATACGATAGAAGAAAAAATTACACAACGGATTTTAATGCGACTTTTTTATTTGAAAGGGTTTTAGTTGAGTAAAACCGGAGATATTAACTAAAATTCTGAAGTGTAGAAACAAAATTCTTGATGTTCATTATGATATATGAATAAATATATTTAGATATTGATATTTGGTAAAAGTATCCGTAGGACCTCAAAATTTAGACAATCTATAAATTAAACCATTTAGACCTCTTTATAAGGTTTGAATATTTAGCAAAATTTTCACAAGTGTCTTAGTTTAACAACAAAAAGTTAAGAACTGAGTGAACAACTGTACTGTACTTCTTTGGTGTACAATAAAGATTTATCTTATCTTATCTTATCTCATCTTATTTTTCAATTTAGTACTATCATCTGTTGACGATACGCTGCCTCTCCGACTGTAATGTACTTATGCATGACAGTTGATATGTCGTGTCAATAACCCTCGGTCCATCTTGTAAGTTTGAAATTCGAATGTGTCATTTCTGAAGTTTTGTAACTGTCACTTGGAGACAAGCAGTTTAGTGTTTGTTTATGAGAGAAATTTATCCTTGAAGTTTCACACACATACATTTGGAGTCATGTCTCTTTCCTATTAGGTTAGCAGAAAGTACCGAAGTGTTTATTATTTTGATAAAAACGAAAGTGCTATTTGGATCTCTATGGAATTAGAAAGGGTGTAGTCATTAACAGTTTTTTTTTTGACGTGTGGAAACCCCCACGGGCTTCACCCCATCGATGCCGACGATGGGGTGGGCGTGTCGGAATCGGACCGACTAAAACCACACGGTGTCCTTCCCAAGTATCCATTGCCGGGCACCCCGGGTAAGCCCTCGAAAGGATAACCCCAGGGTTGCCGGCGGATATTGGCCGCCACCGCGGTCTCGCCTGGTGGGTTCGGGTTATATCCCGCGTCGGTGAGTTGGCAAGCGTGTGTAGGACACACACGACACGCCTCCGCCACGGCCTGCTTCTGTAAGGACGGCGAGTCGGCCAACTGCCGTCCTCAGGCCCCGATCATGGAGGTCGGTAGTCCCGGGCGTAGACGAGTCTGCGGCGTCCACGCCGCAGACTGCGGAACTCAGGGGGCAGGGTTCTCTACCGCTCCCTCTCCGCCGCCTCTTTCGCGCGCATTACCTGCTCGCAGAAAGAGGCGGCAGCGTGCCATTTGCTCCCGTCGGAGACCACGGCCCTCACCATGGTCTCCAAAGAAAGAACGTCCACGCCCAGGACCGCAACGAGATCCCGGCGTTGACTCGCCCACGCAGGGCACTCCACTAACGTGTGGAGCGCCGTGTCTTCGCCAGGATCCTCGCAGTGCTGGCACTGCGGTGTTGTCTCCCGGTGGATGCGCCATAGATACCCACCGAAGCACCCGTGCCCGGTAAGTATCTGGCACATCCGGTTGGTGAGGTCACCGAGGTGCCTCTCCAACCACTACTTCATGATCGGTCTCACCGCCGCAATGGTAGATTGCCACCGCCTTGGATGCTCAAGTCGCACCCGCCATATCTCCATGAGTTCCCGGCGGAGCTGGGACCGCTGAGCCCTGATTTCTCGGGGCTCCGGCCTATGGCCCCGCTCCAGTGCCACTGATACAGCAACGCAAGGGCTCTCGCTTCCAGGTCCCATGGAGGGGTCCCGGCTAGGAGACAAGCCACCTCGACAGAGATCGTGTGATATCCCCTGATCACTCTGACGGCCATCGCTTTTAATGGGCTGTTTAATACAGCCACGTTGCGGGCCGCCAGAGTCTCCGCCCATACGGGAGCCCCGTAAGGGCCATGCTTCGCACGATCCCCAGGTACAGTCTCCTAGTGGGGGCGTTGGGTCCCTTAACGTTGGGCATTAGCCGCGATAGCGCGGCCGCAGCCCCCCTCAGTTTTGGGACCAGACTTCGGAGATGAGGTCCGACTTCGGAGATGTGGTCCGAGAGTCATTAACAGTAACTTCAACTTTTATGAAAGAAATTGGTGTGCAATTTCACCAACGTCCATGTGTCAGAAAGACAAACTGTCAAAAAGTTCACATTAATTCTGACAAACATCAAACAAAACTAATATTTAAATTGAAAACTCTAAAAATAGTAGTGTATCTATTTTTTCGTTGTAATTTTACAACTCAAGAACGGGCTCATCTATCCAAACCAAATGTTTAGGCTTTGTTCGGACTATTTAGTAGATGGTTTATGTGAAGCTTGCACAAAATCGGAAAAGCTAGTCATTTATATATAATTCAATACCATCAAGGCAGTTGGTGAATGGTTGAAAATAAAAAGGCTCGCCCTATAGGAATTTTCGATTCTTTAAAAGAAATTCACGATTTCGACGAAGTTCAACCAACGAGTGCACTAACTTTTTATAGTTTTTACCTCATAGGTTCTATAATAGGTACTATATTATTGCTAATGGTTGAACATATTATTTACCAATACCAACAAAAAGTGATAAATATCTTGATCTCATAAAAAAAAACAGTATTATACCTTACTTCAATTATTCCTCGTATAAAATGAACATCTGTACCTATTGATTTCTAAAGTTTTCTCTAAGACCGTTCACAAAGGATCACCTTGTATTAAATTCCTATCTTAAGTGTAACAAATAAACGACTTTAAGTCAAACTTGTTAATTTCTTCTGAATTCTCGTAAATTAAATGCCAAATATTTTTCCTTGTAGCTCACATATTAAGATTCGTAACTAATATCCAGAGACGGGAGGCTAGAAAACAGGCGATTTGGTTTAAGATGGCGGATGCTCATTTGTATAATATAATCAATACCGTTACATAATTGTACATTGGAAATATTTGTTCGCAATGGACGCAAAAACTTCAGAAATTTTAACGTTTGATTACAATCGGTTGAGTAGATAATAGATATTCAGCAGAGGCGAAGGATCCCTATAACCCAATTCCTGTCGTTTTACCAATGAGTAAGTTTTATTTTCACCAGCCTGCCTTTTATAAATGTTCACACTTCGCCACTGATATTCAGAGACTACAAGATGGTGGTAGCTGTGTTGGTACCGGATGGTGTAGAATGAGACTATAAGAGAGGAATGTTTTTATCCTACAGTAAACTTACAGCCCATGACAAAGTGCTCGCTTAACAGCAATAGACTCGCCCCCTATAACGTGAGATCGAAAATCAGTCCGAAAATCAATTTTCATGGAGTTAGGATACAATGGTATTTCCAACCCAATTAAGTAGTCCTTCGCCCTACAGAATACCGGGGTCATAATAACCTCGTGTTGTGTTCCCGGTGGTGAGTGGGGGTAGCCACGGTTGCAAGAGATCACTGAAGAGTGTTTGTGCTGTCAGTGGGAAGACCAGTCTCTACTGATGGCACAGAACCGATCTGATCATACAGGGTCAGCAGCACAAGTGTGACTCAGTATCGAGAGATCCTTACAACACGATTTCTACAGGCGTGATTTTGGAAATTTTAACCCATCGCCACTGGTGTGACTTGCCTGGTGTTGCACACGTCCACAGGCCACGGTAACCACTTTCCATCAGGTGGGTTGTGTGCTTGTCTGCAACCTAAGCGGTATAAAAAATCAGATTTGGTGACATCTGGGTGTAAATACCAAAAATACCATTTTAAAATCCAGTTACAAATTTGTTCATAAACATTACGTACAAGTTAAAATAAGTTAATAATAATAAAAAAGTATTGTTCCAATACCTGTATTAAAACGTTCATTGCCATTAATCCGCTATTCTAGTGGCCCCATACAAAGTTCACGCGTCGAAATCAATTTACGTAGCGGGCCCGCCCGCTCGCCGTCAAAGAAAGAATTTCTCATAAGTCGGGAGATGTGTGTCGCTTGCTATACAAAACGGAGTCTATTTATGTCTACAAATAGATAACTACGTAGGCATACCTATAGTAAGACAGGAGAAAGAAGCTGTTTTTATTGCCCCACCAAGGTCTTTGAGGCAAAAGCAATCTCATGGAGGGACACATGCTGAGTGTGGAACAAGGCTTTGGCGCAGGTGTTTCTTTTTTTTAATAAACTGAGGTGGCATGCAAGCACACGGCCTACCTGATAGAAAGTGGTTACAGTGGCCTATGGACGTTTGCAACACCAGGGGCGTCCATTCGCGCTGCCGACCCTGTTGGAACAGTGAGTTTCTGTGCCGTCAGTGTAGAAGATAAAGCAGAACAAGCCTTAGGTCTACCCACTGACCGCACAAAAACTCTCCAGTAAACTCTGGCTATTTTACTCACCGCCGGGAACACAACACGAGGTTATTATGGCCGCGGTATTCTGTATTCTGTATTTGTCTCGGGCTTGGGATGTTTGACGGTATTCGTTTCCAGCAAATAGGGGAGTAGCAGAACAGTGGAAGTATACAGATCCCCGAATTTGATATAAAAGCCTTGGATGCAACCGAGAACTACACTAAGGGCCAGACCGAGAGGGATGGCCCTGGGTCAGCCGGGGTGCGAGGGATATGTCGCATGACAACCTCACCTTCGGCCTAGCGCTACGACCCAGAGACGGCGTGCGGTTTAGTCGGTTCGAATCCAACATAACCTCCCCCTCCGGCTCCGGAGGGGTGGGTATACGTGGGAATTTCCCGCACGTAAAAAAAAAACACTAAGATGATGATTTTTTTCGACAGTAGGGAAGTAACTCCCTATTGCAGTGCAATTTTCTAAGCATTCAGCGTCGAGCACAGCGCTGTGACAGCCTTGAAAAAGATTGTCATTGGTCGGCCTAGGTGACGCCACTTGAGATCGACCAATTACAATCGCCTATCAAGGATGTCGCATCGCTCGACGCTGTTTGCTTAGAGAATTGCACAGCTGACCGGCGAAGCGGTTACGTCGGACTCACGCCGCAGTGAAAAGAGCGTTTTCACATTCATCCGATATCCGATATCTGTCAAACGACAGTCGTTCCCGTAAAAATCGAAATACCAATCAATACAATAAGCAAACGTCAGATTTCAAACTTAAGCCGCTCTAGACAAGGCGTTTGGTAGAATAGAATGACAAATGTATGGGATTTGATGTTTATGACCTGCGTCTATCCTGCTTAAGAGCGTTTTCACACTCATCAGATATCTGATATCGGTATCGGACGCCGATAGCCAACATCCGACAGCCGACACCTAGTGATGTTATCACATTTATCCGATAAAATCGGCCTGATGCGGCCGTTTGTTCGAAAGCACAGACTAGTAACGGATGCTAGGAATGAAAAAATGAAAAAGTGCAAGCAATTTTCGACCTTATTGACATGACACAATATAGAGTGTTTTTTCATAAATTTGTGATCAGAGCGTCATCAATCCTAACGCAAAAAGGCACGTAACTAAGAAAATGTCATTAAGGTCGAAAATTGCTTGCTTGTTTTAGTCTGTTTGTGATCCAATATCGTGCCAAAACAGCGATGTTGGCTCCGATAACCGATATTGAGCTGGACAATGTGAAAGACAGATACATATCTCATACATTTGACTTCCACCGATATCGGATATCGGATGAGTGTGAAAACGCTCTAAGGTGGGGCAAGGTGACCCAATAAAGCATTTCGTCTGACCCTAGGCCATCTCAGGAGTCGTGGTCGCCATCTAGCGAAGAACGAGGGGAAGATGAATTGACCTAACATTATTAGGTTACAATTTTTTTTTAGTCCGTACAATCAGTCCTAGTATACATAGTACCAGTACCAGCTACCCAGCTAAACAAAACAACTTGAAACTCGAATGTACCGACTGCCGTTTAAATACAAATATTATCATTACATTATTAATGGGAATTTTCAAAACGTATTATTTTAAAGCAACGCGTAGATTAATTATCCGTGTCTCACGGCACTTGTAAAAACATTTAATTAATGGAGTTATGATAGATACGGTCAGCAAATAACGAGCTCATAATAATTTCACATTTAAACGCATCGTACATGCCTAAGTACTCACGCGAGTACATCATATTTACACTTTTCTCTCTCAATCAATCTTTACATCACTATCACTACATAGTATAAAACAAAGTCTGTCTACGCTTAAATCTTTAAAACTACGCAACGAATTTTGATGTAGTTTTTTAACAGATAGAGTTATTCAAGAGGAACGTTTATAAGTATAATACATGCTTATATTATAAAAGTGAGTACAGCAGGAACGGAATCTGACGGCACGCGGGCGGAAAAAATTAGCGGTAGGTACGAATATCGCCGAATCAGCTAATAAACGATAAAAGGGGCAGCCAGGCCAATATCGGGCCAAAAGATGAATATTGAATATAGACGAAACGAGTAAAATGTAACATTTTGTACTTCTTACAAACTGTGGTACCTATATTGAGCAACATTCTATCAATGTTCACACAAAGAAAATGCTTTGTTCAATTCCAATAATACTCAAAAGAACAAAACTACATTTTCCGCATCCAATTACTAGTCCACCCATACATTTACAAAGGCTGGAACATAAAAATACGTGGAACATTACGGATCTAATAAAGCCAACTACATATCGTCGGCAATCCTCACATCTAAGAAAAGAATTTGCAATAATGTTCTTTTAGCCCCGCCTTCCCCCACACATGTACTCTATTGGCGAACACGGTTATCGGAAAAATGGTGAAATGGGGGAAAACGGACGAAAGAGTTGGGGGCGGGTAAGATGTGTGACGAATATATGAATATGTGTGATGTTTTACATATGGAATGTGTTCTTTATGGAGATTGTTTCGGGGTTACAATGATAAGTGTATCCGAAACTTCATAAACGAAAGATGTAATATTTACGTATGCACTATGAAGTTAGTTCGTATTTATTTCAGTAGGGTTTATGTGGTATGAAAAGTCATAGTCTCCGAGCGTAAGTGCGAGATTGACCGAAACTTCGGTTCGTAAATTCAGATGTTCGTTTTAAAGTACGCCTGCTGGATTGTGGAAGGTTTTGAGATTGAAACCGTCGATTGGTTACAAAAGCGTTAGATATATGATTCTTGACGACGTTTCTTTTATTGCTGATTTAGTTTGTGTGTAAGAGACCTGGAATTCCTTGCCAGCTCACGTGTTTCCCTCTTCCTACAGTCCCGGGTAATTTAAGCGAGGCATGAAAAACCTGCCTGTTAACATAAGTTGTAAAAAAGGCAAGCAATTATTATAATAAACCAAATAAAACAAAATAAATATTAGTCTACTCGAAAACCTAACAAAGAAAACTGCAAATAGAATTCAAAAGCTAATTACAGTAATAAAAATACAAAGGAAACCTTGATTGCCATAAAATAAAAACGTTGCAGCCAAAGAAAGCGACTCTAACACAAAACTTCTTTTTTAATTTCTTTCGAACGATAAAACCGCACTAGGATTAAACACTTGCTTCCGAATTCAAACTCCACTGTTTAAAAAGTCAAATACATGCAAAACATGGCATTAAACCGAGGATCCTTTGCTATGAGAAAAAAAAAAGCTTAGTTCCGTGACTTGATATTATGAATGAAGGTTCGCTTAGACTATCGCAATATTGCTAAAGTTCCTCTTGGCGGGAACTTTTATTAATGGACGAAAAGTCAGCCGCTTTTGTTCTATGCTACTCTTTTAAACTCTGCTGGCACGAAAGTCGTAAATTGTACACTTTATAGGAACTCCTTTTAGACAAAATACGGTGGTGTTATAGGCGGTCTATACAAGTATGAGCTGATGAGCAATCATGTAGAAGATTTTTTAACCAAGTTTTTCGACGTAGCGTTTGATTGTTTCGTCATTCCGGCTCAGTGAAAATATTTAGTTAAAGTCAACTTCAGAAATATCTGTTGCCCGCGGCTACGCCCGTGTGGATGTCGGCTGCTCCACTCCCTTGAGTAGTAGCGTGATGATGATATATTCTTATCTATGTGTTATTTTGCTGTATAAGCTATATTATTGTTAAGTTTCATTAAAATCCATTCGGTAGTTTTTACGTGAAAGAGTAGGTAACAAAAATCCATACATACATCCATTAAGACTCACAAATTTTTGCATTTATAATATTAGTAGGATTATCGCCATGTCACTGAGGACTAGTGGAACTTATAAAAAAACTCGAGTTAAATGAGTGTGCAAACTGCCTAATTCTAAAACATTCTCGTTTCGCCCCATGAAAAGGAATGTCTAGTGCTAACTGCATTTTGAGTTATGCCCCCACATTAATTAGTAACGTATAGTTCTGTTAATGTTGTGTTAGCACGAAATGTCTCTGTTCTAGGGTTGTTTGAGTTCACAATGAATGAAAGTTAAACTATCGAAATAATAAACATAGATATCTATTATAATTAAGCCAGCTATTCTTATAATATATTTTTCTTTATACCACTGTGGTGGCAGGCAAGCACACGGTCCACCTGATGGAAAGTGGTTACCGTGGCCTACGGACGTGTGCAACACCAGGGGAGTCACACCCGTGCTGCCGACCCTGTAAACACACAGAGTTTCTGTGCTATCAGTGTAGAAGCCAAAGCAGAACAAGCCTTAGGTCTTCCCACAGACAGCACAAAATCTCTCCAGTGAGTTCTGGCTACCCTACTCACTGCCGGGAACACAACACGAGGTTATTATGGCCGCGGTATTCTGTAGGGCGGAGGTACTTCCCCAGACGAACAGCTCAATTGGACGGAAATACCGTCGTGTCCTACCTGTTACGAATATCTCTTCATAGTATAATTGCATTGGTCTGGGTGTTTCTATATATAATACTAGCTGTCGCCCGCGGCTCCGCCCGCGTGGATGTCGGTTATCGCGAATCGGACCTACCCGATATGCCCACAAAATTTCATGAGAATCGGTCGAGCCGTTTCGGAGGAGTTTGGGAACGAAAACTGTGACACGAGAATTTTATATATTAGACTAGCTGTTGCCCGCGTCTCCGCCCGCGTGGATGTCGGTTATCGCGAATCGGGGTATGAAAAATAGATGTTGGCCGATTCTCAGACCTACCCGATATGCCCACAAAATTTCATGAGGATCGGTCGAGCCGTTTCGGAGGAGTATGGCAACGAAAACTGTGACACGAGAATTTTATATATTAGATGTATGTAATTACAATAAGAAAAAACTATCTAAGTATATTTATTCGCATTCTAGATTACATAACACAAGCTAATTAAGCTATGCCTACCATGGATCTAGATAGTGTTGTGATAAATGTTGTGGAGTATTTTACACTTCCCTATTTTTTTATATAGGGTACGCAAATTTGACTTCTATTACCACTTAGACTTCGAAATATAGAAATTCATTTATTTGTGAGTATGGATGGGTGGATGGATTGTTCCTCTTTCACGTAAAAACTACTGAATGGATTTTAATGAAACTTTACAATAATATAGCTTATACATCAGACTAACACATAGGCTAACATTTATAAAGATTTTGTGTGAATTTTCGTGATAACCGGCATACACGCGGGCGGAGCCACGGGCAAAAGGTAGTTCTTTTATATAATAAATAAGTTACCTTTATATACCTACACGTATTCTATTTACTTAACATTTTGCAACCCTCTTAGCATCCTTTTTTCTTTGCCAGGATTTCCAAGTGCCAAATCCTACTTATAGCGTCTCTGGGTTGAGCTCAAATGGATTTTTTTCTGTTATACACCACTCAATGTCACTTGATACTTTTCACTATTAAGAAATATTTTTTAATTCAGTATTTCTTACCTCAAAATATTGTTTTATTATTTACAGGTACCCGAAACCAACATCTATGAAAACAATAATGAAATTAGAAGAAGCGAAAGCTGTATGCCAAGATCGTAGCAAGTGAAAACCTGTGGTCTCTGTCTACATCACCTATTATCTATTCTGTGACACCACTGGGAAATAGGAGTGATATGTATGTATGTAAGTACATATTATTACAAATCGTTCAGTAAATTTACGTAAAAAATTCAATATTTCTACCTTTCATAACGTCTCAACTACAAAACAGTAGTCGGTATTTTGAATTGCAATAAAACAATGACCAATGTTCCTGGTATACTGAAAATGTATCGTGTTTTGTAATACGAACCCGAAAACTTTGTTCCAGCGAACACGTGTAGGCATTGAGCCAAAGTGTTGTTTATCACATTGAAAACACGCCATTACGAGTCGTTACTGGCAAAACAATCACCATTTTTGTTTACTAACGTTTAAAATGTGTTACTGATTTACTGTTTTATTTATGGCCATAAGCTTGAGTTTTTTAATGTATAAAATAAGAGTGTGTTCCGATAAAGCCATTGTCCTTATTATCCAGCTCAAATATTGCTTAGTACCAAGTACTTAGAAAAGAACATAATATGCCCAGTTCCTGGTGTTAGGATATTGCGGAATATCGAACTTAGATTACAATCAATATTATCTTTTATGGCATTTTACCTCACAAGTGCAAATCGATGCATTATAACGTTAAGGTATAGCTATTCGGAAATATAAAAAAATAGATTACTATTTACAATCAACTAATGCGACACCACCCTGGTGGTTTCGCACGTATTGGCATGCCATTCCTGTGAGCCAAGCTGGGGAGGCCGAGAGGGTGGCGAAGGTCCTGGGCAACCCTACGTCATCAAATTGCGTCCCAGGCGATGCAGCGTCTGTGGAGAGGACACTTCACCCACGTCGTTCTGCGACGTGGATAACAGCACGGGGAGTGGCAGTCACCGGTTATAAGCCCGTGCGCATGGGCGAAAGCGCGGACGCCAGGGGTCGCTCTCGACAGTGGGAGGGTCCATTGTAGGCCCACTGACCAGTTATCGCCCGCTCCAAACTGGGCAGCCCCCGGTCAATAAGGTACTGGTCCGCCTCGGTGTCGTTTGTTCCTCTGGGGTGTTGGGAACATAGGGGCAACCCGGAAGACGGCGCTGTGCTGTTGTACACCCGCGACTAAACAGCTATATAAAAACAAATTTAAAGCTAGCACTTCCACGCGCTTTGGTTCTTGGAATGTCCGAACTATGAGGACTGGTCTCCCGGATAGCTCAGAGACTTCGAATTACGCTCAAGATCTGCGTAAAACGGCTGTTATCGATCTAGAAATGACACGTCTCAATATATCTATTGCCGCACTCCAGGAAACCAGACTTCCAGATGGGGGCTCATTGCGCGAACAAAATTATACCTTCTTTTGGAAAGGCAAGGCCTCTGGCGAAAATCGCGAGCACGGTGTTGGCTTTGCAGTTCACAACACTCTCTTAAATGCCATAGAAACACCTCGAGGTGTAAGTGAGCGTATTATGGCCTTGCGCCTCAATACCAAAAGCGGCTTTGTTACTCTGATTTCCGCCTACGCTCCAACTCTCACCTCAACAGCAGAGTCTAAGGACGACTTCTATGATAAGCTCTGCTCTGTTGTGGCCAATGTACCGACCGGAGACCGACTTTATATTCTAGGGGACTTTAACGCCCGTGTAGGGCAAGATAATACCGCCTGGCCCGATTCCCTAGGTAGCCATGGCATAGGAAAGCAGAATGAAAATGGCCAACGCCTGCTAGAGTTCTGCGCCAAGTTTCAGCTGTGTGTTACCAACACATATTTTAAAGGGAAACTGATGCGTAAAGTCTCCTGGAAACATCCTCGGTCTGGTCATTGGCACCAATTAGACTTAGCCTTAACCAAAAGGAAGGATTTAAAGGAAGTTACCCATGCTAGATCCTACCACAGTGCACACTGCGACACTGATCACTCCCTGGTAGTGTGCAAACTTCTCCTGTCGCCCAAAAAGATTCACTCCTCCAGGAACCCCGGTAGGAAGATGCTAAATCTTCCTAAGACTAGGAACCCTGAGTTAGTGGATACTTTCAGTTCATTGGTGCAACGGATAGTAGCTGCCTGGGATGCGGATGCGCCCGTGGAAACAGAATGGGAATCCATTAAAGACCTCCTCACCACAACAGCCGGCGAGGTTTTCGGATATGCCAAGGTGAAATCACCGGACTGGTTTACCGAAAATATGGGCCAACTTCAGCCTCTAATTAACACCAAACGCCAAGCTGCGCTAGGGTACCGCCTTGGTCCCTGTGACGCCACGCGCACTAAACTCTGCACAGCAAAGTCATCCCTACAGCGAACCTGTCGCCAGCTCGCTAATGCTTACTGGATAGAACTGTGCAGAAACATTCAAGATTGCGCGGCCGCGGGAAACTTCCGCGGGGTATATGCAGGAATAAGGGTGGCTCTTGGTCCAGTGCAAAAAAAGACGGCCCCTCTAAAAGAGATCGACGGCACTGTTATCACTGACAACAGTCGTCAACTTAATCGGTGGGTAGAACACTACACTGGGCTTTATTCTCTACCAGTTGAGATCAATCCCGTAGCCGTGGATTTAATTCCGAACCTACCTGTTATGACTGAGCTCGATGATTTACCCACCGTGTGGGATCTTCGCGCGGCCGTACTAAAGCTTAAATGTGGTAAGAGTCCGGGGATTGATGGTGTACTCACTGAGCTCCTAAAACTCAAGTGCATATTACCAGTATTGCATAACTTCCTGGGAAAATGCTGGGAGAGGGAGCTATTCCCACAGGATATGCGCGATGCAAATATAGTAACTCTTTACAAAGGGAAAGGTGACCGCGGCGATTGTAACTGCTACCGTGGTATTTCCCTTCTTAGCATTGTCGGCAAGCTTTTTGCAAGGGTCATACTGACTAAACTGCAATGTCTTGCCGAACGCGTGTATCCTGAGGCACAATGTGGCTTCCGCTCCCAGCGTTCCACTACGGATATGATATTTACCATCCGGCAACTTCAAGAGAAGTGTCGTGAGCAGAATACTCCTTTGGTGATTGCGTTCGTTGACCTGAATAAAGCCTTCGACGCGGTCAGCAGAGAGGGTCTCTATATTGCACTTGAGAAAATAGGATGTCCCCCGAAACTGCTGAAGTTGGTGAAATGCTTTCACGAGGACATGAAAGGCACCGTTGTTTACAATGGTCAAACGTCCGACGCTTTTGATATGCGTAGAGGAGTTCGCCAAGGCTGCGTCCTGGCACCAACTTTGTTCGGCATATTCTTTTCACTTCTGGTCAAAGTTGCCTTCGGTGATGCGCAACAGGGTGTCCATCTACACACACGAGCCGATGGGAAATTGTTTAATGCCGCCCTCCTTAAGACTCGCCGTAATCGCGAGGACTTATTTGTTGACAGCTTGCTGTTTGCCGACGATGCAGCCTTTGTTGCAAAAACTCCCCAAGAGCTCCAGGTCCTACTGGACAAATTTCACCACGCATGTGCCCTGTTCTCCATGTCCATAAATGCAAAGAAGACCGTCATCCTAGCGCAGGGCTACACCTACCAGCCGACCATCTTGCTGGAAGGTGCACCCTTGGAGGTACTCGACAAGTTTTGTTACCTGGGGTCAACCGTGTCGAGCAATCTCTCCCTTGACGGTGAGATCGATATTCGCATCGGCAAGGCAGCCACGGCGTTCGGCAGGCTACGTATAAGAGTATGGAATAATAAACATTTAACGGTCAGGACAAAGGCGATCGTATACCAAACTTGCGTCTTGAGCATGCTCTTGTACGGAGCCGAAACCTGGACGTCGTATGCAAAACAGGAACGTCGACTTAACACCTTTCATATGCGCTGTCTTCGTAGCATTCTCAACATAACATGGAAGGACAGGGTAACAAATGAGAGAGTGTTAGAGATTGCACAGCTTCCTAGCATCACCGCCCTTCTAAAACAGAGACGTTTGCGGTGGCTAGGGCATGTGCACCGAATGAGCAGCACTCGTTTGCCCAGGCAGACCATGTTGAGCCAAGTCGCTTTCTCGAAGCGTAAAGTTGGACGTCCCATACTGCGATTTAAAGACTGCGCAAAACGCGACATGATCGCATTCAACATCGATCGCGACACATGGGAGGATCTGGCTACCGACCGTGATGAGTGGAGAAAGGCCACCTACGAGGGCTGTGAGACGCATGATACAGCCTGGTTTCAAATCCTGTCCCAAAAACGGGAAAAACGACATGCCCGTGCAGAAGGTTCCGCCACAAGAAACTCTCAGTTCGCGTGCCGTAAGTGCGGACGAAAGTGCCGCTCGAGGATCGGTTTATTTAGCCACGAGCGACGATGCTCTTCTCGCGTAGGCGCTGTTTAAATCATCTGTCAAGATGAAAAGGCCTGATGATGAATGCGACTATCAAACTAAAGGCTATCATCATTGTAGTATTATTTGTATCTGCAATGTTATCCTTCATTCCTATTACTTCGCCTTTAGCTAACAATCAGACGACGTAGCGTTATATTGAAACACCTAACACAAAGATAATAGATACAAGTATCAAAACCACGTGATCGCAATATTAGAAGAAGCGTCGCAAAACGCACTCGGAGTGATATTTCTTTATAGTCCGCGACACAGCCACTCCTGGGAAATTTACGGTGGCTGTCTCGTTCTAATGTGAGGCTCAGATGAATTTTGTATACGTTTTACGGTTAAGTAAGCCTAGATCTATAAAATGTTTATGAATATTATTTATTCTGAAAGTTCTTCAAAGATGGTTTAGCAAATTGTGCTAGTATTCTTATAACTAAACAAAGTTTTGAATTTTAATATACTACACTTATTTTTATTGAAGTTTGTGTCTGCGGTACCTAGAAGTTTTTTTCATACTCAGATGGATAATACTGCCACTTCAGTGCTTATACTTTTTTTCGTACGGAAATTTCCACGGATTTGCTAATAGTTTTACTGTTTTTATACAACTGAGGTGGCCGATAAGCATACGGCCCACCTGATGCAAAGCGTTTACCGTGGCCTATGGACGTGTGCTACACCAGGGGAGTAAACACAGAGAGTTTCTGTGCCATCAGTGTAGATGACAAAGCAGGAGCCTTTGGTCTTCCTACTAACAGCATAAAAACTCTCCAGTGAGCTCTGAGTACCCTACTCACCACCGGGAACACAACACGGCCATATCATGTCCTCGGTATTCTGTAGGACGGAGGTACTTCCCCAGTCGGACTGCTCAATTGGAAGGAAATACCATCGTGTCTGTGTATCTGCATGTCCTTCTCTGAATCTAATAATCTTTATGCTATTTTAAGATTCAGATGGACTAAACCGATTTCGATAAATCATATGTCGATACGCATAAGTATCGTTCTCAACAAGTATAATTTTTTTTTAGTTGCGAAAACGTTATTGAGGTTTTGCAGATATATTTTTTAACTCTTTTATAGTAATTGAGTCATTGTTTTGCTATCGATACACTAGTGATATCGTGTCTCGTTTACATAATTTTCGTTCAGTACTCCAACGTTCAGGAATCCAACTCGGATTCCTAGAACCAGACTCGAAAAACATCAGCTATAACTCCGTGAGAATTCTAATGCAAAGTATATTTGTGTAAAAGCATTTGGGTTCCTTCGAGATTACATAATTTTTTATGAACCCATGCCTGTAATTTTTTTTGGATCCCACCACTCTGTTTACAGAAATTCAAGAGTTATGAAAATTTCCAAACATATTTCGATACATTGGTGGGACATAGTTTTTAGTCAAAGCATACAGACTATTCCAGGTTTAGTTCATCCCAGGGAATAGGTTTTGAATGTAATTTAAACGCATTTTGTATGTAAAATATTCAAATCGATAAACATAAAAAAATATAGAATCGGTCTAGGCGGGGTTAGAACCCGTGATCTTACCCTTACAGGGGCAATGCTTTGACCACTAAACTACCAGACCTCGCTCGAACCAATCCAAATTTCTCCTTTATATCTGTCTTTGAGGCCACAGAGGAGGCGTCTACCGATATTCTCACGAACTATCGGAACCAATGATTTTTGTTTCGGGCGAGGTCTGGTAGCTTAGTGGTCAAAGCATTGCCCCTGTAAGGCAAAGATCGCGGGTTCAAATCCCACCTAGACCGATTCGATATATTGCCTATCTTAATCGATTTGATTAGGTTACTCTGCTTACTGGCTGGATCAGTTTTAATGAAATTTCACTGGCTGACAGATGTTATTATAAGACTTTTTTTTAATAGCTTAAGTTATGCGTTGGGAGATGCCTATGTCCTGTAATGGACTACGGTGGGCCTATTGACTTGACGCGTTTAAAAGAGCCCATGAAATCATGAACAAAATAGGTTCCACAGATAAAGTTGCTGGTGAAAGCTAGTAAAGACAATTAATCTAAGTACAGAACCTTTCATCCATCTAATACACAACCCACACATTCAATCATTCACCATCCGTTTTACCGATTAACATATCACTAAACGAGACAAATTTTAATCGAACCCAGTACTATGCAGTTCGTATTCGTTTTGTGCGCTCCATTGTATGTTAATATAAAGGTTGTTGTACATTATAATATAGTAATTGAGCCACATGTAACCGCAGAGGAATGGGTAGGTGGATTGTACATGCGGTAGAGGAAATTACTGTTTTAACAGCCTACGTAACGCCATACTACACACACTGCACATAGAGTAAAAGAAGATGGGCGATACTGTTTTTTAATCCATTCAAAATAGTATCGCCAAGGATTTGTTAGTTACATATATGACCTATGAAAGCGCAACACTACATAGCTCATACAGATGATGAAAAAGATAGGTATCAAAATATTACAGGTTTGAAAGTGATTAACTCATTTATCTATTTTCTGTGTTCAATATTTATTCGCACCTCGTCAATCTATTATTCCTTTTGAAACGAACTTTTGTTAAAAGAAATGTATTTATGTGAAAAAAGGGTCACCTTTCAATCCATTTTTATTGTCACATTTATACTTTTATTTTTTTAACAAAAGTTCGTTTAAAAATGAATCGTTTTTATTATATAATTATTCATCTTTTAATCTTTAAGTGTGGGTTTGGTGGCTTTGCCTAGCTCTGCAGGAATATTGTACTCACAAAATATTTCAACTAAAATTACGTAACCATATTGAGTTAAGTATGTTCCCAGCTTTACATTTTACTTTAGCGCAAATAAATATTAGTGACAAAATATTTTGGATTCACTGATTGACATCGGGAGTTATGTCTGCTGAGTTTTAATGTCTAGTCTTATTATTTTTAAGTGCTTGAATAATGGCTTAGAAACGTGATTTAAATAAGTTATTTTGTATTCTTGGACTTAACTGATTGACATAATCATTTTTGAAAAAAATTGACTCACAATGTGTGGAAAAATCTTCAATAAAAGCTCAACTACAGCCTGCTGCTTCGCCCACATTAATCCTGGTCCAGAAATAATAAGTGCTTAGTAGACTATACCGTCATCTATCTGTCTGTAAAATAATTACTCAAATCCATCTAGCAATTTTTACGTGATTCAGTCACAAGCTCACTTTAGCATTTCACGGTAATTTTAGTTAGAAATATTGTACGTCAAATTAAATTCAAAACATAATTTCAAAATAAAAATCTCATTTTTTAATAAAGCAAAGGCACAAAACAATTGGCCGGTGAAGTGTCGAGAAAGTTCACGCGTCAAAGGCGTGGTTGATGCGTGCTAAATTGTTTGAGTAATTTCTGTACCAAGTTGCTGGAATAAAAAGTACTGGCACTGATAAGGGTGTGGTTATATTACATTAGAAATAGCGATTAAATTAGTATAACTACAGAACCAAAAGTAGAGGTGACACAAGGGTCATCCCCACTACATCTAACATGAGAACCTTGTCTAAAAGTAAATAATAACAAATAAATAACCGTTAAAAGTGGTTTTATTTCAATTAGGACCTAAGTTAAAAATGTCTCGTACTGAGTACCTATTTTATTGATCTGTAATTACTTATTACAGGAAGTTTATTTATAGCATAAAATAAACAATGATAAACTTCTATAAAATACTTGTTTGATTTTGCTTAACATTTTTCTATTAAAAAGGTATGTATATTTATGGAACCATACCTTTTTGCAACTAAGTTTTAAGAGTTTATTATGATCTGTATTATAGAATAAATAGTTCAACCTATATTTAGCCTAATTAGCGCATGTTATGTAATGTAATCAATTAGCCTATCTAACTTTTAAACTCTCGCGTTCCATGATATATAATAAAGAGACTTCAGCCGTCAGCCTGTGACCACGGCCGGTGTAATGTAAGGTATGTAAGTACCTATACCATGATCCCCTTAATTGCCGTTCTCTTAACAATTAGCCTATCGTTAGTATATGCCACTGAATATTATTATCATATTAATAAACAGATCGCCCTTCGCGGCAGTGTGTCCGCATCTTAAGGATTGAGCAAACTGGAGCGTACGCTCGCAATATTGATCTTAAAGTTAAAAGGCTTATGTACTTCAATTTTTATTGTGTTGAACACAAGTTTTTGACATTCAGGTTAACGGGAAGAACTTTGTTTTTGTTCGTTGCTTTGTTCATTTTAATTTACTTACGTAGGTAAATAAATTGACGCGAGTTTTTACGGGATGTCTTGCACATAAGATAAAGAGAGACAAACCATAAAGGTGATAAAGGCGCAGACCGACCTCCGCCCCCCATGAGCGCGGGCCTGCGGGTGACAGGGGGAGCCACTCGTCACCCTAGCAGAAGCAGGCCACGGTGGCAGTGCGCATCGCGAGTTGGGGACCGCGTGGTCCCCTCTCCCGAGGAGGGCCTGACCGAGAGATGTCGCAAGACAACCTCACCTTCGGCCAAGCACATCGACCCACAGACGGCGTGCGGTTTAGTCGGTTCGAGTCCGACATAACCTCCCCCTCCGACTCCGGAGGGGGGCGGGGGGTATACGTGGGGATTTCCCGCACGTAAAAAAAAACATAAAGGTCTTTGGGGGCGAAACGGACCTCACTTGAATGCTGCTACACATGCTAATTGACGGATGATACTTTGACTAAGGTTTACCGTCGAGGATATTGGGGCATGTAGTTCTACAGTCAGCATCAGAAATAGCTTGACGACAAAATCTCAAAATGATCTTAAAAGTCTCATAATAAGAGCAAATCAAACCCTTTTATTGATTTAAATTGTATTAATGTCCAAAATAAAGGTATGTAAGAAATATTATAACACGACTAACGAGGCTCCGTGGCGTAATGGAAGTAAACGCGGCCGCTGCGCAGGAGGCGCGGGTTCTATCCCCGCTCAGTGCAAATATTTGTTTGCATAAATATGGGTATTTGCATTGGACTTGTCGTGCCTCGGAGACCACGTTAAGCCGTCAGTCCCGGTTGCCATACAAACATCTATGGCTGTCGTTACGGGTATTTGGAGTCCTCAAAAGTCCAACAACTGGTCTAACTGCAATGCTTCGACATCGCCTTTGGGTTGTCGAGGTCAGATGGCAGTCGCTACACAGAAAATGTCGAAGTTTAGCCAAATCTGCAGTTGCACAGGTAAAAGCGGACCCCAGACTCCAAGTTGATAGCTTCGGATGCGACTGGGATTAACGCTAGGATGAAAAAGAACACATATCAGAACAATCCTGATGATTTTCCATCCTTCCTGTTGACAGGAAGGATGGAAAATCAAGGACTTAAGATCATTTTGAGCAATTTGTTTATCAAGACCGATCTGATTTTGACTGTACTATTATTGTAGCACGCAGTAATATTATTATCTTATCTGTGATTGGGGTGTCATATAGTAGTCACTCCTGTTGAAGTCATAAAAAAAATATTCGTTCGTGTAGCCGTAATAAATTTATTTAATTAAAATTTTGTTTAGATATCCATTATTCTAAATTCATATGTTTTCATTGGCAGATTTATTATTTTGTTTTCTCGGAAATCTTTCGCATCACAGAACGGAAAGAAGCCACTACTTTAAAAAAGGCACAGCGAGATCAAACTGTCAAAAATATAGAAAAATATAATAAAGCTACATTTTTGAATATTTACATACATAATGCGTCGTGAAATTCCTCCGCATCACCACCAACCGGTAACGTTCCCAGAAGGCAACTACATTGTAAACCAAGTGATCAAAATATCACCCGTTCACGAGCATGACGCACAATGACGCATGACTGACAAGTGAAAAAAAACCTACATAGTGTTCCTATCTGTCTACTGAATATCAAATATGTTCAGCCTTTAAACTTTGTTGCATGCAAAAAGAAATAGCTACGAATTAATTTGCAAATGAATATGTAATTCGAAGTTGAGGTATTTATTGTCTGCTTATGCACCACAATTTACAAGTAAACATGGTCCGTCACAATATATTTCTTGCGTTAACTGTGCGTATTGGATGGGAGTCTAGGTAACGCCACAGAGTAGTTTAATAGAGGGGCAATATATAAATCGACTTTGCTAACCTAACTGAACAAGCAGAACTTTTCTTTTTCCTTCTTTAATTGAATTAGTCGTAGTAGAAATTCTTACTTGGATTAAAAATTCTAACGTAGAACGCTATGGAAAAAGTAGAAAGGTAACTGGCTGCGAAAGTCTAAATTATCTCATGAATCGGATACGGTCAGAGTAATAGAGTAACCTAATATTCTTAATCAAGCATGACTCATGCCCGTGAACGGTCTTGATGTCGTGTCGTTATCGCAGTTAAGAAGATAACTATTGTACGATACTAATTCATATAATACTAAAGTGTGTGTAAAAGTGTATATCTATCTGCTTGGCGTATTTAGTTACATTGCCTTTAGTTATCTTCCTCTCATCATCATCTACCTGCCCTGGTCCCAATTATTTGGAGTCGGTGCAACATGTCATTTCCCTCCATAAATTCCTGTCAGATGTCATTTCCTCAGTTACTCTGTTCTTTGCCATATCATCCTTCAAGCAATCCATCTATCTTTTCTTGGGCTTACTTCTAGATTCAGATTCAGATTCATTTATTTTCATAAAAACGGGTTACATGGATTACATGGATGTTATTTCAATATAATTGTCGTTTGTTATTGTGCCAATATGTTTTGCCCAGACAGGCGTACAAAAATTATATTATTGATCATTGAAAAAATATTTTAAATTAAAAGTTATGTTATGTCACAATTATGAAAATTAAATAGCAAATTACAAAAACATTAAACCTAGTCAATAGCATAAATAGGAAATCAAATAGTTCATGTCAATATTCAAATTTAAAAATGTCAAGTCACCAAAAATAAATTGTACATTAAATTAAAAAGTAAAAAGTAGCCAAGAATGTCATGCATAACAATGTTTTTAAAAATTATCATTAAGGAAATCCATTATGTTGTAGTAACTCTTACGACATAGTATGTCCTTCAAGGTCTTTTTAAAGGGATTCATAGGCAAATTCTTAATGGATCTAGGTAATTTGTTTAAAATCTTAGGGGCTAGGCAGAAGATGCTCTTGTTCATGAGCGTCGTTCTAAAACTTTGCATCCTTAGTCTACTGCTATCCCTTTGACTGCGTGTAGAACCATCCGCCACTCGGGAAAAGCAGCTCTGGATTAGTTTTCACAAATATGACAGTTTCATATATATATAATGACGGGAGTGTAAGAATATTATACGTCACAAAATATTCTCTGCAACTATCTGTCTTTTTAAGATTAAAAATAGACCTAATACAGCTCTTTCTAGCTTTAAATATAATTTCCTTGTCGGTAGAATTGCCCCAGAAAATAATGCCATAACGCAGGACGGATGCTACCAATCCAGTGGTAGGCGGTAAGCAGGCAATCTGTATTAGTGATTGGGGAGAGCTTAAACAATGCATTATGCCGAACTGCTAACCCTTTTACAAATCTCCTCAATGTGAGCCTTCCAATTTAGCTTCCTGTCAATGATTACGCTCCTCTACATTCATGCTTTGAATCTTCCTTACAACATTACTTTCATCTCTTCTCATAATATGTCCATACCACGATAGTCGCTCGCTTCTCAATTTTACATTCACTATTACACTCAGTCAAAGTCAAAGTCATATCTTCCTCAATGGAGATATATAGACAAATAGATGAAAATTAATTATGTGTAACATTACCCTACTGCATTTTTTTAATCTATGGTACGTGTTATCGCAGGACTTACAAGTATCAAGTTTTTGCTATCGCCAATTTCCATTTTTAATAGTTCACATAAACAGAATGAGAATGTAAACCGGCTTTACTTACAAATTAACAAGAGATCTGCAACCCGATTGAACTGGCGTGGGGTTCCCATTTATTGAATACTAGCTGATTCCCCCGACTCCGCCCGCGTGAACCATGGGAATCTATTTTAGAGACAAAAATTAAGCATATGTGTGGATTTATGCTTATACCAAATTACAACCATATCCGTTCCAATCGATTAAAGTTAAGGAGTATCAAAAAAAAGAGGGGTTGCACCCCTGGAGTGCCGGCAAAAGTGAAAACTTTTTCTTTCTTTCTTTCTTCGTTATATACAGAGAAGAAGATAAAAAAAACATACCATACCATACCATACCTATAATACTCGTATAGCGCCAATCATAGAACCATTCACTAATTTTCTATCAGAAGAAATTAATGAATTACAAAAAGAAAAAATAATCACAAAAAGTAATAAATTACAAAAAGAAAAAATAATCACAAAAAGTGTCAGAAGCCCAGGTTCGAACCCAGTACTATCTGAAACCATAAGGACTTGCAGTCGAAGCGCTTACCGCTAAGCTATGAAGCTTCTTAGCGTACCTAACAAAATAAACAATCTGTAGCTAATGTTGTATGACGTCAGTCGTCAGTTACGCGACAAAGGTCACATGATCCTGGGGCGAGTTTAACACTTTTTACCCATCCAACGCCGCTAAAGGAGTTTTCACTTCAAAAAAGCATTTAACAGATCCGTTGAGTTGTTGGAGGCTGATTGACTAACAAGATCCAATCATCTTAACAAACTTCCACATTTATAATAAAGTAGGATACATTTAGCTTTTATTTTCTTTTATTCTTTCCTGGAAGACATCGTCTCACAAGTTACTCCTTTCTGACTATATCTTTTAACACGCTAACCATCCATCTTTTCTCGGGACTTCCTTATATCCTTATGTCTATATTCTTACTTTAAACTTAATTAATAACACTCCTTCAGATAATTATTCTCAGAGTACTTTCCCAACTCGGTTCGACTTTCCAGGCTGACTGCTAACTGAACAACAATAACTAACAGCTAACTGACCTTAGGCTTTAACACTTTTATAAAATTATAAAATGGCCCAAAAGGCGATTGAAAGTGCTATCCGTGAGATGCAGAAATCAATAAGTATGCTATGTGATAAAATGAACGTCCTGGAGTGCAAAATAAATGAGCAAAACGATATTATTCACAAGCAGTCTGCAGTTATCGGTGAGCTCATTTTAAAGATTGAGGGTAAGCAGGAAAGCCCCGAAACACCGACCGAACAACGAGTAGCAGTAATGCCGCGACCGCAACGTCAAGCGCGGATTAATACAACTACAGCCGCTGCATTGGGTAAAGCCAAAAGTGTAGCGACCAAGAAAATGAGCGCCGAAAAAGGTAAGCCTACATGCTCCCCACCAAGCCGACAAGACACAAGTACCGAACCACTAATTATCCGATCCCCGATTGTTATAAACAGTGGTGAGGGCGGCGGCAAAAATGGTTCTGGTGAACTAACCATTGATGCCAATACCGATTGCTGGCAGGTGGCTGGCAGAAAAAGACGCATGAGGAAGCCGCGACAGGTAGTTACGGGAACTGGCAAAGCTGACGATGAGCTCCAGACAGTGGAGCGCATAAAATACATGCAGGCGTGGTCATTCAGACCAGACACGACAACAGACAATGTCTTGAAATATTTAAATAAAATTCACAATTGTAAACAATACACCGTCGAAAAGCGCGAGATAAAAACAAACAAACACGCCGCGTTCGTCATAGGACTTCCTGAGAGTCAGTATGAACGATTTTGTTCGCCGTCTGCGTGGCCCCCACTAGTCAAAGTGTCTAACTGGTTTCGTGTACGACCCCGCCAGGAGCGGGGTGGCGATGCCGATAGAGAAACCGGTTCTCAGATCAAGTCGACGGAGCAGTGAGGACAACACGGCGAGCGCAGCGGTAGTTTATAGTCAAAATACACAATGTGATAATCTGCACTCAATAATCGTATGCCATCAAAATATAGCAGCTTTAGACAATAAAACTAACAAGTTGGAAGTGTTGTTAGGCAGTGAATTAAGATGCAATATACTCGCGATTACCGAGCATTGGCTAACTGACGTAAAATTAAAATGTGTAAACATAGACGGGTACAAACTAGCGTCGTATTATTGTAGGAAGCAAATAGTACATGGCGGTTGCTGTATATTTGTTCGCGACGATATAAAATGTACAGAAATAAATGAACTGGTATCCTTGTCAGTTGAACAATATTGTGAAATCTCCGCTATTAAATTATTAGATGTTGACATTGCAATAGTATGTATATATAGGTCTAATTTGATCAGTGCGAATGACTTTTTATATAGATTGGAGTGCTTGCTCGCAAAAATAGATAATCTCGCGATACAGTGTTTAATCGTTGGGGATACTAATATTAATATTTTGGAAGGGCGGTCAACGGAAAGTAAAAATCTGTCAGATGTATTGACGGCCCATGACATGACGAATTTAGTTGACTTTCCTACACGGAAAAGTAAATATAGGTCCACCGGCCTAGACCATGCCTACACAAACTTACCATTAGGTTCAGTGAGTGCTTCGCCAGTTGTCACAAATATAAGCGACCATATTGCAATTACGTGTAAAATATTGTGTAAGTTGCAGATGCCCCAAATAAGTAGTACAAGGTACGTTCGACGATTCTCCCAGATGAATAAAATTAATTTTAGTGCAGCGCTAGACAGTGTAGATTGGGAAGAGATAGTGGCCCAGAATAAATGTCCTGAGTCACTGTCAACATCCGTAATAAATATATTGCTTAGTAAAATTGACATTTGTTTTCCCCTAAAGGTAACAAAATATAGTGTTAGAAATGACTCGTCATGGGTGACGTCGGACATAAAAGACTATAAATTATTATTATTTGATGTAATTGACATTAGTAATAGGCTTACAAATATATTAAATTTCGATAATATTATAGCTGACATGAAACAATACTATGACATTCTTTTGTACAAAACAAAGACGGAACACTACTCTAAAATCATTCAGGGTTCATACAACATATCTAAGGCTATATGGGTCATAGTGAACAAGGAAAGGGGAAAAAACAACTCCCCGCGCCTTGAATTCACTGAAATTGTGAAATCTCAGGATGGCACCGGGTTCGCCTCGCCAAAGTCGGCTGTGAATGCAATGAACCATCGATTTGCATGTGCGGCAGCCACGTGTGGTGCACCGCGTGCTGATATCAGCGCAGTGTGCAACTGGCTTGGCGCGGTTGGACCGCCAGCGGACCGTTCAATGTGGTTGCGCCCGTTTAGCCCACGTGAGGTCTATGACATTATTAGTAAACGCATTAAACCTAAGCCATCAAAAGATATTTACGGTATATCAATGGAAGTGTTAAAAGCGGCGGCAAGTCCTCTCGCCCCAGTACTATCAGGTTTATTTAATATCTGTATTAAAACAGGCATTTACCCTAACCCTCTGAAACAAACAAAGGTCTCTCCTCTGTACAAAGGCAAGGGGACCCAAGAATGCATGGACAACTACAGGCCCGTGTCTATTATCCCTGCTGTTGCTAAAATTTTTGAAAATGGCTTGTGTTCTCGCATAACTGAATACTTGGAGGCGGCTAACGTGCTATCTGACCGACAGTACGCATATCGCGGGGGTCGATCAACTACCTCGTTGACGCGTAATGTGATCCATCGCATTATGACCGCTCGCGAGAACAGAAAGCAAGTGGCACTGATATGCTGCGATCTCTCGAAGGCATTCGATGTTGCCGACCGCGATGTGCTGGCTGCCAAACTAAAATACTATGGAGTAGGTGGGACAGCCCAAGCACTGATGACAGGCTTAATGTCAGAGAGATCACAAGTCGTAGTTGGATGCAGAGGTGTAGTGCGTTCTGACCCGGTGATGTCTGAGATGGGGGTAGCTCAAGGATCGTCTGTCTCAAATATCCTGTTTTCACTGCTCCTGAACGATTTGCCGAGCTCGGTTAGTGACGCTGATATATTTATGTATGCAGACGATGTAGCTGCGATAGTTACAGCCGGCTCAGTAGATGCTTTACAGCAAAAACTGAATGACACCGCCAATCAGCTGTATGAGTGGTTTAGTGGGAACGGCCTTGTACTCAATCTGACAAAAACACAGTACATTAATTTTGATTTGTCAGGTCGACCTATGAAGCCACTAGTGGTGTCGGCGGATGGGTTGAATATCACACAAGTCGAGACCGTCACGTTTCTCGGGTTCGAAATTGACAGGTGCCTAAAGTGGGAGAACCACATTGACAGGGTCTGCAATAAGATGGGAAGCGCATGCTTTGCTCTCAGACGAATTGCCAGGGTGGTATCTAGTACTGAGGTGAGAACGTGCTATTTTGCCACGGTACATTCTCTGCTCCAGTATGGTGCAGAGCTATGGGGACGCGCTGCTGACTGGGAGCGCGCGTTCCGAATGCAGAAGCGAGCCGTGCGAGCTATAGTTGGGATACCGCAGGACTATTCGGCTCGACCATATTTTTCCCAGCTAGGTATACTCACCCTGCCGTCAATAGTGATATACCAGGTCGCGATTCACGTGAGAATTAACTTTAAGCAGTTTGAGAAGCGAGGCGATGTGCATTCGTATCACACACGGGATCGCGAAAAACTGAAATCGATACCTAGGTCACTGGCAAAATCCGAAAAGACGACTCATGTCATGGGGCCGTTAGTGTACAACAAGTTGCCACCTAACGTGACCTCAGCTCCAACGATAGAGTCCTTTAAACTTCGACTGAAGCGATGGCTATGCGAGCAAGCATTCTACTCATTTGACGAACTGATAACAGTGAAATAAGTATAATTGTTGATAAATTTAACTTCAAAACCTTATTGTTAATTAATGGTTATCATGGTTATCATGATTGGAATTATGTAAAATATTTAACTTTGACCTTGTACAATTTGACTCCTATTAGAACTTGACATTGTTAGAATTTGAACTATTGACATATTATTTTGACTGCACGAAAACCTGTTATGATACATTGTTGACATTCGTACAATTTTTATTTTTTTATTTTATGTGTAATAAGATTGCAGATGTTTTTCGGACGAGGAAGTTAAATGGTAAACTTGCTGTAACATAATATATGACGTGTAATGATTATCCTTATGAATAAATGAGTTATGAGTTATGAGTTATGAGTTATGAGTTATATTTTCTGGAATAAAATAAAATTCCTTTAAATATCGACTGAAATTAATAATTATTCATCGTTAATTTTATTCTCTATCCAACAGACCACCTGATAATAAATGGCTACTATGTAAAGATAGGCCATCGTGACTTTTACCATTTAAGTACAATTACTGCTGCTCAAAGTTGATAATAAGATGTGATAGCGAAGAATATCCCGGACGAGCCTTAACAATACTCACCTGTTGTGTTATTACTATAGATGAAAGGCTGTCAAGCCTTTAACTGCTAAATTAAATATTAATATAATTGAATAATTGGGTATTTGACTGACTAGTCAAATTAGTAACTTTTTACTAAACGTCAAAACAGCAAGTTATAAAGAAAATGTATGAAAAAAATATTGTGACGTCATAATATTCAATAGTCAAATCATTTACTATTAAAGGTTGCATGGATGATTAAAAATAAATAAGAACGATAAATTAAGAACCGACGCTACTGTTTTCACTCATTTACTATTCTTAATTTAATAAGTTCAGCTAAATAATTTATTTTAACTATAGGAAAATACCCAATTGTCAGTGAAGATTACGAAGTCAGATAATGTTCCTTCAAAAGTTTTTATACTAACTTGAATTAAATTGAAAAGCATATTTCATGCTAAATATTCAAATCGATTTAAATAGAAAAAAAATAATCGGTTTAGGCGGGGTTTGAACCCCCTATAAGGCAAAGATCGCGGGTTCAAACCCTTTTTTTTTTTACGTGCGGGAAATCCCCACGGATACCCACCCCTCCGGAGTCGGAGGGGGAGGTTATGTCGGACTCGAACCGACTAAACCGCACGCCGTCTCTGGGTCGAAGTGCTAGGCCGAAGGTGAGGTTGTCATGCGACATATCCCTCGCACCCCAGCTGACCCAGGGCCATCCCTCTCGGTCTGGCCCTCCTCGGGAAGGGGGGGACCACGCGGTCCCCGACTCAACCCCGGTGTGGGGAGGCGCGCATCGTCCGCCTAAACCGATGTTTTTTCTAATTAAATCGATATATATCGTGTCTTCTATACATAGTGACTAATATATTTATTTATTTAAATTTTATGCACATAAACAGGCAAATTGTACCACTCAGTCCACCTTAAAGGTGGTGCAAAGAGTAACAAAGGACATCCCACTCCCAATGTCAATGCCCATGAAACGAGACCCTGGCGCGCGCGGATAGTTTTATAATAATAATATTTGCTTCGTGAATTTGTACCGCAGTGACACCTCATGCTATCCTCAACAGACACCCGAAGAAACGTGTGAAAAGTGCACATTTTAGGTCTATGATATACGTCCCAAGTAATAGACTGGCTGTAGAAACACTATAAAAAAAAAGACAGGTTGCACTCCAGGAGTGCCGGCAGAAGTGAAAACTTCTTTCTTTCTTTCTTCGTTATTTACATAGAAAAAGATAAAAAGAACATACTATACCATATCATACCTATAATATACCGCCAATCATAGAACCTATCACTAATTTTCTGCTAATTTTCTGTCAGAAAAAATTAATAAATTACAAAAATAAAACACGAAAAGTTATAAATTACAAAAAGAAAAAATAATTACAAAAAGTGTCAGAAGCCCGAGTTCGAACCCGGTACTATCTGAAACCATAAGGACTTACAGCCGAAGCGCTTACCGCTAAGCTATGAAGCTTCTTAGCGTAGGTACCTAGCAAAATAAACACTCTGTAGCTAGGAATTTTATATGACGTCATGTCGCCCTACAAAGTCATCGGTTACGGGTCAAAAGTCACGTGATCCTGACACGAGTTTAACACTTACCCATCCAATGCCGCTTAAGAAGTTTTCACTTCAAAAAAATTGTTCTCTACGATGGTCTTACTACAATCGCGCCGTTAACACGTACAGTTTTTAACCGCGCATTGGGACCGCGTTCCAGACCGCCGCCGGTACGATCTGTCGGATTGGACTACGGATCGAACTTTGGTGATATATTGTGACTAATTTATGATCACCTTAATGACTATTATGAGGGCTGCTAATGCAGCAAAGGCGCTCCACTAAGCATAGATTATATCAAACTAATCCGCGAGCACCAGGGTCAATATGCCGGTAACTATGTATATATTCGTAAGTATAACTCGATAGCCTAGTAATTAAATTAAATGAAGCTTGGTTTTTTTTTGCAAAAATTAATGCGATCATGATTTAGGCACACCCAAAAAAACCGATCTTTTAAATTCAAATTTAATTTATTTGCAAGAATATGGTAGGTAGAAAGGTGTCCCAATATAATAAAGTTCATTCATATTCTGCCACACGATGGCATGCAAAATACATATTTTGTCAATTTCAATTTACATTTATAATCATTAACATTATTAACAACTTTATTGATTTAATTACTTACATATATTTAATTTTCATTCAATAGATTTGTTATTTAGATATTCATTTATGTCATAGTAATTTCTATTTTCTATTATCATCAACAAACACATTTTCACAGACGTATTGACAGTTATATTCTAGAATAATCTTTTTTAAAGTCTGCGCCAATAAACGCATTTTCTCGATAAATAAAATCCATAAGCAGAACGACAGCTGTAATTTTATCCCATTAGACGCCATTTTGAGCCACAGTCAATACTAGGACGGTACGGGCACGTAAAGGCCTATTTAGATGGAGATAGTTTCTCGCATGAATTGGTTCGAGAAATCGTACGCTACAATCACCAGCAATAACCATCAAACTATTATCTCTAAATATGATTATTGATTAAAATTCTATTTAAACAGACACCAATAGTGTCTATTGCGAGATTTTTCATTATATTTCAATTGCGAGATAATTGTCACCAAAGTGGAAGAGCGAACGAGTATTTTTTTCTTTATGTACACTTACATGGCATTTATACAAACAAGTGTAATACTGTGTTCTCTTCCAGCAAACCCGAGAGTGCACATTTTTTGTGCGAATGACAAAGCAATTTTTTTTATATTTTTCGGTATTGTATCTCGTGGGCGTAGAAAATCTCTCTCCCCGTCTAAATGGGCCTTTATTTTATATAAAAAAAAACTATTGAACCAATTTGTAGATGGCGCTGTATACAAAGAGATTTGTCTCGTTGCTATAAAATTTCATTTCAATTTGACCGGTGTTGTTAAAGCTATTGGAGTTTGTGGAAAATGTTTTACAGTTTTGCTAATTGGAAGCTGAGTAGTTTTAGATTTTGTTTTGTGATGATTTTGTTGTGTGTGTTAGTGCAATCATTTTTTAAAGTAAGCACGGGAATGCAATGGTTTTCAAAAAGTAGCAGGTTATTCACCAGGTCGTACCATAATATTCCATAATATGAAAAAATGTTTTTGAAAAACTTGAATTCGGGTTGAATGAGTCAGAGGATGCGAGGCAATTAAAAACAAAGATAGACATGTTCTTATTGCCAGGGTCATCCCTGGCAATTTTTCTTTGGCCTCCAAAACCATTCGTAGCGGTGGAGGAAAAGACAGTATGTGTGCCCCGGACTGAGATGAAGGCAGATCCAATGGGACACAATGCAGTTATAATGATAAAATACATTCTCTTGTAAGAAATACAAGAAAAAAAATCTAAGATATAAAATTCTCAAGTCACAATGTTTGTTTCCATACTCCTCCGAAACGGCTAGTCCGATTCTTATGAAATTTCTTATGCATATTCAGTAATCGGATACTATCTATTTTTCATACCCCGATTCGCGATAACCGACATCCACGCGGGCGGAGCTGCGGGCAACAGCTAGTATTTTATAAAAATTCTGGTATATTCTTGCCATATCCTTTATATTTTTTACTGAAGATAAGTATCAAATAATGATGTTAGTGCAAATCGTCTGGCCCGAAGATATTGATTTCTGAACGAACTGGTAGCAGAAAAATATGCTTACATCACACAGCTTTGTCTCCGTCTACGGTGATGTGAAAGCTAGGTAAGTGTGGAGGAGGCGCTCCTTGATAAATATGATTTGGAATTTATTATATTATTTATAAGTTTAAATTGTATTAATATCATCTACAATAGTAATTTAATAAGATAAAAATGCAAATAAGTAGGTATACAGATAATATTCGCGATTATGTCATTTCAAATAACCAACCCTGTTTCGCTTCCGAAGCATAGGTGGAAGATTTCTAAGATAACATTCCTTTTATAATTTATAACAGTTTTTTATAGTTTGGCTTGAAATTACTTTACAACAAAAAAAAACCTTTTCAAAAAATGGGTTATTTTCACGACATCATATTCTAATAAAAGTCATTGCTACTGTTTTGCATTTATCGATACGTAGATATAATATTGACCTTTAAAATGTAAATGAGGTTTAATAAACTCTCATAATGCTTGATAGCTACTGGTTCTTATGTACATATCCTAAAAAATAAACCGTGAATCATTATGTTTAGAAAGAAACACTATTTAAGACTTAACCTTTGTGACATAGATACGAATTCTGAGAAAAGTTCTGTCCATGTAGTATTCGTATTTTAAAAGCACTACTGATCGATATCATTCCTATTATTAATACAAAGATATAAAAAATATCCTGTACCAAAGACATGAATGACTATTTAATAGATTTCGGATATAATCAAAAAATATCACTGCATTAATTATGATTGTTTTAAATTGTTTTAGTAATACATATCCAAAACACCATAGATATACAACTTACAATCTTTGATATTTTTAAAATAATTACTTATGATCTCTATTTGCAGAATATCTTCTTACTGAAATCAATATCTCTTTAATCTATTTTTAATTGCTACATTTATGCAAATTCATAATAAATAGAGATAAAAACAATGTACCTAATCAGTAAATCTGAAACTTTTGCAAGCTCAATTAAAGCTTAACCTCAATAATACTGAAATTAATATTATAACCTTGTAAATAAGTCTAAAGTTACCATATACCTGACTACATACAGTCATTGTTTCAAGTGCTTATAATATTATAATTAAAAACAAACTGATATTATAAATATAGTGTTTTATTTTTATCTACACAGTTGATATATTATTTCCTGAAACGATTACACCACACACAGACATAGCCGATACACTAAAATTACCATTTAATTACTATTCAACTGTGCAAATACGGTGATACCAATTTATTCAATACATCATCATAACAAGTTATATAGTTCATAATAATTAACTTAACATAAAAATAAATCACAATCTATCACGTTTCTTTACGCCTTAAATTGGTTATAAAGTCTTAGCCAGATTAATTAGTCTCATGTTCTAGGCAAGTTCTTGGCAACACATAAAATATTACGACGCCTGTAATAAAAATACTTAGTTGTTTAATGTTTCGTTTGAAAATATATTTGTTTTTATTACTGTCCACGGGACAATGAACAATTTCAATTAGTTGTGCCATTGAGTGTCAATTTTCTTTATAAAATAATATATAATTGCCCGATACCGCTACGCCACAGAGACAGTACAAAAAATAAATAAATATAGAAATAAAATTTATGCAATTACTTTTATTTCTATGTAAAAAATTAAATAAGAAAGTTCGTCTAGTTATGTTAGTATGTCTGCAGTCGAGGTTTATTGGTAAGTCTATTGGGATCAAAATTCACATTAGTTCTACTGAGTATTTTAAGTAAGTCTAATGGGTTGAATATTCCCAGTAGTACCTACTACTGACTACTACTAAGACGAGACGGTAGTATAACTGGATATAGCCCAAATATGGTTGTGCGTTGTTTTATAGACAATTGTTTAATATAATTTCGTATTACAGGAAATGTTTCGCATAATTTCGTTTCAAAGAATAATCAATATACAGAATGCTTACTTTAAAGAATTTTAAATCATTGAATTTTGTTTCATATAAAGTTAAACATTAGAATAATCATTTCATAGAATATCAAATCAAATATTCTTAATCATTATATTGTTTATTTAATAGAAAACTTATTACAAAGAAAACATATTATCAAAGTGACAGTTTCTAAACGTTTCAATTCATGAAATGCATACCCTCATTTAAATGGGACAATTTTTTTATAAACTAAACAATTGATGCGTCTACAAGGTCGACGGAGCCCCGCTACGCGGGGCTCCTACTTCTGGGTGGTTTATAAAAAGTCGGGGTGTTAACTATAATGACGTTTTATTAATTATTTAATAACAAAATGATTTTATTATCTATATTTTACAGAAGAATTCAAACAAACAGTTAAAAATGAATGTGATTTGGAACATTATAAAGGTGGTTTAATATTCTTTAAAAAATAATTCTACAGTTTGATAAGTTTGTTAAACAAAAAAATGAGATTAAAAATTCGTTCAATTGTGTTTCTGTGAAATATGTTTCATTGTAGTAAATTGTTTTTGAAACAATAATATTCGAAATAAAAATATAAGAACCAAATATTATATGAAACATTTTCTGTGAAACGAAATTCTATGAAATTTCTTTCTACGAAATAAGGGGCTCCCCCCAAATATATTTTTACACGTCAATCTTCATTTTCAATAAAACGTAATCAGAAAGCTGTTTCCTTACTTTCAAGCTTATAACATTTCAGAATTTGGAATAAAGGATAGCGAGCTACGTAAGAGCGAGACGGCACACATAATCCACTTATACGTTACGCGCGGCTTGGTTTCATACATTTTTACTGGAGAAAATTTGGGAATACCCTTAATGCATATTAAGCCCGGCTTCGGGAGTTATTTGCAATGAGGTATTGGAGCACTACCTATTGAAATGAAATTTTCCGCTGTGTGGGTTTTAGGGATAACGAAGGTCTCGTACACTCAGTAGGTAAGAATGTGACCCTTCCCGAGTTTAGCCGGCCGGATTATTGTTTCAAGTGCTATATTTAGAATACCGCAAAGAGGTTTTGAAAACGGTGATATTTATGACCGCTCGCGAATATTGTAAGCCTTTTGTTTATGTATTTCACGTTTTATGTTTAGGAGATAGAAAGGGTACCGCAATAGAGCTTGTGAATGTTATTTTTTAAGCTCGTGAATAGGGTCTCTAGGACCTTTTGTCTTGTATAATAAAACGTAGAACCTGATTGCTTTTTTTACGTGCGGGAAATCTCCACGGAATCCCCCCCCCCCTTCACAGTCGAAGGGGGGGGGTTATTACCATCAGGCGAGATGAAGTCAAATTGACGTAACCTATTTAGAATTCAAAAAAAAACATACATATATACCATAATAAAATTATTTAATAATAAAAAGAAACAAAAATACATAGACTTAGACACAGAATAATTAATAGTACGTTAGATTAAGCGTAAATCTAAAATGCGTGCACGAGAATGTAAAATGTAAATTTAATTATTGCTACGATATTTACACTACGCATGACTTGATTTATAATTGTGACGTTTTTTATCTTAATACTTTATACGTACTTGAACAAATGAGTGCTAATTAGGTAACTACTAAGGACTCAATCGCGTCTACTATTTTCTGAATAGGTTTTCAAACCGGAACCCACTAAGAACCGGCGTCTATAAACCTACTACTTAATACGAGGCGCCTCATTCAAATGGGTCATTAAATTTTTATTATAAATTGTAATAAAAAGGCAGTACCTAAGTATTATTAGTGCTTAGAGTAGAAGCTTCTCAATACATTTACTTTTAGATTTAACGATAAATTAGATAAGAGAAAAGTAGTTATTAATACCGCTTTCCACGGTCCGCATTTTCGCGGACAAACGCGTGCGGGATTTCGGGGACTACGCACCGTCGAATGGAGCTCGTCCGTGATACTGCAGACACGTTAGTCATTGTAAATGCTTCCGTGTCTGCGTCTGCGTCCGTCAAACCTCAACTATCGTGGAAACCCGGCGTTATAGACTAAAGTTAAGTTACGTAGAGATATTACCTACGTTTTTGGCAGAAATTTACCGCCTGTGAAATGTGATTCACCTCTGTCTAACCCTTCCGGGGATAAAGGCGTGATTATATGTATGTATGTATCATAGCAGTTCTGATTAATTCTACCAATTAATTCTACCATCTCCATTTCCATAAGGTACTCTTATACGGTGCAAACGATTCCATCTACCACCAAACGAATCCCTCTTTTTTCCGCAATATATAGATTTTTAATTCTTTACCAACAAGCAATAGTCTTTCTACCATCTTGACTCCCGAATTTCTCTCTAGAGGCCGCAGAACTGATGGCCTGTAATACCTACGACGTACAGAACCCTCACCCCATTGCACAGTTTTATTTTCAGTAATCGAAACCTCTTTCGTAAATCGCGAATATGAATAGGTAGGTAGGTATATCGATGTTTAAGCAACTCAAACAGTAAAACCGCACACACATTGCAAAGTTTTAAATGATTTGATATTAAAATATTTCTGTCCGAAATCTCATCGGTTCAGTAGAGTTTGCGCCCATCGCCGACAAACAAATAAGAAAAAAGATTTTAAAAGTATTGACGTCAGTACTTAAAAAAAAAATGCGTCTAGATATAGAGTTTATACTCGTATAGTTATGTCATCGTAAAATTGTAAATACCGTTACTCCCCTCTATAAGGTTTACAATTATTTAGGAGCAATGCACATTGTATGGCAAATAAATAATCACCTGCCACAGTCACTACAGGTCGACATCATGGCAATAAACGAAACCTGGCTGCGGGAAGGACAGGAGGGCCGTGCACCGGTTGTCCCTGGTTATAGAATGCGACATATTCCGCGCCCAGAGTCCATAAAACACGGAAAAGGGGGAGGAGTTGCGTTCTACATTAAATCCGGTGTATCCACCCGCCTGCGGCCCCACCCTGTACACCCCATTGTGGAACAAATGTGGCTTGGTCTCACCATTAAGGCAAAAAAATTATTAATTGGAACCGCTTACCGCCCACCGGATGCAAATCTGAGAGTTTTCCTAGAGGCACTTACAGACAGCGTGTGTGCACTTGCACCATTTGATAACATTATCCTATTGGGCGATTTTAATGCCAACATGTTACACTGTGATGCATATGAGACCAAACAGCTGCAGGAGTTTCTGAATTACTTTAGCCTGAACCAGATAGTTTCCGTGCCTACTCATTTTGTGTCAGGTAAGAGTACTCTAATTGATGTGATTTGCACGGACTCCCGCTGGCGAAACGTAACTGTCGACCACATTGAGGAACTCGGTCACCACGCCTTTATCACGTGTGAGCTGCTTATCAAGAAGGACCGTACAGTAAATAGACAGGTGACTTATCGACCAATCAGAGATATTCGGAGTGACTTACTTGAGCATGACCTGCAGACTATTCCATGGGACGCTATAGGCAACTTGCGGTGTGTGAATGACATGGTTTCCTTTTTCAATATTTTCACTCTACAGTTACTGGATGCCCATGCCCCGGTGAGGACAAATTGTTTTAAAGCCAAACCAACACCATGGATTACAGACACAATAAAAGTAATGTTCAAGCTCAGAAATAAAGCTCGCCTCCGTTTTCAGCGATCGGGCACTGATGCGCAAAAGCAGTACTATCTTGATCTAAAGCACCAAGCAGCCATAGCTTTAAAAAATGAGAAATCAGCTTTTTTCACAAAACATATAAATGAAAACATAAACAACCCTAAGCTACTGTGGAAAAACTTGAAGCAGCATGTGCTACCGGCAGGCCAAAATGGTGAGCTACCAGGGCACTTTGACAACCCAGATGCAATAAATCAGGCATTCCTGGATGTCCCAGGGGATCCGAGTGTTAGCATCTCGCAACTGACATCCTTTGAATTCAATCGCTTTGGTCATGCCAAATTCTCCTTGAGGCCAGTTGGTGAAGAGACTGTGGGCCAGATACTGCAGGCAATCACCACAAATGCGCAAGGAGTTGATGGGATAGCAAGGGATATGATATTGCTTACATTGCCACATTCCTTAAAAGCGATAACAGCTATTGTAAATAAGTCCATAACAACAAATACGTTTCCAGATCTATGGCGAAAAGCAATTGTACGTCCACTGGCGAAAACAAACAATCCTCTAGGCTTCAAAGATCTCAGGCCAATTAGTATCCTTCCTTGTTTGTCTAAGGTGTTAGAGAGGGTGGTTCATACACAGATGTCTGAATTTCTCGAAGAAAATGAGATACTCCCGGATCTGCAGTCAGGTTTCCGGAGGGGTCGTGGGACTGCTACAGCCTTGGCAGATGTGGTGGGCAACATCATTGAGGCCCGTGATCAGGGGAAGGGTACAATTTTAACGTTACTTGACTTCTCACGTGCATTTGACTCCATCAATACCGTGCTGCTATTATCAAAGCTGTCATACTATGGCTTTGCACCAAATACAGTGAGATGGTTTGATAGTTACCTGTCTAACAGGTCACAGCAGGTGGAGATTCGAATGCGGGATGGTTCTTCATTGGTTTCCCCTCCACAGCTGGTCTCCAGAGGGGTCCCCCAGGGGTCGCTGATTGGCCCGCTTGTCTTCATTCTGTACAGCGCAGACATCACCAACTGCTTTCACCACTGCAAATACCACATATATGCAGATGACACCCAAGTTTATTATTCATTTGATGCTAAAGACACGACCTCAGCCATCCACAATATAGAAGCTGATCTCCGGAGGGTAGCTCTATGGTCGGAGAGAAATTGCCTGGTACTGAACCCACTGAAGTCAAATTTTATAGTCATGGGTAGCAGAAGCCAGATTGAAAACATCACATTTGCTAACCCATCTATCAGCCTAATGGGTAAAAATATAAAAAGAGTGTTTGTGGCACGCAACCTGGGTCTGGTCACCGACCCTCAATTGCTTTTTGAGAATCATATAGGCAATGTGGTGGGAACCTGCTTCTACAGGCTAAAGATATTGTACAGAATAAGAGAATTTATAAGTGTACCTATGCGTAAGAAGCTTGTTGATGCTCTGGTTTTGTCTCGTTTTGACTATGCGGATGTGGTGTATGGACCCTGTTTGCTGTCACGGACGGAAGGCCTCATACAGCGTGTTCAAAATGCCTGCGCTCGTTTTTGTTTTGATATACCACGGCGTGGACACGTGACGCCATTTCTCAATGAGCATAACGTCCTGAAAATGCGGGCAAGGCGTAACCTTCATTTGGCAAACATGTTGTTTGGAATAGTACATAGCAATAAGCCAACTCACCTGGCAAATAAGCTTAGCTGGAGGCACCAACATTCCAAGCACCCGACGCGCCTCCAAACAAACCCGCTGTCTGTACCGCGGCACAAAACGATGGCGTTCAGGGGCTGTTTTAAATATGCCGCAACTCATTGTTGGAATAACATACCTCCACCTCTGAGGTCCCTTAAAACAAAAGGTAATTTTAGGCTGAAATTGCGCAGGCATCTATTGAACATCCAAAAATTGTGAGATAACCTTTTGTTTTTAAACATTCACTTACTCACCTCTTTCTTCTTTATATATATTTTTCATTTTCCGCCGTCAATTCAATTCTTGTTTACTGGCTTCTGTGTGTTTGCCACAACTTGCCAATGTCAGGGTGTTGTGAAAAGTTATTCGGTATTATGAGATTTTTCCGCTGTCGCGAGTACTGGTGTCCCACACTGTCACTGTCACTGTTATTGTGTTTTTGTTTCGCTTTTTGCATGCATAGGCTGATATCCGCATCTTGTCACATATTTTGTTGCACATTTGTTTACTTGCAATGTTCTTGGTGAGTGCGCTGTATTGTTTGTTTGTTACTGTCTACTGTGAATGGTCAGCAGACGAACTCAGGCGCATTCACAGATTGGGTTACTATAAATACTATTACGTAACAAGCTAGGCGCATTACGCAACACAGCAAGGTAGGCCAAGCCAAGCCGCCATCTTAGCAAGCAGCACCGCTGACCAACCGCGGCATTGCATTGCATTTTATAATAACACAGATTACTATTATTATGTAACCAACCATAGACTAAACAAGTTGTGTCATGGCACGGAGGTACAATTTCCTTGGCACAGACCTCTTGCATTCTCCTTGACACAGAGTATGTGTTTTTGTTGTTTGTTTTGTTTTTTTTTTTCTTTAATGATATTTATTTAAGTAGTTCGAGGATCCAGTTGAAAACCAGCGCCGGGTACTCGTGCCCGGCATCTTGCTGAACTGGCTCCTTTTTTTTCTTTGTGCAGCATAAATGTGCACATATTATATATACTTATATTATCTGTGGCTATATTTATTTGATATTTTTATTTTATTTTTTTTATTTCTTTTGTTATAATTATTGTTATTTATTTGATGCATGTTTGTGCTGTAGAAAAAAAAAATAAAGTGTGTTTTCTTTCTTTCTTTCTTTCATTAATTACCCTTAAGAAAATTCAAAAAACAATTATTCGAATTCTTAATGAGCAAAATGTATCACAGCGTAAGAGAATATCTAAATGACAAAATACCGAAAATAATAAATTAAATACCTATTAGATTTATGACGTTATAAATATATTTTATAGACATTATTATTATCTTCAATTCAAGTTGATACATGTTTTTTGGGTATCAGGACCCAAAAAACATGTATCAAACTTTGATAATGCCGTAAGGCGAAACCGGTCAGGAATTTAATAAATAATGTGGAATAGTACAAGTGTTTTTCATTGAAGATATGTAGCAAGTTCCGCCAAGTGCCATCAATCAACAGTATAAACATTATTATTAACGATCATAACATTGACTTGCATGGAATGAGTAAAATTGACACTATTTAATGATTTATTAACTTAATATTTGCACACTCTATGGAGCAGAATACGCTGTACCTACTAGTTCTAAGATATCTCTGTAACCATATTCGAAGCAAATAAACGATTGAATTGAATTGAATTTAATATCAGCTATCTCGCGAGATTGTGAACTGTCGAAAGATTGTTGTGCTCAAAGGTGACTGACTGACATAGTGATCTATCAACGCACAGCCCAAACCACTGGACGGATCGGGCTGAAATTTGGCATGCAGGTAGATTTTATAATGTTGGCATCCGCTAAGAAAGGATTTTGATTAATTCTACCCCCCAAGGGGATAATATAGTGTCTGAAATTTTGTATGAAACATTATCAATTTTAAACCGATCGGGCTGAGACTTCGCATGCATAAAGCTACTATGTTGACTCAACATTAAGCGATAACCGACATCCACACGAACACAGCCGCGGGCAACAGCTTATTCTTTTATAAGTGCGTGTTTAATAAACCAATTTTCTTTCTTTCTTTCTTTAATTTAATTAATAATGATGATTGTTATTATAAGACTTTGTTCTCGGCGTTTGGAGGTCAAAGGCAAGATATGATCGTACGAGTATCGGTAAATGGCTTGTACTGTAGCCCCAAGACGGGAGGACTGCAGGAGTGGCTCGGTGGTTCAGTGGTCAGAGCATCCTCCATGTTAAGAAAAGATCGTTGATTCGAATCCCGCCTGAGCTAATTCAATTTTTCCAATTTTAGTCGATTTGAATAGTTATCATACTAAATATTTTAAAATTTCATACGAAGGCAAGATATTATCAAATCAACAAAATATGTCGCCGAGCCCCGAAGTGCAAGTTTTGAACAAAACCGTGTAATGTGTTTCTCTTGCATCCTTCATATTATACAGTGACGATAAAATATCAAAGATATTGCATATTAAATTATGTATCATTATTTATAACGTATTAAAGTACTCACTAATGAAAAGGGCAAACAATTAAACAACTTCACATACCCATATATCATATAACTTAGAATTACAAGACTTTCTACATTATTAGTATATTTCATTATTAAATTTTATAGCAATTTGTTATGCATTTGCACTTCAATAACTTTATAAATTACCTGTCTCGTAAAGTATCAACCTGCATTTTAAACTTTAATGCGTGTAGGAAGAGCTTTAATCTTCATTAATGACTAGTTATCTAGCCCGGCTTCGCCCGTAGCATACTTCGAAACCCAGCATCACCCCTTTATGCCATATATGCCCGTAATTTATTAATTTTCAAATAATGTATGGGAATCTGCCAGATTTGTTGGCATTTATGATCACTGTTCAGCTCCCTCTAATGCGATGATATATAGCCTATAACCTTCCTCGATAAATGAACTGAAGAGGTGAGTGGATGAAGGACGTAACTAACAATTTCTAAATATCGAGATAATCGGCTTCAAAGTTTGAACATTTCATTTGCAATTATTATCTTTTCTTATAATTTATGTCGTAATATTATGGGGTCAAATTATAGTAATTGTCCATATTTATTATCGGAGATGCATAAACATACAAATAAGTGGATGGAAATTTATTTATTTGAAAAACTGTGCATATACATTCTTCTTCCATTGACAATGTAATAGAAATTACGAATATTAAGATTGGAAGAAGGGAGTATGTGACATTAAATAATATAAAAACATGCATATATTGCAAATTTATCAACTTAATCTTAGGCAACGAGGTTATGTTATCAATATTGATATTCAGGTTTCCAGATTTTATATGTTTTTTAAACATTAGCTTACGTTCTCTCAGAAATAAACTAGTAAGTTGGTACTTTATTTTCTTCCATCTTTAATGTCTACTGCTAAACCTTTTTACCATATCATCACCATTTCAGAGTTGAATACCGGTAACACTACAAACTTTTTACACTTATGAACAGTCAAGACAGTCATTCATCATCATCTTTACATTAGTCCCGGTCGCATCCGAGGCTTTCACCCCGGAGTCCGTGATCCGCTTTCCAGCTTTTACATTTCAACTTTACACGGTCTTGGGCACCTATGGTGTGAGACTATTGGCCCGCATATCATCCTCCTAAACGTAAAGTCAGCACTTTTTGGGTCTACCCTCTTACCGGGGCTCGGTGCAGGTGGTATGGCTAAACGTAGCCAAGCCAACATGACAAGGCTGCCCCGGATGCGTGACTTCCTCACGCTATGCTTAGGTGTACCCAATCCATCCACCGCAGCATATTCATCTCCGTAACAAGCAGCTCCTGCTTGTGTTGCCCTAGAAAAGGCCATGCTTCGCAGCCGTGTAAGCGGACAGGTTCTTGGGGTCACAAATGCTACTTGTTACCTTACGCAGCTTGACCCATACAGCATGAAGTACGCCATATACTCGGTCGTCGCCACATTTAACTTCGGGCGGGGAGCAAGCGCCACCTTTCATCACTGTCATCAAACTACCTCTGTCCAATCCACCAGTGCGATACAAACAGCATAAGTGAGCAGCCGCGGAGTCTCTGATGCTGTTCGACAGAACGTTTAATACCAGGTTTAACAGAAACAGACATCCTTTCCTTGGTGAGTACTTCAACAGTCTTTTTTTTTGTATATACTACAACATACACACAGTACAGTACAGTATTATATCACACGACACCCAAGTGGTTTAATTAGCCAGTTAAGTTAAGGAGCAACTCGGAGGGTTTCCGAGCGGAGTCGATTTCAATTTGGAGTGGAATTGGGTTGGAGTCGGTTCGGAGTTGCAGGTAGTAGAGTGGAGTAGAATGGAGTTGGAATGGGGTTGGAGTGGAGTTTAGAGCCCGAGTGGAGTCGGTTTGGAGTAGGAAGGGAATCGAAGTGAATTCGGTTAGGAGTCGGTTCGGAGTTGGATTAAAGCCGGTTTGGAGTTGGTATGAAGTCGGTGTGAAGTCTGAATTTCGAAGCGGTGGGAGTCGGTTTAGAGTAGGTGCGAAGTCGATTTGGAACCTGTGTGGACTCGGATTAGAGCCGGAATGGTGTCCATTTTGAGTCTGTTTGGAGTTGGAGTTGGAATGGAGTAGGAGGGAGGTGGAGTTGAGTCGGTTGAGAGTTGGAATCAGTTTGGTGTTTGAGTGGGAGTGAAGTTGGAAGGAGTCGGAGTAGAGTAGGAGGGAGGTGGATTGAAGTTGGTTTGGAGTCAAAATGGAGTCGCCTTGGACCTGAAGCGGAGTCGGTTTAGAGTCGATTTGGAGTTGGAGGGAGTTCGAGTGGAATTGGGAAGGACTCATAGTGGATTCGGTTCGGAGTCGGTTCGGAGTTGGAGTGAAGTTGGTTTAGAGTTGCAGAGGAGTCGGTTGTGAATCGGAGTGGAGTCGGCTTAGAGTCGGGGTGGAGTCTGAATGAAGTCGGTACGGAGTCAGAGCGAAATCAGATTGGATTCTTTTATATTTGACATGCAATGCGTGAAGTTCGGTAACACATGCGCGATGTTGGCTGCTGATGCGCAACATGACATATCTTCAACGATTGATCATTTGTGGACTTAACAAAATTTTTTCACTGCTGCGCGTCTTCGTTGCGTTGTGCGAGAATTTCGCACAACATGGTACGTAACAATGTTGCCTAATGGCTATTCGGTTTCAAGGAGGGCATTAAAAGCTGAAACCATATATTATATAGACACAGCTACGTAAGAAAATTCGTCAGAAAAGCGGTCTGGAAAATCGGTTTTGCTTGAGTTAGCTAATGTCTATATTGTTCTTTAAACTGACAATGTGTGCACGTCATGGCATGTATGTATGACGCCGTTTTGTCACACTTGTGGCGTCCATAGAGTTTGTATAATAGTCTTAGATTAAAAGATTCCATCTGGTATAAAAACGACATAATGAGCTAATATATTTTGAAATTAATCTGTACAACATAGTGCGCCTTTTTGTACTGTCATGTATAACGGTAACAAAAAGTTGCTCTTTGTTGTTAGTCAAGTAGTGATTTTTCAGAATAATTACTACGTTTTTGTTATATACAGCCAGTCTAGTAGAATACATAGAAGAGCAGCAAATAAAGCATCGTAGCAGTGCATTTTCCTGCACATAACCCCTTCTTCCATGGAAGAAATACGTTTAATTGACCAATTTCAAATGGAAGAAGGTGTTAAGTCACATACCTCCTTCTTCCATGACACTTTTGCCATTTTTGTTGCAGTTATGTCCTTCATCTTCTGGTATTTTTGAAACTGAGCTTAAATTGCGGGGTTTTTTGGTCTAATATAGTTTATATACACCTATAACCGCCATTTAATGGAAAAAAATCAAAAATCTCAAAAATGTTAGTTACGCCCTTCATCCACTCACGTCTTTAACTATTGAACACAAAAAGACTTTTTCAATTCGAGCTTTTAGGTCCTGAGATTAGCGTAAACCAAACAGACAAACTCTTCAGCTTTATAATGTTAATTATATATTCTAAATTGTGTTGTTAACTTAGCTTAGCCATAAAGGTAGCAACAGGTTGTGCATTTAATAGCTTTTCATCATTAACGGTTGTACGTTGAACGATAAAATTAGAAGGATCTGTACATCTGTTGGTACTCGTAGTAAAAATTTATAAGTTAAGATAATGTTAACTGTGAAACCTACCTGTTAAATTATTATTTCTCTAACATGCTTGGAAATGTGAACATTATTTTGACAACCTTCTTCGAGATAAATCGAAATTGCTGTACATGCGAGCAGCGGCCGGTAAAAGTTGTATGAAAATCCATATCTGTCGTGTTTTAGCGGCCAAAATAATTTACTATGAAAACTCATATCTCTGTCCTGTAATTTAAAAATGGAACCAACTTTTACTCCGAACCATGGCAATCAAGGAGGTAACTTATCCAAGGCGTTATTTAAATATAGAACTGGCTTGCAAATAGAATGCTGTTTATTAAGAAAAATAAAAAACAAATGAACATTTCGCCGCGTGAAAAATTAGTTGTTCGTCATTAATTTTGAAAAGTAGGTAACAAAAAAAATCTGCCTAGATACTAATTAGTTTTAATTTCCGCGCATTGTTTGAGAAAAGCACTATACAAGCCTTGGCCACAACTGAGCGTTGCCGGACTCCGTAATGCGTGCCTCGGCTGCGCCTCGGCCCGCCTACTTCATGATCGTCCGGCAACACTACACTTGGAGGCCGCGGCAGTAATGTACTTTGTAGCTCTTGCCCACGGGCCTACCGCATATGTACAACTTTTAATTGAACAACTATTTTGTCGAGTGCCATAAGTTTATAGGAATATATTGAAGCGCACATACTGTCAACTCGATAGTTGCTCGGCAAAAAAGTCAAAAAGCTATATCGATCTGCAATGATTAAAAAGTTGGCAAACTATTGATCTCATGGTCAATTGGTATTCCATTGTATTTATGTTTGTATCATCATCATCATCATCATCATCATCAGGCTATATTAGTCCACTGCTGGACATAGCCCTCCCCCAATGAGCGCCATAGCGCCCTGTCTTCAGCTTGCCGCATCCAGAATCTGCCTGCAGTCTTTCTTAGATCGTCATCCCATTATATTGTAATAATAATAATAATATTTGTATACCATTGACTAATTAGTCGGTCCGCGACTAAGATAATCTGTCACTGAGTATAGGATGTATATCTTCTTTTTTTTTTATTGTTTATAAAGCAAAGCACATACTTACTGGGATTATTAACCGTAGCACTTTGCCTCGGGCGTTGCTTAAATAAGACAGGTTTTTTTTTACGTGCGGGAAATCCCCACGTATCCCCCCCCCCCCGGCGCCGAAGGGGGAGGTTATGTCGGACTCGAACCGACTAAACCGCACGCCGTCTCTGGGTCGTAGTGCTAGGCCAAAGGTGAGGTTGTCATGCGACATATCCCTCGCACCCCGGCTGACCCAGGGCCATCCCTCTCGGTCTGGCCCTCCTCGGGAGGGATGGACCACGCCGTCCCCGACTCAATCAGGTCGATTTGAAAAAATCTACGACCGACTGCATCGAATGTATGCGTATCTCCATCAACTAAACGGTATAGTTGTGTGTAAATCGTGAGAAGTACACAACTCGACAAAACAGTTGAGTCGATGTAAAAGTTGTATGTCTGCGGTGGGCCTTATAGTTGCACCAACTGCAAAACAGCGGACGAGGCTCTGGTGCTCTCGGGGTTGGGAGGTCAGATAGCAGTCACTCCCGGAAAAGCTGTCATTTGACCAATTGAAATAATAAGCGGACCTCGGATACCTACTCTATCAAAACGCAAACTATTACAACATGGAAATCAATGAAGATGATTATGATGACGAGTGTTATTGTGATGAGTAGGTTGCTCTGCATCATTAATCAATATCAATTAGCCCACTGCAGTCCACTGCTGGTCATAGCCCTCTCCCAATGCGCGTTATTTTGTCCGATCCTCCGCCTTCCGCATCCAGTCTGTCCCAGCCACCTTTTTTAGGTCGTCAGTCCATCTGGGCTAGGGTACATCATACTTACTAAAATACTTAATGTAAATAACGCAGAAGAAGCGCGGGTTCGATCCTCGCTCAATGCAAATATTTGTATGCATAAACATGGGTATTTGCATTGGTCTCTTCGTGCCTGGGAGAGCACGTTAAGCCGTCGGTCCCGGTTGCCATACAAACATCTATGGCAGTCGTTACGGGTAGTATGAGACCTCAAAAGTCCAACAACTGGTCTAACTGCAATGCTTCGATACCGGCTTTGGGTTGTGGATGACAAATGGCAGTCGCTTCACGGATAATATCGAAGTTCAGCCAAATCCGCAGTTGGGCTGGTCAAAGCGGACCCCAGACTCCAAGTTGATAGCTTCGGATGCGACTGGGATTAACGCTAGGATGGAGAAGAAGACTTAATGTAAATAACTTTATTTCTACTTACATAAGTATGTGAGTTATGTCACAGCACCTTCCGTAGAGGTCAAGGTGAAGGTCTCAGTTGAGACCAAGATTAACGCAGGGATTAGGAGGAATCGTTTTCAACTCTTTTGATCACAACTGGTCTTCAACTTCGAGACTTAAAAACAAAACAGTCACATTTTGAGTTGATACTCTAATCTTCTACACTTATATTTATCACAAAGCACAAAAGGACAGTTTTGTAAGTTTAACGTTTCACTAAGACAGTTAAGTTCAGATTTGTACAGTGTAAAATATAAAGCTTTACAAAGCAAAAAAGAACTTGACACTAAAAAAGATACTATGGAATATTATAGTCACTTGAATTAAGACTGATAAGGTGTTTGCAATCACGCGCACATTACCCCCATCAGCCCAACCAAGTTTAATCACACTGCCCAATGAGTCAAAGGTTCCTTTTCACATCTGAATCACTAATTTCACTAATCAAATTCACAAGTTATTTTATTCAAATTATCTTATAATTTATTTTAAAAAAACTCGCAGTGTGTTCAGCGCGGCTCCCCAGCTTGCACTGGTGAGCTAAATGAGAAAGGTTTTCCTATTTCTTCCCATTCGAGAGAGAATATAAAACTCTTTTTCGCCTTTTTTTACTTCCAACTTCGTCTTAATATGCCACCCGCTCGGACCTTGGGGTGCAGGCCTAAGAATTATTTAGAGGAGGCACGGTTATTAAATGTTTAGGGTGATGTGTCGAGAAAACGTACTAAATGTAGATCGTGACACAAATATTTAGAAAATAAAAGATGTTTACAATTTGTGTTTAATACGAAACTAGCTGCTGATCGCGAGTTCACCCGCGTGGAATTTTGAGCCCATTCTTAGAACGCATGTGAACTAATCTCGGGATAAAAAATAACCTTTGTGTTAAATTCCTATGTACGTACGTTATGTGCAAGTCTATTGTACAGCTAGACTTAAACATAGTGTTTGAGTGACATAGGTTACCTACTTATACTTTAATGAATTGGGTATTTTTCTTTAGTTAAATTAAATTAAAATAAAATAAAAAAAGTAAATGAGTGAAAAGTTATTCATTTTAACCATCCACCCAACGTTTAAATGGTTTGACTATTAAATATTATGACGTCACAAATAAATTTGTCATGCAATTTATGTATGTAATTATAAATGTAAAACGATACTAATTTGACTAGTCAGTCAAATAGGTACCCAATTATTATATCATATTTCATCACGCTACTAAACAATATAGGTACTCGATCCCACTCCACATTTAGAAGTATGGGAAGTATAAGTTCCCACGATTCCATGGATGTACAACCTTAACTATATGTCTAAAGCCCGTATAGAACAAGATTAATAGTTTCTCAGTACCGTCTTAGTATTTGATATGTTATTGCTATATGTGTATTGCTACTTTTTGGCCTTTAGTTACATAGGAGAACAGACTCGATAGTATTCTAAGTAATTCAAAGTAAGGGACGGGCTATTTTTGAAACCAGTAAGAACTCTCCTGAAAAATCGAATACACACTGGTGTCGACATGTTAAACGTATTATATAATTATATGTACATCGTGTACACATTACATGGGATCTGTAAATGTAGGAAGATAGTAAACATTTCCAAGCCCTTATAGTGCAGTAAACAAACGAAGTGCCGAGCCGTTTAGTCCTACATGAAATTGTTTGCATTACTGAGAATGTTATAGCCTCAATACACGAACAACATTTCACAATAAATCACTATGCCACTAAACATTATATTGAACAGCACTTAACGTCTATCCGTATACTTTCGAATTGACGTACTATTGCGTTGATGTACTTTTGTGTTGACGTGCTATTCACTAAAATGAAAACAATATTTTACCATATTATTCACATTCAAATGTAGGTGTTGACAAGTATTCTTATTATTATAATATAGTTTTTATCAGTGATAATTAACGTTAAAGATTTATTTAATTCCATCTTTGGTATGTGAAATATCCTCATAAGAGATACCATCAAATAATATCCTTTTTATATAACAATTATGCTATTATTGGTTGCATTCAATTAGGTAAGTACTAATGAGACTATAAAGTAGTAATACTAGGACGTATAGGGCCCGTGTCCAATCAAAATTTGCAGGTGTCAGCCTCACCTGTAAGTCGATACACCTGCAGTTTGGCATACAATGCACCAAGACCTGGACTTCCTTGCCAGCTCACGTGTTTCCCACTTCCTACAGACCCGGGTCCTTTAAGCATCTGATGAGGCCTTCAAGCAAAGTGCCACCATTATTAACATGGCACATGTATATAATGGTGGCCCCCTTTCCTGAGACTTTGCCTTCAGCTTACCATCAGGCGAGGTAAAGTCAAATTGACGTGTCCTATATATGAAAAAAAGGCTTTTTTATTTATTTATTTTCTTTCACCCCCGTGAATTTTAAATCCAGTTCGTGCAACCTAAGATTACTGTTGTGCAAGTCTCTAAGCATACAGGGTCGAAGCACAGCGCTCCAACAGCCTTAAAAACGATTGTCATTGGTAAATCTCCAGTTACGCAACCCAGTCTGACCAATGATGACAGCAGTTCAGTAGAACGAGGTCTTTAAACCACATGCCATATCTGAACATTGATAGCTCTACAGCAGAGGGGTGGTTGTGTTAATCGCGGAGCCGCCCCCGGTCTTCGTTAGTCTAGAATTAATTCGTTGATAAGACGCCGCGCCTCCCAGCGATGTCTTGAGATCATAGGGCTGGTACGAGATGGAAAACTCGAGGAAATTGTTCTGTTTATGAGAATATTTATGTACGTGTAATATCTTTACTTTCGACGATATTTCCGTCCAATTGAGCAGTCCGACTGGAGAAGTACCTCCGCCCTACAGAATACCGCGGTCATAATAACCTAGTGTTGTGTTCCCGGCGGTGAGTAGGGTAGCCAGAGCCCACTGGAGAGTTTTTGTGCTATCAGTGGGAAGAACAAAGGCTTGTCCTATTTTATCTTCTACAGAAAAAGCACACAAACAGCACAGAAGCTCTCTGTTCTAACAAGATCGGCAGAGCGAGTGAGACGCCCCTGGTGTTGCACACGTCCATAGGCCACGGTAACCACTTTCCATCAGGTGGTGTGCTTGTCTGCCACTAAAGTGGAATGAAAAAAAAAAGACGGGTTGCACTCCGGGAGTGCCGGCAGAAGTGAAAACTTATTCTTTCTTCGTTATAAACAGAGAAAAAGATAAAAAGAACTTACCATACTATACCATACCTATAATATAGCGCCAATCATAGAACCTATCACAAATTTTCTGTCAGAAGAAATTAATGAATTACAAGAAGAAAAAATAATCACAAAAAGTAATAAATTACAAAAAGAAAAAAATAATCACAAAAAGTGTCAGAAGCCCAGGTTCGAACCCGGTAACATCTGAAACCGTAAGTACTCACAGTCAAAGCATTTACGGCTTAGCTACGATGCTTCATTTCGTACTTGACAAAATAAACAATCTTTTGCTAATGTTGTATGACGTCAGTCGTCGGTTACGGTTCAAAGGTCAAGCGATTCTGACGCAAGTTTAATATTTTTTACCCATCCAACGCCGCTAAAGAAGCTTTCACTTCAAAAACGCTCAGGCTCCTTTAAACTTCCTTGAGGCTTGAAGATAACCTCATCTGCTAAATAACAGACGAGGCTTTTGCCGAAGTTTTCAGGCAGCAGTCACATCTGTAAAAACCGACGGAAAGGGGGCTTTGGCCGCAACTGGCAAATAATGTAGTGTCTTTTAGCACCTATGTGTTATGAAGAAGTAGAGAATCTATTGGAACACCACATATAGGAAACCACACACATACACACACACACACACACATGCACACACACACACGTACTTACTATACACTCTCAAACTACAATAATGACTTGTTTGAAACCATGTACATATTAATCTGTATAGTAATGGAAGAGCATGATCAATTTTCTAATATTTTAAACAGGTTTATTGAACAATAAATTATTATTATTACCTTTATTCATTTTACTTGACTCGGGAATGTGAGTTAATTCTATTAGCAGGTTACGTTGTTCAACCTTAGATCTCGGTAACATCCAAGACTCTGAACCCGGGATTCGCTTACTTATTCTCGTTTAGGATTAGCTTATGTGGTTTATATGGGAGCAGATGCCATCTGAATACTCAATTCCAGAAAGAAGCCCAACATCACAGTTTGGTGCGTTAATCAGCTAAACCGTCAGTTGGGTTTTGGCCCGGCGCTTTTGGTGAGTCCTCAAAAATGTCCACTTTTTTTAAAATACATTTATTGTTTAAAATGTAAATCAATATGTACCTACTAAAAATACTAATTGAATTGAGAAACTCCTACTTTTTAGAGTAAGTTAAAAATAATTTCCATTTTTTAATGAAGTAGCATAGTACAATCACAAGCAAAAGAAAAAATACTTCTTAACCTAATAGCAAAAAAATACTTCTTCCTTTTCTGCATCAATTTTCCAAATATGGCCATCCCTGAAATCCAAAAGCAAATTAAAAGACGACCACAAGATCGCCTGCGGGGGGAATGGGGGGAAATTACACCCCAAGCCTACGTTGACCCTCTTTAATGAACATTGCACTGTACGCTGTCTCTCTCCCACATGCAGTATCCTGGGATGATACTAAGTATTATGTCTCTGTCTGGCAGTGGAGATTTCACCATGACATCAATTGTCTGCATTGCATTTTTATACGCAAATAAAAGAACACGATACCTATGGCTATTTTTTGTAACTGTTCAATGCGTCTCTGCTTTGATTTACGTAGATTTGATTTTATCAGATCTACAATAAATCTATCATTAGTATTATTGTATTTGGTTACCTATCTTAATCCCAAATTTTAATATTCCGAATATCATAATTCAGAAAACGTTTGGCCAATTTTTCATAATCCCGGTTTTTCAAATTCCGAAGTTTTATTTGCCATATTATCACAACTCCAAATTTCATTTGCCCATTTATTCATTTGTACGACGTTTTATTATCCAGACGAACGAGTTCCAGACACACGAAATCTAAATGCACAAAATCCAGATGACCGTAATCCATATGCACGAAAGCCCAATTTTTAAAACACACGTTTTTGAAATGCAATTAATTGATATCCAGACAAACAATATCCAAATTTTTAAACCTCATATGGCGTCTACTAACTACAACTGGAGACCTACTGAACAAAACACACGTTGCCTTAAAAAATATATGTATGCATGTAAGCAAACAAGTATGCATGCAGGCATGCTGGCAATCAAACCGGCAAGCATGCAGGCAAGCAGGCAAGCAGGCAAGCATGCAGGCAAGCATGCAGGCAAGCAGGCAAGCATGCAGGCAAGCAGGCAAGCATGCAGACAAGCAGGCGAGCATGCAGGCAAGCATACAGGAAAGCACGCAGGCAAGCATGCAGGCAAGCAGGCAAGCATTAGTGTTGCTCTTCTCCGGCGCTTCTGGAAGTGCAGTCCTTCCGCCCTTGCGTAACAAAGTTCGGGCACCCATGCTCGCTTCCGCAGCTTCGGCTTGCTGGTCGCCTTCGGCGATCAGCCTCAGCCGCTACAGCTCGCCCGGGCGCCCGAGCTTCGTTACTGCGGGCGAGGACTGCCCTCCCTCCGCGCCTCCGGTTCTTAAATAAAACTCTAGTGTAGGGCAGACAAGTACCACGGCGAGTCGGGTCGGGCGTGGTACGCAGTGTTCACGAGCTTGCTTTCATGATTACTTGATTATACCTGCATACAAAACTGTTCATGCATGACATGGAAAACAATAATTTATTTATTTTATGGAAAATAATGTAATTTATGGAAAACGAGAGAATACCATTTTAGTCATCTGGCAACATGAATCTGTTTGTTTATTAAAATTATCTAGAAAAAGGAGGTAGCTACATCTCATTATATTAAGTGAAATTATGTCTAAAGTGAACGTTAGATTTTTTGTTATTATATCAACCGTTACACACCCTAAATGAATCGTATAAATTTACTGATTTTTACTATACCTGCATATAATTTAGCTGGAACACGATTTGTATGGAAACCAAATAAAAAGATTATGAAAATTTGGTAATAGTTTATTTGGAAAATGGTATGATGGGAAACAAAAAAAAAATTCTGAGAATCTGGTATAACTATATTTGGATTATGACAATATGGGAAGCAAAAAAATACTATTTGAAAATTTGGTTTTAGTGCACCTGGAAATTGATTCATCTGGGAAATGAAAAACGGAATTATAGAAAGTTGTCATTCATTACATCTGTCTTTTAAAAGTTCTACCAACCGTTTTCGGGTTTTTAAGATTCGGGTAACAGAAATTCGATATTTACCATTGTATTTGCATGTCCCATCCGGGTTTTGCGAGACATAATTATGGAAAAAAATCATTAATCCTACTACGGCATCACCTACTGAATACGATCATTACTATAAACTAAACAGAGACTTATATACTTTAGGTACCTATATAAGAACTATTAAACTCTCGCGTTCCATGATATATGACTAAGAAAATGGGAATTAACGCGATCATGTTATAGGTACTTACATACCTTTGATTGCTTGACGTTTCGACCAGGTCACACCGGCCGTGGTCACAGGCTGACTGGCTCAGCGGTGAACGCCCGCCGTCTTCGAATTCGTGAGGTAGTAGGTTCTTCATCTACCCGCACATTTCCAGTCAGCCTGTGACTACGACCGGTGTAACCTTGTCGAAACGTCAGGCAATCAAAGGTATCTAAATACCTATACCATGATCGCGTTAATTCCCGTTTTCTTAATTATATACCTATATAAGAATCTTTGACATTTAATATTTCATGCTTCTTCCTTAAAAATGATGAACTTGTCATAACAAATGTATACCACCCCACTTGACTCTTTCAGGTAAAAAGGTTCATTATCCTTGGAATCAGTAGTGATAAAGATTTCATTGTCAGTCTATTTTCATTTTTCATTCTATATT